>JAKUAG010000016.1:0-328323 GCA_030562885.1 Sungouiella inulinophila
CGTTTTCCGCAAAAAGAGACAGGTCCAAACACAAAGAACAAGCCGTCGGATGTTTCCCACACTTGGTCTGAGCGAAGTACATGCCCAAATTAATGCCTGACAAATGATTTTTCGGCTCAAAAAGCACCATAAATTAGTTTCGTAGGGAATTTGCTAATCGTAAGGCACAAACCCTCGAGAAGTTGGTGGCACCAGAGGGTCAGGAATAAAACACAAATAGAGCCAAATTCGGCCAATTGTTCCTTTGAAGCAAACTCTGACACCAATTAACACCATATAATTCATTAAAGTAGAAACACGCAAATTTCAAGCCTCTAAACTGCTATGTGCAAATTTCAACATTTTCGACATATATGACGGCAACAGACCACCAACAAGAAACATCCGAGATAGTTTAGTGGCTAGAATTACCGCTTGTCGCGTGGTAGACCGGGGTTCAATTCCCCGTCTCGGAGCATTTCTGCGCAAGTGGTTTAGTGGTAAAATCCAACGTTGCCATCGTTGGGCCCCCGGTTCGATTCCGGGCTTGCGCATTTTTTTCCAGAATCCCATCCTGCCTAATTCATCTTTTTTGTGCCTTCGATTTTCCCACTCACTCACTACTAAATCCCCACAGTACTTCCAATCACACTCACAAAACATCGCGCCAACTACAATGTTCCTGTATATAATATATCACCAACTAGCGAAAAAAATCAGAAGTATCGAGCACCTTCAACTTTAGCGTCTATAATAATGTCGATTCTCAGGCAAGCCAACCAGGCGAGCCAGATGGCCAGAACCGGAGCTGCTGGATTTATCAACCAGATCCGTACTGCCACGAAAAGAGCCGCCGGTTCCAGAACAAACAAAAATGATTCGGCTGGTAGAAGACTAGGCCCAAAAGCCTACGAAAACCACTTTGTCAAGCCTGGGCAGATCATCATGAGACAGAGAGGTACCAAGGTACATCCTGGAGAAAACGTCGACATCGGAAAGGACCACACAATCTTCGCGTTGGAACCAGGGTATGTTCGGTTTTATATGGATCCATTTCACCCATTAAGAAAGTACGTCGGAGTGGCCTTAAAAAAGGACTTGACGTTACCCACGCCCCACTTCGACCCCCGTGTCAGAAGATTCGGATACATCCCCTTAGAGGGCGCCGAGGCCGAGCAGGAGGAGGCACATATGTCTAGAAAAGAATATCTTGCGCAGCCAGAGTTGCAACTCCGAGCACAGAAGGAGGCCGAGGCTGCTGCCGAGACTATTAGGATTTATGAGAATGTGATCTCGAAGAAGTCGGAGTTGCCTGCCGACCAGGTGCAGTTGGGAGCTTCCAGATTGCAGTTTGTCGCATCCAAGCTTAAGACAGGAGAGAATGGCGAGTTGGCCGCTGAACAGGCCACTTTCAACTACGTTTTTGACTTGGAGTTGGCGGCCGCCAGGGGCGACATTTCTGTTGACGAACTTGCTTCTCAAAGTGACGCTTACAAGTCGTTTGCTGCAGACTTCGACTCCAAGTTTTCTGTTGATTTCGCCGGTAAAATCTACACTCCATTGAGTGCCGAGGAGAGAAGCGCAGAACAGACTTCCGTGAAGAGCCAGTTGGACGAGTTCAAAAACAAGGTTCTTTCCAGTGAGGAGAAACATACTGTGAGAAAGCTCATTGGTACTCCTGGCCTTTTCTCTCACACTGAGCAGTTGGAGTTGAGAGAGACCTACTTGCCAGAAGTGTTGCCCGTTACTACTCCAGGAACTGTGGTGACTGGCAAGAAGTTGCCAAAGGGAGCCGTGACTGTGCGTACATTCAATGTGGAGGAGAGAACCGTCGATACGGTTGTGAGAACGAAGGAGGCGTTTGCCTAGATTGATCCTGTAAATAGAAATGGAAGAGGAAGAGGCGATGATGTAGAGGGGAGTGTGAAGTACTTCAACTCGTAATTGCTTTGTATTCCTACAATGTTTCAAATCGTATCTTAGTGCCGAAGTAAGGTTTTATAAATAGGACTGCCGGTCCTATATCAAAAAGACTACATAACTGAATGGCAGTTTCACAAGTACCAAAAGGCAACAGTTGGAATGGTTGTCTTGACTTGGGACCCTTTGCGGGAACGGCCCACGAAGAGCATTTCAGAGTCGATGACAAATCTGGGGAAACGATTAGAGACTACTCAGCAACCGACCATATGAGTAGTAGTAAAAGGGAATATGTGGTATCTGGACGTTCGATCTCGCAATCTTCTCATTCTTTCTATGCTGTGCTCTGATGTCAAAACCATTCATGAAGCTCTATTTATAAGATTCTGACACTGCAATTGCTTCGTCTCTTGATTTGACGTTGTCGAGCTCAAATCGGCCAATTGGTCTCTTATGCAATCAGCTGCATCCACTGTTACGATGCATCTACTTGATATCGACTCTAGAGTCAGAAATTTAGCAAATAGCTAATAAATACACCACAATCATCAACTGAAGTCTGGATTTAAAAACCAATGATCTTAGTATGTTCTCAGCAATCAGGAACAGATTCCATCCTCGATTGCAGAGCCCTTTAGGCTAAAAAAGAGATTTGTGGCTAAAGAAATTGAGAAATGAGAACTGCTGGAAAAGTATTGGACGGTTAGGGTAGAAATCGAGCTGTTCAGTTGGATAAGGTGAATGAATGTAAGGGAAAGTGGGCTCACAATTTGTAGAGTAGTCATTATTATTTCTTTAATTACTTCAATTTCATTATTTCAATATCATTAATTTTGTCGCTTCCATGTAAAGTAGCTAATTTCATTGATTATGTCAAGTTCTTCAAGTATGTCCGTTCCATTAATTGTGTCAATTCCATGTAAAATATTCAATTTCATCAATTATGTCAATTTCTTTCATCATATCAATTTCATTAATTATGCCAAAGTCATAAATTATGTCATTTTCTGAGGGCTCTCGCTTATCTGGCTGCAGAAGAGTCAATGTGCCAATTACGGCGACAAAATAGGCAAAAACGGAAGCAATTTCTCTACAGCACCCGAATTCAAGTCTATTTAGGGAATTCCGCTTCTCCAAACAACAATCTTATTATAAAGTACCATTAGCTACCACCAGCAACCAGAATTGAGTTTATTGCCCGTCGGCTTCTCCGAAATCCGCGAACTTCTCTAGTGCCATTTTGGCATGTCTAGTGCCGCATTGGGCATATCTGGTGACGCATTTGACACATTTGACGGAACCACAATTCCCAAATCCCACCATCCCATCCAAATATCCTGCTATCCCATCAAATATCCCCAATTCCACATCCTAGCCCATCTTCTAAATCGCTTTGCCATCCCCCATTCCCCGTTTCTCTTCCCCATTGCCTTTCTCTCGCCGGAACCCGCACTTCTATGTTCCGTCCGCTTATCGACTTCCGCGCGGATTTTCTCCTCCATATATAACTCCACCATTTGCTCCAATTCCACCTTATTCCACTTTCATCTCTAACCATGCGTGGACTCCCCACAGAATCGACTTCGGGAAGAAAGTGGCGTGTGATTGCAGCCACATCATTGGCGCTCGCCATTTTTGCTTACTCCACCCACCTTTTCTCCTACATCTCCATCTATCTTACCCCAGATGCCACTGACGTATGTCCAATTTGGGATATCGTGAGACCAGAGAGTTTCTATAAGGACAACAGCACCGTTTTGAAGATTTTGTATGACAGCGACTACAGAGCACTTTCCATCGACCATTGGTCCAAGGCCGTGCAAGTGGATACTCAGATTTACGATTCTCCTCCAAAGGTTGATGAACATCCGGAGGCTTGGACAAAGTTCAAGAAATTCCACCAGTACTTGGAGGACACTTTCCCCCAGGTTCACGCCAAGTTGGAAAAATCCACCGTCAACACTTACGGATTGGTGTTCTACTGGAAAGGCTCCGACGAGTCGTTGAAGCCCGTGATGCTCACTGCCCACCAGGATGTGGTTCCCGTTCAGAAGGACACCTTGGGTGACTGGACGTACCCGCCATTTGAGGGTCACTGCGATGACGAATATTTGTACGGAAGAGGTGCAGCAGACACCAAGAACGTTTTGGTTGCGATCATGGACACTTTGGAGCTTTTGATTACCCAGGGCTACAAGCCCAAGCGTGGAATTGTGGCCGCCTTCGGAATGGACGAGGAGGTCTCCGGCTACCACGGCGCGGCTCACATTGCCGAATTCCTCGAGGAGAAGTTTGGCAGAGACGGAATCTACACGATTGTCGACGA
Source organism: Sungouiella inulinophila (assembly GCA_030562885.1). Lineage (NCBI taxonomy): Eukaryota > Fungi > Ascomycota > Pichiomycetes > Serinales > Metschnikowiaceae > Sungouiella > Sungouiella inulinophila. The sequence continues at coordinate 4,226 of JAKUAG010000016.1, forward strand.
AGGTGGAGGACTCACGGTGGATCCTTCAACCGGCAGTGTTGTTGCCCCAATCGGCACAGGCGAAAAGGGATACATCGATGTGGTCACTGAGCTCATCACTCCGGGCGGCCACTCGTCGGTGCCTCCAGACCACACTTCCATTGGCATTATGGGCGAGCTCTCTTACTTTATTGAGAAGGACCCATACAAGCCGATCTTGACCCCCAAGAACCCCATCTTTGGCTACATGCAATGCTTGGCCACTCACTCGGGCGACAAGATGTCTCCATTGCTCCGGAAATCCATTTTGCGTGCTGGCTTCGACAAGATTGCCAATGCCTTTGTCACCAAGGTGATGACCCAGGATTTGTCCACCAAGTTCTTGGTGCAGACTTCTCAGGCCCAGGACGTGGTGAAAGGAGGCGAGAAGGTCAATGCATTGCCTGAAAGCGTGCAGTTGATCACTAACCACCGTGTTGCTATCGAGTCCACCGCAGAGGAGATTCTTGACCACTTTGTTTCTAGAGTGGTTGAGGTGGCCAAGAGACATGAGCTCGGAGTGGATGTGCTCGGCGACACCATCATCAATGCCACCACCAAGGGAAGTTTCAGAGTGTCTTTGACCCATGATCCATTGGAGCCAGCACCTGTCACTCCTGTGGATGACAATGCATGGAAGCATTTGGCCGGTTCCATCAGACACATCTACGAGGACTTTGTGTTCACGAACTTGACCCTGCCACTTCTCGTGACCCCAGGTATCATGACGGGAAACACTGACACCAGACACTACTGGAACTTGACCAGGAACATCTACAGATTCACGCCTGTGTTCATGACCAATCTCATCAAGGAGAGCCGTGCCCACAGTGTTGATGAGAAGATGAGTGTGAACAACCACTTGCAGTTGACTGCGTTCTTCTACGAGTATATCCAGGTTGTTGACAGCAAGAAAGCCAGCAACTAGATGGAGGAAAGAATGAAAAGTTCTGTTTTCCCGAGAAAATGTAGGGCAAGTTTAGAAAATGTAGGGGAAGTTTAGAAATGCAGAAAGATGTTTAGAAAATGCAGACGACGTTTAAAAAATGCAGGCGACGTATTGAGATGATGGGTTCTGGAGAGTCGACAGCGGTGAGTGGTCAACTTGGCCACACAGGGACATCACATGGCTCTGATTTTGTATGGGACAATCGTTCGAAGAGTAGCAACCGCTGTTAGAGCTACCCCTGTCGTAGTTTGAGAAACCCCAGCAGATGCTTGTGCCGTTTCCCCAGGAACGAACGTTGCGCATCCCACAAAAACGGTAAACTACATCAATTCCATCTTGAAAGATTAGTGAAAAAACTATGGTCCATAGAAAATCCAACAATTGCCTTGCTTACATTATCGCCTTTATCTCCCAAAATCAAACAATGGTTGCAGATGAAAGGAACGAGTCCACGAGCATACTTGATATTTAAGCCGTTGTCCTTTGGAGGAGCAATAGACTTGTTCTGAGTGGTTTGAGCAGCGTCATCATGATTGAACTGTGTAATGGAGAATAATTTCATCGGAAGAAAGAGCCTTTTTAAGCTGGACATGGAAGTCTCTCGTTGGGGCTGTTTCCTTGGTCGATTCAGCTGATTTGCTGGTTAGGGTGCGACAATGCTTGTCAAAGCTGGCTGCCGAGTGGTTTCTCAAAATCAACAGCGTTAAAGTGACTCGCTCAGTAAAATTGTGCACTCGTGTTCTTGGGTTTACCACTGCTGTAGTGCCACTGTGAAACTGGATCACCCCTGAAAACCCAGATTTGGAAGGGTAATAACAAGATCGAGTTGTGAATCTCATCAACAGGGAGTCCACATTTCCTCCAGGGACTGATAATTCAAAATTATAGGTAGCTCTCCAACAATAATTCAAACAGATCCACAGATCCATCGAATATCACACTCGGCCCATTCCCAGCTCTAGACCTTTTTCCACACTCGCATCTTGTCAAAACTCTTTGCTCAACAAGGAAGTGAAGGAGAGATTCCTTGTTGTCAAACTAAACTCCTCTATCTCCTCCACTGTCTTGTTGTCAAACCCAAGTCGTATTACCCTCCTTTTCATCCATCTTTATCTCTTCATTCTTTAAAATGTGGTCATGACCACCAGTTTCTCTTCGTTCAGTAAGGTAAAAGGCAATAGAGGAAGTGTTATTTCACCGGCGCCGAGGCTCCCGCTTATTGTACACCCTCCATGTCTTCACAGTCTCAAACTAGAGTCAAGCTCAATAGTGTCTCCTTTCTCAGCTGATTTGGCCAAGCCCGTTCCCTGGGCTGGTTTCGCTAGATAGTAGATAGGAAAAGTGGGAATCTCGTTAATCCACTTATTCGCCACTATTTAGATGACGAGGCATTCGGCTACCTGAAGAGAGTCATGGTCACTCCCGCCGTTTACCGCTTGGTTGAATTTCTTCACTGACATTCAGAGCACTGGGTAGAATTCATATTGCCCCAGCTTCATTCTGACCATCGCAATGCCATGTTTTAATTAGTCAGGTTCACCTTATCCGGACCAGATCCACTTTATCCGTACCACTTCCAAGTTGGTTGTTAGCAACGAGAACCGAAGTTTGGCTCAGTTGCAGGCCAGGCCAGCCACCAGCGGCCATTTGGATCCCAACCAGCCGCCCGTGCTTCGCCCGCCGCCGGCTCGTCCTCTACACACCATCCAAATATCTTTTATTGCCCTAATTAATGTCCTTTTTCTCCAAAGGATTGTATCTCAAGAACTTCTCAATCAAATCAACATGGGTCAACACCATACGACGACAGCAGTATCTCTTCAATTTAAGCTGGTCCAACGCATCACCTTCCGTCAAAGTCTCGTCCTGCAACAACGTCAAGTACGTCTCCCACTTGTCACCCACGACTTTGCCGCAAGAAAAACACCGGATGGGAATAATCATGGTGTTCCTTCGATAGTTTGTATCCACAAAATCTCATCATGGAAAACTTGTCTGTGGTGCACGGGTGCGCATCTCGCATCGCTGACATTTTTTGAAAATCACCAATTCTCCTCAAAAACTACATCCCACAGACATGGCCAACATCCTAGACAGATGGGCGGTGTCCATGGTTTCGGGAGGCAAGCCGGTGGCGTTTCCCGGCCACCTGTCTTTTCCCGCGGTGAGTTCGCTCGATGGAAAGCATTCCATCGTGGTTTTGGCTCATCAGCTCAGAGTGTATTTTCTCCAGACTAGACAGTGCATCCGGACGGTGGATTTGGATGTGTCGGATGCTGTGGCGGTGGCTTTGGATCCTGAAAATGCCAGCCAGCTCGTTGTTTTCACGCCGCTGAAGGTTTTGTATGTGAATTGGAAGGAGAAAGTCATGCAACCGGTAGTTGCGAAACAGACGCTTACTCCCTCTCTCCATAGCCTCCGTGAAGTGTTTGCTCTGACCCAGGACAGTTACTATGCGCTCACAAAGAAAGACTCGGTGCTCTCCGTGGTGAAAATCGATCGAGAGTACGCTACCACCACCAAGATCTTCTCCACTTCTCAAGTGACCAATTACGCCATTTCCGCCCAGGGAACCAAGTTGGCGGTGGTGTACGACTCGGCCACAGTGGGCCTCTTCGATCTCTCCAGCATTTACACCGAAATGGCCGAGCCTCAGGACGCCGTGGATGCCACGGTGGAGAAGTTTCCTGCCCAGTCCAGAATCACTTGCATGGCCGTTTCCGACGACGGAATGGTGGCCCTGGGCAGTCATTCGGGCGCCATCCAATTGATCTACGGCGGTACTAACTCGGAAGTGCCCTCGAAAAACCTCCGCTGGCACATGGACCCGGTCCGGTGCTTGGCGTTTTCTCATGACAACACATACTTGGTTTCTGGAGGTAACGAGAAGGTTCTTGTGTTCTGGCACTTGGACCTGGACCGCACCCAGTTTCTTCCTCGTCTTAGCGGTCCCATCGACAGAATCTTTGTCGATGCAAACAGGCCCGACCACTATTCGGTGGCATTGCTTGTGGACGACCCTTCCTCGGCGTCCTCGGCTCCCTCTCACGAGATCCTCACTATTCTGGCCGTCGACTTGGTGTCCCGACTCTCAGTGAGCCCCGTCAGACCCCACTTCGCCAACTCCGCTCGCCTGGTGGAGGCCCGTGCTCGCAAACGTCACCACAAGGGAGTTCTTGATGTCACCAACGTAAAACACGACATCACGGCGCCCATGGCGGTGCACCCCACCACCCACCACCTCTATTTTGCCAAGGGCCCCGCCATCCAGGCTTTTGACGTGGTCAGAGGCGAACAGGCTTTTGTCCAGCACGCAGCACCCCAGATCTCTACCGGTAGAGTGAAGAGCGAGCACAATGTGGTCGATCCTACCGTGACACAAATCTCCTTCACTCCAGACGGCAACTGGATGGCGACATTCGACAGCATGCCGTCGCTGGACTTTGACAATCTTTTGCTGAAGAACGATACGGCCTATGCATTGAAGTTTTGGAGACTGACGGAACATGGCTGGCATTTGGCGCTGAAAATCGTCGATCCACACGGCGTGGGCTTGGATGTGGGCGCCATTTTCCCGGGCCCCGACTCGTCTTTCACTACCGTGGACGTCAAAGGTGGTGTGAGGCTCTGGAGAGTGAAGTTGAGTGGAAACGGCTCGAAATCGGCTTCCAACCCAGCGGCCCCAGAAACCGCCGTCTGGTCCCTCAGAAGATCTAGTCCACCTGCCACTCATTCGTCCACGGTGGCTGGATGCTATTCTCCTGACGGCTCGCTTCTTGTCATTGGCCACGGATGTTCACTCAGAGCCTTACTCCCAAACACTCTACAGCCTATCGACTTCAAGTTGCCTTCATCCGATCTGCCGGTGGAGAAGGTGGCCATTATTGGTTCGCACTTGGTGATTGTCTCTCAGTCTCGTCTCGTGTCGTTTGATTTGGTAAAAGGCAACGAAACCGACCTCTCGGTTAGAATATCCACTCCGGGCGCAGGCCATTTGGTGGCTGTCGATGGCACTCGCCAGGTGATTGCCGTGGCTACGAATACGTTTTCTTTGAAGCCTAATGTTCACCTCAGGGGAAAGTTGATAGTGTTCAAACCCGATAGCATGAAGCCACTATACACTTCACCCCACCCGATGGCCGTTGCCTCCATAGCGACTACATCTTCAGGATTTGTTTTCGTGGACGCAGAGTCGAGAGTGGGGCTTTTGGCTCCCCAGACCAAGAGCAATTTGGCGGACACTGACGATTTGGCTACGCAGATGGAAAAAATCATGGTTTCTGCCCAGGCAGCGGCCAACGTGTTGTATGCTCGATCTGCCGAAGAAAAGTTGCAAAAGGACAAGGTTGATGACGAAACAGAGAAATGGACCTCGCACAAGCTTGTCGATACCGCAGTTTTGCTGCCCATCTTTGCCAATGTGGAGGGTGTCAGCATGGACACGTTGTTTGAGAAGGTTGTTCGTGCGGTTCAGTAGAACCACATCTGCATTGCCACCATACGTTTGGCCCATATAGACCCTGCATCACGCTCATATCTAATGTACATTATTACATGATCATCACCACCACTTGCTCTCACGCTGGTCGCCCTTCTGTCTCTGGAGCGCCAACACGCCTTCAATCTTTTGCAATGCTTCTTCGAGAAGGTCCTTACGTTCCTGCAACTCGATGTGCTTCTTGATCTTGGGGTCTTCCTTGGCGAAGCTCTCCATTTGTTCTCTGGTCAAGTTGCCGAAGAATTCTTCGTCGAGCTTCCGCGGGAAGTTGTAGTAGAAGTCACTGAGCAACTCCACGTTCAAGAATAAAATGGCGGTCGACGTAAGTTTCGTCGAAACAGCATCCAAAAAGATCTCTGGACACTGATACTTGCCATCCTTGCTCTTGCACTTCTTGGAGTTCTTGACAAACAGGTACCGCATCTTGAGAAGCTTCATGCGCTCCTTCAAAAAGATAGCGTACTTACCCTTCTCGATCAAGTTTTTCGAGAATCCGAGTGTTTCATTGGAGTCAACATCAATAGCACCCTCTTGAGTCTTCAACTTCTCGAGATATGTCACCACTTGTTGAAGCTTGCGTCCACCGACGACGTTCTTGAGTGATGCTTGAGCGGTGTCACATTGAGACATCTCTTCCTTGATGAGATTCACAGCGTTATCCTTACTAGCATTCCACTCTCTGTCCTCAATTTCCACTTCGTACTTGTAAGGTTTGATGCAGTTCTCGACCTGATCTGCCGTGGAATAGTACTTTGATTTAAGGACAGCCTTGGCTGCATCGTCGACAGCTTTTCTAGCCATAGGATGGTTCGCTAATTGGGTTCTATCAACCAAGTTATTCACCTCAGTAACAACAGCATTTGCCACTAGTGATGTCGATAACCGTCCCACTCCAAGCTTGGTAAGCGAGCTGGTTGCCAAATCCAACTTCTTGTGCCAGTAACTGTCCTCATCAATGTAATTTAGTTGACTTAATTCTCTTAAATCTGGTTCTGAAGTGACAAACAAAGAATCCAGGCTATTCAACTCAAAGGGCTTATTCCAATAGCGTTCGGCCAAGAGGTCCAAAACTTTTTGATCCAATTCATTCTTCAACAAAGATTTCAACTCATTTCGGGAGAAATCGCGACTCAATTCCTTGGTCGCTAGCTTCAACAAGTCAATGTTATTAGCCAAATACGTTTGTGGGGTCAAAGGTCTGTCGTTGAACTCAACCTTGAATTGGTATGCGGTTTCCTCAAGCTCCTGTCGAATGGCCAAATGAGTAGGCCTAAGCGACGCCGACATGGACTTCTCTAAAACTTTCATGAGCTTTCTTTTCAAATTGCGCGAGCCAGTGGTCGTTCCAATGAACGCTTCCTTGTGTTCCTTGAAATAGCCGAACTCGAAATTCTGTTGAGCAACATACGCTTGGAAGCCGCCAACTTTCTTTCTGTTGAATAGCCCGACAGCTCCGGAAGGAGCCGAGCTGGGAGCTTTCGTGATCACACCGACATACCCCATACGTAATGGGTACTTTCTGTTGAGAAGGATTGCTCTTGCTCTTTCGGGCTCAACTAAATCAAGCTTAGTTATAACTCCGATAGTTCTCTCACCTTTTGGATCAGCAAACTTGGCCGCTCTCAAAGCAGACGAGTTGGCCAAATCCACGTCGGCGGCAGAAATAGCCAAAATAACATTGGGACCTTCAAGGTACCGGTTACAAAGTTCACGGATTTTCTGTTTCAATTCAATTGGTTGATCGGCAGCCTCCACTTGGATGTAGCCGGGTAAGTCAACCAAAGACAAGTCGGGAACTCTGGGAGAACGGATGGTGATCTGGATTGGGTCGTTCAGAATACACTCAGACGCAGGGACTGCCATGTTCAAGTCGTAGAGTGTCTTCTGTACTTGCTGGAAATCAGTCAAGTTGTACAATTTGAGAGCAGGGAACTCTGCGATTTCGCTGGCGGATTCAGGCAGATTAATGAGTGTCAACTCGATAGGGCGTCTTGTCACCATATTGGAACCCTTTGGCAAGAACTCGTTGCCAACAATCAGCTCTAAAACCGACGATTTTCCACTTGATTGCGAGCCAATAACCACAATCAGCGGGAGTTTGAGCGTTTCGGACTGGCTATCGACAGCCGTCAATATATTTCTGATTTCAATCATTTGACGAGTTAAATTGAGCATATCATCAGCAGTTTCATCATTTTCTAAGTCAAGCTCCTCGTCCTCTCCCTCATCAATGAGCGTTTCCTCGTCATCATCTAGTTCACTCTCCTCTTCGTCGTCAGAAGTGAGTCCCATGGCGGCTGCAGTGGCACCGACTGCCGCGGCGTTATCGCCGCCATCGCCTCCTCCTCCACCTTCTCCTGATCCCTCTGTGCCTTCACCGCCCATTCCTTTGAAAAAGTTGCCGGTCTTATCGAAGAAATCGGAAGTGAAATCCTTAATGGCATTCACCTTGTCAGATGTATAATTAGAGGCCTGCTCGACCTTGTATGCAACATATGAGCCGCCAGCAGCAACCGTTCCTCCAATATATGCTGGAAGCTTAGCTGCTCTTGCTATGGCCTTGACAAATCCTAAGTTTCTCTTGAAGTATAGTGGATTTGCCATTGTAAGATTTGAGTGATTTGTGCGTAAATTCGATGAAAGCATCGACTGAAAGTGGCGCGAGGACTGGCGAGGAGCTAATGTCCGCCGCAAACCCAAGGCGGCCCTCGCAGTGAACATTGTGAAGAAATCAAATTGTAGACACTTAGATTGTCTGGGGAATTGTGGGATGAATGAGTGAGGTACGGATGTACGGATGTGGGAATGAGTTCATGATGGTGGTTCACTGAAGGAAAGGGTAGGATGAAACGTTAGAAATGAGGGAACTGCAGAGAAGATCCGACCTCGTTGGCTTTCCTGGATTGTGTTTTTCGAATTTTTTTTTTCGAATTGAGGTCCCCTTTCGAGTTGTGTGTTGTATCTGCATTTTGTTATTGTGTAGAGAAGGATGAGTGACTGCCTCCTGCAGGGAATCGATTTGGAAAGTCTTTCCAGAAGCGTAAGTTGCAACTTAAGCCTTTCTTGCAGTGTCTTCCGATTTGACCACAGCACCGTCTGGCTACAGATTGAACAACGACTATGTGTTAACGGTGGTCGTTCGCCTGCAGGCAGAGTGCTTTACCACAACATTTGTTTCTTAGTGCGACGTCTCTTGATTTCCTCCAGGCATTACTCGAGCACACATCACATAAACGAAGACAAAACGAACCCATCACAAAAACACACATAACCGCCATGGAGCTCGCGCCACCACCGCGAAAACTTTCAACGAAGAGAATAATACACTAGCTAGTCGGCCCTTGAGTATGCAATCAATCGCACCCGTGCCTCCCGTATCAGCCGCGCAATTACTTCTAATTTTGGTTAATGCCCTGCTCACACTTCTAATCTTGGTTAACGGCCCCGATTATGAGGGGAGTAAATCCGTATAGATCTCTCCCCTTTAAGAAAAAAATAATCAGGTCGCTTTTTAACAAAAAATAAAGTCAGGCCACAGTTAAAATCTGCCAAAAGAATACCCAATCATTTCTAATCGAGTTGGCAATGACTGGCAATTGCGCTTCCCTTACTAAAGAACAATTCAGATCAAGATCGTGGCTATCAGATCCAATTCCAGTAATCCAAATCTCATTCACCCATTTGGCGTAATTATTTACTTGAGCTTTGCCCTTATCCCGAGATTCCTCGTGTGGTGGCAAAACGGTCAAGAACCTTTCCAGCGGCCCATCTAGCCGTCTGTCCGGTTGCAGGATGAGGGGCAATGAGATTGTTTCGTCATGCTTCGAGAAACATGGAGTTGCTTAATAGGAGGTCGAAGACAATAGGTGAGAATAGCCGCCACCCCTGAAAGGCAAAATGTGCAAGAGTTGGAATTGCAGTTCGGGGAAAAAAAAAAAAAAAAAAAAAGTTGTTTGTTGCATGTCACCCGCGCAACTGCAAACGTGGTCGCACTCCAAGTCTATTTTCTTCGTCCCCCCTCCCTCGGCACCAGGGCCCATACCGACCTTTTAACGGCAACGTCACCAACCATACGTAAAGGAAATCCTGGCGGGGACCGAGCGTAATGTCCCCGTATTTGATAACGGCAACCGAAAATCTCAATCCCTACCGGCACACACTCTTAGCTGCAATAGCAGCGGCTAACAAAAGTGACCCCTATATGAAACTGCAACTCAGACGACACACTTGCGGTCCCCCACAGACTCATATGAGACACTGGCAGTCTGGACCATCGGGACGAGGGACCCGCTGATAACAAGGTACCACATTGCGCTTTTGCTGTGGAACGGTCGCTTTTGCTGTGGAACGGTCGCTTATTCTTGCAGCGATGTGCTGTGGGGAGCAGGCTTACAAATTGAGATCGGCGCAACCAGTCCGTAGTCGCAGCCTCATTCTCGCACTCTATTGTGGCCATGTGACTTACTGTGGTGACTCATGATTACGAGCAATGGTGCATGAAAAATTTCGTCCGGCGACCCGCGATGCGTGATTCCAGAGCATCCGGGTCCCGTGGGGAAACTGAACCTGAACCGCCATCCAATAAACACTTAGTCGATAATGATTGGCAAGAATGTGGGGATTTCAATTGGATTGCGTGTGTGATGCCGCGAATAGGGGCTCCAGGTAGTCCCGAAAAGTAATTTCTTGGACAAATCTTCGCCTAATCACAAGAAAGGGGTACTGCACGCGGCGCAGCGAACGCAAAGCGATAGAATCAGTGATTGCTCCGCATTTGGCTGTGATGAGCATGAAAGAGAATGCACTTATATACCTGGACGTTTGCGAAAGGCTGATTCCCTAACAAATTTTTAACACTCTCTTTTCCTTGGCTTTCATATTGTTGGATCCGTTCAGTCCCCGCCAGTTATACTTTGTCGTTATCACATCCTATTGTTTGACCTGTTCCCCTATTAACGCGATGAGGATCCTGATGACTTTCCGCCAGTGGAATCGACCCAGACACATCCGGAAGCGGTTTCTCCGTCGTATGTGCGAAAAACAGACAACTTCTGAAGCATCTCCTAATGAACCCGCTGGTCGAGTTCGCCGGTCGTTGGAAAAGCTGATTTATGTGCCCAAAATCGAGACGACGACTCAGCCGCCCACTTATGATGAAAGCATCGATTATTCTCCCCCACTGCATCCACCCCCAACCATACAAAAACAGCAAATCTCAGAGAAACAGCAAATCTCAGAGAAACAGCAAATCACAGAGAAGCAACAAATCACAGAAAAACAACAACTAATACCACAACAATCAGCAGAAAAGGAAAAATCAGAAAAGGAGAGGGGCCGCCCACGTGAACTACTCTACAAGCTGCAACTCAACGATATCATGCTGAGGCGGCCCCGGCGGCCGTCGCCTGAGCCACGAAGGCCCATCAAACCCGCCGATGTGGATTCCACCAACTACAGCGAACTTCTCTACTGTCAGTCGCGGGCGACTGTTTGGTTGCAGGGTTTTGATTTTGTTAGATGGGCTACATTAGGGTGGTTGGTGTTTGTATGCTTTATGCTGGCTTTGGCATGGTAAGCGGGCTTCTGGGGAAGCTCTGTATCGGTAATTTAATAAGGCTCGTTATTATTGTTGATGTAGGGTCTTCCAATGGCTATTGTCGCGGTCCAGGACAAGTAGTTTGGGCCGAGGTTCCAGAATTCCTGTCCAGTCTCTAACCCTCGCCAGCTGACGTCACCCATTCTAGTACAACTTGGCTGGAACCAGCAACTTCTAAGGTTTCACTACTGATACACACGATGTTTGAGGTTTAATTTCGGATATAACGACACCTTCGGCACCGGTAATTACTCGGAATCGGCTGATTAGTGATTTACCTTCACGCAGATGATTTTTGACGTACGATATCATCGAGCATTTGGTCATGCGAGGCACGAGTTTCTCCGCATGCAAAGGTAAGCGCTCCAAGCATCCGGTCGAGAGGTATTTTCCGTAGCGGTAATTTTGTCACGAGAATACGAGCAAGCATCAAATGCCTTCCTGCAGGCAGTCCACATCGAACGATTCCTGGTATGAAAGCTTACGTTTTTGCAATTGAGAAACTCTGAGGCTGGTATGTGTGACGTCTATACCGGTGTACGATATAGCTGATATCGTGGTTTTGTCGAAAGAGGACACTTTGAGGAGGTTATGCCAGAGAGTAAGTCGATACAGAGAACCGCAACTATTCTGGATCTGCAGACGCATGAAGGGTCTCCTGCAACTAGATCGGAAGCCGGCCCAGACAACGTATAATACCGGCCGGGTGCATCTTGCATTGAGCCGTGAGTGAGAAAACCCACACTCTGATATTGTTTTTTAGCCTCGGTGCAATCTGGTGATGGCCAAAACGAGCTTCCGACGGATATATGGTTTTGCACATCTTCACGCTGAATTTCTGTGAGTCATTTCTCGGTAAATGGCAACTTTGGAGCCACGGAACAAATCCAGAAGCCACAGCGGTGGTAAAATAGCAATTGATGCATTTCGTTGCTGGAGTACGTGGAACTTTGCTATGAGCCTCGAATTCGATCCAAGGGCTTCTTTCGGACGGCATTTGCCAACCGATAATTGTAATCAACCGGTAATAGTAATCAATCGGTTATAACGGTCATCACTCGGTGCTACGCTAAGAATTCCGCCGGGAAAAGAAATCACATTCGAAAGTTCAATGTCGTCATAGTAGCTCCAGTATTGAATTCTAGCAGCTAATTATGATATTCGCAGCCTAGTATCGAATTCTAGCAGCCAGCTACGCTAATTGAATCTACACGTCGTGTCGTTAGTCTATCAAATTTCCTAATAAATATATATATCCGTGAAGTAAAGCTCATAAGTCATCATCAGTCATCATCATCTAAAACACATGCTCCATCAGATAAATCGCATTGTGTCTGTGATGGCGGTGAGCATCCCCCACCTCGCGGGGGCCGTGGCTCTTGAATAGCTGCTCGCTGGTGATTTTGTATGCGTTTACCTCGTTCGTCAACTTGTAGTTTGGAACATCAACTTCATCGTCCTCGGATTCCGACGATGATGGAGACCGACTCAATTCCGGAAGTTCTTCCTCGTGGTCCTCCTCCAAAATCACCAGAAGGTCGTGTCCGTTGGACAAGTCAATGACAGGAAGCTGCTTATAGCTCTTGACTGAGGCTAAAGCCACCGAAGATTGCACAACCTCGGCATCTTCTTCTTCTTCCGAGGAATAGTAGTAGTCGTCTTCGGAGTCGGAAACGGTTCCAAGCTGGAAGTTCTCCATGTCGTCGGAATCGTACTCGAAGTCGGAGTCAGAGTCGTAGTCGGAGTCGGAGTCGGATTCAACCTCGTACTCGGTGACAGATGGGCCGCGGCCTCTAGACACCGAAATGGGCTGTGGAGTAGACTTTTGTGGAAGAGCAAACGACACCTTTGCAGAAGAGGCCTTCTTCTTCTCAGTCTGCTCGGCAATGTGGTCCATCAAGTTGTCCAACATGTTGGCTTGGAGAACTAGACTTCTCAAAGAGGTCTTTGGGTTGGCTGCTTCTTTGGTAAGCTTGGATCTGACCTTGGAGGCCAAGACGTAAGATTCTGCGAAACTCATGAGGGCGGGAGATGCACGGTGAAGGGATATAAAGCTCAAAGTGAGTTGCTGATGCAATTGGGTAATGAGAAAGATTGATAGCCAGGCGGGTGTCGCAATCTTTATATCGCAAGCTTGATTTCTAAGTCGGCATCATTAGTCACTATGAGTCCGCTTCGGATGACAAATTTACCGCTCGGATGTAATGCATCTGCGTCATGAGCCCTGTGTGCATTTGTTCCTGCATGTTCCCTCCTATGCATGTCCGTTGATGGAGCCCCCGGCCACTTCTCCCACAACCGGACCGATGCTGCCACCGAGGCAAGGTATGCCACCGGCGGTCCATACAGCAACAAACGTGGTGGGACACCACCACCTTTGCTACCCATCAAGACTTGTCGTCCGCTACCTCCGGCCGCATGTGTCGCCACCGAACTGCCATCCGACGGCCGTAAGACACCTCCGAGGTTATATCCGAGAGGTTTCTGGGGTATCGCCGCATTTTCTTTTTTCCGTGGCAGTTCTTACGGCCTTTTCGCGCGGGTCGGCGCAATGCCCCGAATTGTCTGCCTACCTGCTTACAAGCAACTTAGACAACCTGCGCCACCACTTGCCCGCCGTTGCATAGACAGGTTTCTGGACGGATGTGTGTCACTGACGCTTCGGCCTTCTGCCGCGTGGGCTGCTCCAGCCGTCTCCGCTCCTATATCACTCTCCTCTTTGCGCTCTTCTGTAGCGCTTACTAAGCATACATGCACTCCACGCGGCTGCTGACTCAGAGGGTTACTAAGGCTTTTGATGTAACGTTCGTGGAAAATAGCTAGGTGTGTCACAGCCGCTCCCCACGCGACAGAATGTTATCTTATCAGAATGCTATCCCATTACGCTAGCGTGAGTAATCACGTTCGTATGAAAAATCGTTATGCTATTTTGAATCCGAGGTGTGTCGTGTCCCGTGGCTGAGACATTAGAACCGGTCCGCGCAATTTTTCTTGTCCTCTCCACAAATTGTAGGATAGACAGGAATGGAGATACTTGGCTGGTCGTGTGAAACGCTTTTCTTTCCTATTGTTTTATACTTGATTGCTGAGTCTTTCTGGCTGTCTCGGCCTTCCAGAGCTCTAGCGCGGTGATGTTTCGCAACCGGCCCGAATGTTCGGCCGTGGATCGTCCTGCGTCTTTGACATCGAATTTCGTGGGACATGCACCTCGCCTGCGTGTACTTACGTTCCTGCAGAGACGCATAGACTTTAGTAACGATCCAGAAGATCTATCAACACACTTCAGAGTGATAACTCCGTCTCTGCCCGGTGTTAGAGGAAATAACTGAGACACTTGTCCGAGCGTGTGCCTGCAGTTAGCCCTTTGACACATGCATGGAATGGGTGCTTCAACGTCGTATCCACCGTGCAACCCGATTGCAACTTATTAGGTACACCTAGGCACAAACTGTTTCTCGGTGATACCCAGTTCTGGAAGAATTTGGAATATCAGCATTGTGTGGGCTATTGCTCTTCCTCTCGTAAGTTTTTCTTATTTAGTAAAAATTGCTTCCTCGCGGCTATTTGCTCGATTAAGTCCGTGGTCTGGACTTATTGTGAGCAATCGATTGTACATTAGAGCTCAGAAAGAAGTGGAGTAGAGTCAGGATAAGGGTCACGATAAGATAGACAATTGGGAGCGTGGGGGAGCAGTCGAAAATTAAAACAATAGAGCTAGATTCTGGAAGGTTGAAGTTTTATGTATGTCGCTAAACCAGTGGGCTAAGAAGCCAAAATGAGCTCCTGAGGTCAGGCCCATGGTCTGTGCTAATCGTACGAGACTATTGGAGTCTAGATGAAAAACAGCCTTTGGTTGCGGAAATTGAAAATCATTGCTACAATTCATTTTCTCGTCAATCACTTTTCGGAGTTAATAGATGATAGTTAACCTGTTCTACCATGTTTCTTATGTTAATACAGAGATTCGTGGAAGAACAAGACCGCTAAAGAATTGCTTACATGTCATCACTGCTTCCTTCACTGAAGAATGCGGCTAGGGCTGAGACGATGTTGGTGAAGGTTTTTTGGCAAGATCGGCAAACGAAACTTAATGCACGGACGACACTAGCAGATCGCTGGAATGAAAAATGCCGAATCGATGTTGCGATTGACATTAACTCACAAGGCAATCAAGGACATTTTTGAGCGACAGACATTTTTAGCAAACGAGTGAATAATTTCCGATCGGAGGTTGCAATTGACATTAATTTACAAGGCAATAGAGGATATTTTTGGGCAGCAAGGCATTTCTATCAATTCAGGGTAAACTTCCCGAATGGACGTTAAAATTAGCCATTACAGGTTTCGGCAAATTAATTTACAAGGCAATAAATGTGATCATTAGGCAACAGGCAAATTCAGCACACTCGTGAAGAATAGTTGCAATTGATTTAGAGATGTACAGGGACAAGAGATCTGAGGATCGACAGCATTTTTTCAAACCAGTGAAGAATTCCGAATGGCGGTTGCAATTGGCCATTACAGATTGACGAGGCAATGAATGACATTTTTTGGCAACAGACATTTTTAGCAGACCAGTGGTGAGCTTCCGAATGGAGGTTGCAACTGTCAGTCACTTACAGGCAATAAATGAGAACCTCGGCGAAAGGCATATTTAGCGTGACATCAGTTGTCTTTCACCAGTCCAGCCGTATCGAGTGAACCATACAAAGCACCACAGTACCAAACCACGGACTCTCTCTGGCTTCACAAATCTGGCACTGATTCAAAACTACCCCAAAAAAAACCGATCCCATGATCCAAAACTCCTCTTGACCCCAAACCTACATACGCTACACGGGCATCGTCCCTCTCTGTTTCAATTATATTAATCTCCATACTTAATCGAGAAGCTTAATCGAACAAGCCGAATCCCATGTCGTCATCAGACTCCTCAGCAGCCGATTCCTCCTTCTCCTCAGCAGCCTCCTCAACGGCAGCACCGGCAGAAGCACCGGAAGCACCGGCAGAAGCAGCTGGAGCAGAAGCAGCGAAAGAGAACAACAATTCCTTCAAGTTCTGGCCCTCCAAAGCCTTGGCGAAAACGTCGGCCCACACGGCGTCGACGGAGGCACCAGCGGCCTGGGTGAGAGCCAACAAGTTAGCGGAGGTGAATTCAAGCTCGGCGTCGGCCAAAATAAGGGCGGCGTACGAAACGGAAGCTTCAGCAGACATAATTAGTTGTGGATGAAAAAATGGATGGAGAAATTTTCGTGAGAGAGGACGGCTGTTGGCGCACGTGAGTTAGTGTCACGTGCGTGAATGCGCGTGACTTAACGGTGGATACCGCGAAAGCAGTCACACTGGGTCGTCTCATGTTGTGGTGTACGGGTGCGGAGACGGAACCCACCACGACAACTCCGTCTGGTAACTCCATTAAGACACTCCGGCCGCTTCCCCGTCAATGCCCTCGGTTCATAAGACTGCTTGCAGACGCAAGTTCTTTTTCGGGATCGGCGGATGCACGGCGCTCACACTTAACTTGGCTGCTAAGATCTAGTTTCTGCAGACAGCAAGCGAATCTTCGCAACCGAGAAGAGAGTTCCACACAATTCATGGGAAATGGGGAATTGAGGTGTCACGTTGGTCTTTAAGCGGCCCGCCTGCCAGTAACCAACTGGATCTCTTCTCTTCAACATATCTTGTCTTTTCTGTTTAACCTTTAAGCTTCAGATTGGGAAGCACGATAACGGAGGGTTATGAGTTGCGTCCGAGCCGCATTTCGATTCTGGAACGGTTAGAGGAAGTGGGAGAGAAAAGTGTCAGTATGGTCGTCCAAAGCCCCCAAGTGGCAGGAATTGCTTTTCATGTTCGTAGTGCTAAGTAATGTGGTTGAGATTTTTATTCCTGGCAATAGGGGAAATAGCCAAGGATCACCTTCGCACTGGGTCCAGAATTCTCCACATTGCTCTCTCCCGTCCTTTGTTCATGCCCCAGCTATTGTTGTTAATTCCGAAGTATCAATTGTTGTTCTCAATTCCCTATGTGGGACCATACTTCTATACCATCCATTATGTTAGAGCTACATTCTCTATGCGGTCCGTTCTATCTATCATTACCTCCGTATGCCCGTTTGTGACCTCACGATGACTGTTCTTCCCTGCTCTGCTATTCGTTCGTTCTACCATTCATCCCTACTCTACCATTCTTCTATATTTTTTTACTAGCTCTACTGCTCTTCTCTATTTTTTTCCCTGCTCTACCATTCTTCTTTGTTTCTTATATTACTGCTCTTGTAATACTTTACGCAGTGTACTCGGGGCCAGAAAAAGTCGTTGAAAGATAGCGAAAGGGAACCAATTAAATCGAAGAAAGGATTACCTTAACAATTCACAGGTTCTTCTAGAACTGAGTGAAAAGAGCATTGAAGAACAAGAATACTGATTGTGGCACAATCTATTACAGCTCTACCATTCTTCCCTACTCTAACAAATCATCTCTATATTTTCCAAAGTGGCGAATAGCGTCCGCTCTTTTGGATATGAAGAATCCAAGGTCCTCAAGAACCATGGATTTTCCTCAGAAATATAGTCTCGAGCCTTTTCGTCAGTCCTGAGCCGGATACAATCAACGCAAGCTTTCTTACCACATGCTAAGTTTATCGAAAGATCTTCAGACCATACGTTTGGTGTATGATTTAAGGTAAGTTTGGACTTTCATCTAGCCTTCCGTCCTCAGAATTCAACTCGATATCAAGCAAGGCAGCTTACGAGTCATCAAAAAAAGGCTGAACTCAAGTAGAACAAAGAAAAATGACAGCAACATACCGTACAAAAAGTACTTCGATTCTTTCTCCTATTGAATGGACAGGTTGAATCGATCAATTCCCTGATATTTGGTATGTTTGATGCTTTCTGGATGCAAAGATCAACAAAATCTTCGAGGTGATTGATACTGTGCTATATCACAGCTTCTTATGGAAATGCAAAAATTAGGACGACTACTCTACCATTCGACTCTTCTCTACCATTCAGCCCTACTCTACAATTCTTTTCTATTTTTTGCCTTCTCTACCATTCTTCATTTTTTCTGCTCTACCGGACTTCTCTACTCTACACTTCTCTATATTTTTTCTGGCACTACCATTCATCCCTATTTATCAATATTCCCTGCCATTCTTTCTGTTTTCCTAATATTCCCCCTCTACCGCTCTTCCTTACTCTCATACACACATTTCATAGAATTCCCGATCTACTTCTTCTAGAACCCTAGCACCCGTACTCGAACCTTCTATGCTCGCTCGCCTGGTCGCACTTCCTCCATATTAATCCACTATTATTACTCCTCCATATTACCTCCACTTTCTTCAATATATCTTCACCATGTTCAGACTCCCCGGCCTATTTCGTGTTGGCCGGCCCTTGGCCTTCTCCGCCAACACCACGGTGCCTCTCAAGTCCGCCATCTTTCCCAAACCTTCCTCGCTCCTTTCCCAAGTCAGAAGCTATAGATCTCTGACCTGGAAACGCTACAATCGCCACTACAATCTCCACAAGATCGACTGGAAACGGCTCGCCAAGCCGGCTCTCTTCACCGGAGCTTTCTGCGTGGGTGCAACTGTTGGAATTCCATACCTTTTTCTGCTCCCGCCCTTTTCGTCCCTTCATCCTAAAACTGTGCTATATTCCATAATTGCCTTGAATATTGCCGGGTTTGCTGCATGGCGAGTCCCGGCGGCCTCCCGCTTCATGACCCGCTACGGACTTCTTTTCAAGGATAATGTCTACTCGTCGTGGACGCTTTTGGGGTCGGCGTTCTCGCATCAGGACGGATTCCATCTTTTGTTCAACATGATGATGCTCTATTCGTTTGGCTCGTCCATCTGTGGGTATTTGGGTGCATCCAACTTCCTCACCATGTACTTGAATTCGGCCGTCGTCTCTTCGTTCTTCTCGTTGTTGATTCCGACGGCTTTGCGTGCATCTTTGTCGGTAGGATCTTTGGGCGCATCTGGTGCTCTCATGAGCGTTTTCGGTACGTTCGCTTACTTGTTTCCTAAGGCCAGCATCGGCCTCTTTTTTGTCCCTATTCCGGGCGGAGCTTGGTTTGTGTTTTTGGCCTCTGTTGCTGTGAACGCTGCCGGAATTGTACTCAAATGGTCTCGTTACGATTTCTCGGCTCATTTGGGAGGCTGTGTGGCTGGCGTCGCTTACGGATGGTGGTTCGATAGACTTAGAAGAGAGAGGATGAAAAGATCCGGCTACAGAGTGTTCTAGGGTGCTGCTCTAGTCTGGCTGATTTGTATATAGAATAATGGTATCCTCGAGCACACTCTCTGGTATGCCTTTCGTCTTCTTTAATTCTCCACTTTCTATCGAACTCGCCTCTACTTTCTTTCCCATCCTACCTCACTGATATATTCATGCTTTGACTAATGTACAGAGTGGACCAATCTCCTCATGCAAAAGAAACAGACTTCTTCTTCGATTTAGGAGCCTCGGCAACCAGCTCCTTCTCGGCGGCTCTGGCATTCTTTCTTCTGGCTGCACGCGCCACATTGGCCTTATTCTTGATCTCAGACTTCTTGTCCTCCAATTTGTTTGTCTTTTCCTGCTCTTTTCTCTCCATCTCCTTTCTTCTCAATTCACGCACCTCCTCCAATCTTCGTGATTTCTCCAACTTCGACTCGTTAACCTTGTCGTGCTTGTCGTTGATCGACTTGACTAGAAGATTGAGCTTTAACACGTCGTGATCATCCACAAACTTCTTACCTTTCTTGCCCCTTTTGGCTCTGACTCCAGGAACAATGGCTCTATTCAACATTGGAATGTCCAACTGGTCTTCGCGGTACTCCTTGCCATTTTTGGCTCCGTAAAGTCTGATCTTTGCCTGCTGTTTCTTAACGGCTGCCTTGCTGAGTTTTTTGACCTTGGACTTCTCTGTGAGTTTTGGCTGATTTTCCAAAAGATTTCTGGCGTGAGAATCCGTGGTGACCTCAGGCTCGGCAGTACGAGCCAAGTTGGCTGACTGCTGTCTTTTGGCTCGCTGGACCTGTTTTGCTGTCATATTCCTTCAGTGTGATGAGATGAAAAATGGCCATCTCATCGGGTTAGATTTGGCGGCACGTGACCTACGGACCCCACAATGGGATACTTTAGGGAAATGTTTCTCTTATCGAGGCATTTTTGGCGAAAAGTGAGGGAAAAATTTAGGAAGGCGTATATTTTGGGTAGACAAACGTAGATTTGGCGTTCATTTTTTTGTTTGTGTCGTATCTTATTTTCTGCTGCACTTACTGTTTATGGAGGTAGATGGAAATCTTGTGCGAAATGTACGTTCCAAGAATGTTGTGGGAGTAAAGCCTGAAGCGAAAAGCAAGAAAACTTCAAAAATAATAATAATAAAAAAAATGCTCTACTTGTAAAGACCAACACCGCCTAAGTTGAACCAATAACTCAAAAAAGGAGAATCAAGAATAGTAGGTCTGAATTTACTTGAGGCAATGAAGAAGTTGCCTACAATCTGCTACTCGATATTCTCGACAATCTGCTGCTAATTTAGACTGAAAGCGGAATAATGAGCCTTCGCCCAGTGCTACTCCAATCTCTATTTTTTATTTTCCTATTGCTCCCCGTCGGACTTCTCTGGAACTTGCCGGCCTCGGCGAACTCCGCTGATAAGAAACCTGCACTATATCTATCAGATTCATGCACCACAAATCTATCAGATCCACGAATTTTCACCTTCGCATGTCTGACCCAGTCCGATTCAATTGGAATGTTTTCCCCTCCACAAAACTCGAGGCCAGCCAAATGCTGACGCCCTTGGGGTGCATGTATACGCCTCTTGGTGCTCTGGCGTTGGTGACCAGTAGAGAGGTGATCAAATGTTCGCTGTGCTCGAATATTATCAATCCGTTCATCAAGGTCGATCGCCAGAATCGCATGTGGTGGTGTCCGTTTTGCTCAAAGATGTCGTTTCTTCCGGATTTCTTCAAGTTGCACGAAAAAGACGCTGAGGAAGACGATATCCCGGCGGAGATTCGCCCTACTCTCCATAATACTGTGGACTACATTCTTCCCCTAGATATCTCCACGAAGCGCCATCAATATGTGGTGGCATATGTCATCGATACTTATCAGCACACAGATACCCTAGATCAGAGAGAATTCGACAGCTTGAAGCACGCAATCGCCAATAGTATGGCTAACTTGCCTCAAGACACTTATGTTCTTTTGGTGACCTTCAGTGATACGGTGGAGATCCATGCTCCCTGCAAAAATAGCAAGGTGGCATTTATGCCCGAACTTCTATTCCCGAAAAACTATGACTTCTCCAAATTGTACAAGGACAAGGCGTTGGTGAGAGATATCTACTCGAAATTAGAGATATCTGAAAGCCTTGCACAAACGTCCGATGCGTCCAGCCTTCTTCAGTCAGGCATCGTTGTTCCAAACCTGAATCAAGTTCAAGACTATGTCAGAGGTCTAAAGCCCAAACTCACCCACTCCTTTAAGCCGCCAAGAGCCACTGGACTCGCTATTTTCTTGACGACTTTGCTCCTCTCCAATTCATTCTCTGGCTTGATCGGAAAGGTGAACGTATTTTGCTCAGGTCCGGCTACGCTTAATCCAGGAAGAATCGTGGAAGAGTCTTCTGCCATGAGATCGCACCATGATGTCGCCAACTTCAATGCTCCACATTTCGTCTCTGCCACTAAATTCTACCAGACGTTATCTTATATCTCCTGTGGCTACTCTATCGACAGCGCATGCAAAGCTGTCTATTCTTCCAGTGGGAAAATCGTCAACTACTCGGTATCAGACTCTGCACCAAGGTTTTCCTTCGATATCTTCACGGGCTCGTTGGACCAGGTCGGGGTCTACGAAATGAAAAGTTTGCCATCAGGCAGTTCTGGAAATATTATCTTGACAGACGGATTCCAGAGCCCTCGGTTTCTTGAGAACTTGAACGTCAATTCCTCCAGCATTTTATCGGAGAAATTCAATTGCAAGCTCACAGTCACAACGTCCGCCGGAATCAGAGTTATGAAAGCTGTCTGTGCGGGCACAGAACTTCAGTCTTCTTACCAATCAGAGAAACTCTCGGCCATGCACCACGACAAGATCTCCGATACTGTCACTCGGTTCGATCTGTCCATGAAGAAGAGGAATTTCACCAACCAGTGGTACTTGGGAAACCTCACCCACTCAGATACCGTGGCTGTCTACTTTGAGATGGACACAGTAAGTTCCTCTTCGCTGCTTGACGAGAACAGCGGAGCCAAAGATGTGTACGTGCAATTTCAAACCAAATTCTACGATTTGGAGTCGGCAAACACCATTCTCCGCGTGACAACCATCAAGAGACCAACAACACTTTCTATTCTCGCCGCCAATAAGGTCAAGCTCACCAATAATACCTACAAGTTAATCAATACGAAGAGTGTTATCATCAAAGAGAAAGCACTCTTGGAGAGCTTTGATTACAAGGCATGGATGGTGTTGTTTACGCGATTGTTAATTAGCAAAATTGACACAACGATCGGCTACGAGTCGTTCGAGGAGGTGGTTAACGATGTGGATACGGCATTGATCCGCCTCACCAGATTTTTTGGAGGTCTCAAGATCGATACGAGATTGAGCCAGAATCCTTACGAGAACCTCAAACTCATATATTCCATCAGTGAGAGCTTCAAGGAGTTGCCTGCCCTTTCTTATTCTTTGAGAAGAAACCCTCAACTTATTCGCATCTTCAACAGTTCTCCTGACGAAACAGCTTATTACCATCACTTGTTTAACAAATGCGAAACAGACACTTCGTGTGTGATGATCCACCCAAATTTCTATAAAACCGGGCCTGATGGATCGCTCGTGAAGGTTTCTTTGGATAGCACAAGCCTAGACTCGAAAACAGAAGACGCAAGCTTCTTCGTTTTGAACTCTGTTTTCAATGTCATTATCTTCTACCAATACAGCGATCCACAGCTCAAGCTTCTGCTCCACAACTCCAATAATGATGATTTGATATACGGAGCTGCAGACCCGAAGTTGTCTGGGGTCTTGAATACAGTGAGAAGTCAGCTAATTGACAAAACAAGTGTCATTCCCAACATCGTGTTGACTCAAAGCGGACACTCACAGGCCAGATTTCTACTAGCCAGACTTTATCCCGTCTCTGATAAAGTCGAGAAGGATTCTCCAAAGCAAAACAGCTGGTGGAACTTTTTCGCCAAACAGAACACCAAAGAGACTTTAATGACAGACGATGTTAGTGTCAACAATTACTATGACGAGCTTCTCAATAAGGTTCAGACTTACCGGATCGAGAGTGATTACTGATCATGTATTAGATATTCTAAATATCCTTAATGAAACTGATTATCGTATCGATCAAATCTGCTTCGGAACCTTCGTCGGACCCAGGCCCCACGTCGTGCGTTGCCCCCTTCAAGATTTTGCTGAGAGGACTCCACTTGGTGGGATCAGTGTTGTCTTTCCAAGTGTCCACCAACTTCTGGCGATCAACGTAATCAGGCACAAACTGATCCTTTTCTCCATACAACACCAACAATGGCTTGGTGACGACGCCAAATGACTTTTGATAGTCTTCCTTGGTTAAGTACGACGAGAAGTAGTCGTCATCTCCTCGCTCATCAGCAAGCGACACGAAACGGTATGCTGTGATGGCGGCGCCAAAACAAATATCCTGGGCCGTTTTGGGAAGAAGCTCATAAGGATTTCCTTCATCAATATGGCGTTTTGCAAGCTCAAGCATCTCGTCAAGCCCCTTTGGCCCCAAAAACTTGAGAGCTTCTGAATCACTCACTGGAGCCTGCAAGATCCCTCCATCCAAATCCAGAAGTGGATCAAAGGACTTGTCCTTGCTATACTTGGTCAAGTATTCCAAAGTATCTTGGCATCCGGTGGAATGGCCCAAGAGCACCACTTTGGAGCTTTCAGAGCCTCTGTTTGTTCTCAAGTATTTGACCAATCTTCCGAGATCCTCCGCATCCCTTTTCAAGCTTCCGGTTCCAAATCCCAAATACGAAGAGCTGATCAATGCCTGGACCACCACCCACGAGCCACCTAATTCCTTTGTGACTGCTTCAGCCAAGGGTGGAACATAAGGCACATTCAAGAATCCATTCGTGAGGCCTCCAATGAAAACCAAGAAGTTCAGCGGCTTGTCGGACTCTTTTCCAAACTCAATTGCAGTATGCAAGCCATCGTACTTGTGTATGACCACCGAGTACATTTTTCAAGAAGATGTGAAGATATCGACCCTCATTAATGGTTGGCCAAACCTCCACGAATCTTATCTGTGTATACAGGACGTTCTGGGGCCACACCTAGATCAATGGATCTTCTTGCACAACATTTGCATGAGAGGCATCGGCCACTCCCCCAGTACTGTGGTTGAGCCCAACTTCTGGAATCATCCGCGTACTGAGGTTGATGGAGTGAACCGTGGTGAACATCACCAACACGTGGAGGAAGATACAGTATGCCAAAAAGAGCATTCTGGTATATCTCGTAGCAAGAATGGAACGAGTGACAAAGATGAAGAGCCGCTCGATCGGAGAGAGCCGTGAATTCACGCGCTCCTGTTCTCTTTTGCGGAACTCCTCGATTGGATGCAATTTGGACTCGTAGCTGGCGCGGTATGGATTCTCCAAGTCAATGGAGTTCGTTTTCGGCGTGAGAAGCTTTCTGGATGCAGCGGTTCCTTGAGATGGCACCGTATGCTTGATCAGCGCCATGTATCTCGTTTTCTCGTAGAGCTCTTCGTTGTCTGCCTGCAACGTCTTGTTCTTTCTCTTCAAGTCTGCAACCGTATTGAACAGCTTTCTGAGGTCGTCCTCCAACTCCTTGTTTTTCTCTCTGAACCTGTCTCTCTGCTTGGTGATGATAGGCAAGATCGACGACTCGTCAATTGTGCTGAGGCCTCCTCCGATGCTGCCTCTTCCGGTGTGTCTAGTCATTCTTGACATGCCAGACATGATACTGGCTGTGTCGTTGAACGTCGAGCCAGAAGCTTCTTGCACGTTTGCCAAGTCGCCTTCAAGTCTCGTATTCAATTCCTGTAACCGCATGAGTTCCTGATTGGCTGCCTGTAGTTGTTCGTTCAACTGGGAGGTCTGAGCAGCGTATCCTTCATGCTGTGATCTGAAGTCGGCAAGCTCCCTCGTCAAAATCTTGTTACGCTCGATAAGCAAAGAATCAATTCCCTTCTCTTCGAGGTCGCCTTCTCCAAACTCGATCTGGCGGATCAACGTCAACTCGTGCCTTACCTCATCATAGTCGCTGGTCTTCTCGAGACGCTCCTTCAAGTTCTTGATTTCGCGTCCATTCTGGGTCAACTCCCGATTCAAGCTCTGCAACTTCGCCTCGTGTTCTTTGGTGCCAGCTTCCAACTTTGCTCTGACCTGGTTCAAATTGGCAATGAGAAGAGCATTTTCTCCCTCCATTTCCGCCACCTTCTTCGAGCATTCCTGCTTGAACACCTCCTTATCCGAGTCGGTTTTCGAGATCGTCAACTCTCTGCGCAATTCCTCGTTTCTTCTCTCAAGCTCGTACACTCTCTTTTTCCAGGTCTCCAAGTCTCTTGTCACCATATCCAACTCAGCAGCATCGGAAGCGGAGGCAATGCCTGAGCTGCCCAATTGCTTATTCTGAGAGTTGAGCTGCAACTCCGTGACTTCCTTGGACGTTCTCAATTCCGTTATCGTGGACTTGTAACTTGCAATCTGGCTCTCATGCTGTTTCTGGATGCTTTGCCAATTCGACAGTTTTTCGTCAATTAACGCCCGGAACTCGTCCTCCTGCGCCTTCAATTTGGCGCCAAGAAGCTCAGCAGCCTTCTGCTCGTTGTTCAATAATCTCTGTTTGAGAATATCGTAATCGGCCTTCTTGGACAATTCTTCCTTAAGCTTCGAAACCTCGAGTTTGAGCGATGAACTTTCGGCCAGCTCAACGACCGCATCCAACGAATGCTCCAACAATGGCTTTGGGTCAGGTGCCTCGGCAATAAGCCGGTAGAAACCAAAGAAGAAGCTCTCGACCTTTTTCTGCCTGGTGGTCAACGAGTCGATTTCGTTCTGGTACAACTTGAGCAAGCCCTTGACCTCACTCAACTTGTTTTCATCGTCCAACTTCCTGAATTCCTTTGTCTTGGATGCAAGCTCCTTTCTGGATGCAAGCGACTCTTTCTGTTGACTCTTAACTTCTATACCTTGGTCGTCGAGTTTTCTCTGCAAACTGGACAAATCGATTTCGGTCCATGTCTGCAACGCATTCTCGAATGTACTGCCTTTGGACTGCTTGGTGGGGGCAGTCACAGAGTCAGTCATGGTAGTTGTATGAGGACAGATATGAGTTGGTGTTTCTGCAGGTTGTCAACATGGAAGGTCAATGGTAAGTACGATAGATAAGGGGAATTTGAAGTGGCGTCTACAATTCAAAATATGGCTGATTTCGTTAGTTTTAATTTAAATTTTTTATTGGTGTGCTTTTACATCTGGCGACCAATTGTGAATGGGATTGGTGATCTGTGAGTAAGGCGATATGCCGCAGTTCAAGAGATTGGGATCTGCCCGGCCTGCGATCGGGTCTGCAGGGAGATCTGATGAAGCACTATTGTTGGATGACTTTGGTTGGTAATGACTTTGGTTGGTAATGACTTTGATTGGTAATCTTATTGAAGGCGCTTTCAATGTTCCTGAATGCTAAAACATTTCCCGAAGTTGGTTAAAAGGCCGCTCAGAATGAAGCTATTAGCGAGAAGGATCCAAAAATAGAAATAGGGAAACATTGAGAACAAAAAACACTGACTTGGGTACACTCTGTCACAGAAGCAGAGACTTTTGCCTATTGTGTTTTTTTTTTCAACAAAGTTTATCATTCAGCTTGCCAGGTATGCAACCAGCCTGAATCTCTTACTAGCTGTAATGCGACTAGTAATAGTTGAATGTCAATCGAGTTTAATTGATTACTACTCGATATCCCGGTCAGAGTCTTTTATCGTCTATAACTCGCATTTCTATCAAGCTCCAGGCTACAATTCAACTCACGGACACCATTACTACGTAAAAATAAATGTGCACTTTTTCAACAGGACTAATCTATTATATCCGTGTCACACCGTAAGTATGTAATGCCTCATCGTCGTCAAGATAACAAGTTATCATCGTATGTAGATTCTTTCAACTGCTAGTGTTCAGTGCCAAGAGAATCTTCATTTTTTCTCTTATCGATAGTTCGAACATCTATAATAGTTTACGTGTAGGGCTCGAAGGTTGAACACATAGGAAAAAGCAGTTGTCTATTCAAAGATAGGGGAAATGGTGTCTTATATAGTAGCCAGAGATGACTCATAGTAGTGCGAGGACTAAGTGAAAGGAACATTAAAAGACGAAAACGCTTGCTTGTATGCAATCTGTTACAACATCCACAATTCCCTCTCACAAATCCCGTAGCCGTCATCTGACCACTCGCCAATCTACACCTCCTACCCATCCCGTAATTTTCTAGATAAAGTTTCGTAAGCAAATTAAATTTTATATATTCATTAATTTTTGATTTATGGTGCCAAGAGCCGAGGAATATTACTCCCAATGCCCAATCTTGGTCTCTCTTGGCTGTTCGGGCATCCTTCAGAGATACCTGCTCACCCTTACTTCGCAAACCTCTTAAATGCAGCGTTGGTCTTGCCTCTGTTTAAGAAATAGTGACGACAACGTGCTCAACTCTTGAGTAGTTCACTTCGTCTCGATGTATCTGTTGCCAACAGCCTTGTTGACAATGATACCAAGTGCAATTCTGGTTTCCAATATTAGTGGGCATATCTCTCTGGATAGAAACATTGGCCTTCATGTCGACAATTTCTCTTTGTACACTTTCAAGTAGTTGGACAACGGGATGGCAACTGCTTGAAATCACGTTGGAACCTCTATTGAGTTCCCGATCTTTAACCTTTTCTTGATTTTAATCTGAGATCTACGCACCTTTTGGGCCCAGATTTGGACTAGTTTACCCAAAAATCGCCAATTTGCTCAGTCAGGAAGCTTCTCGACTAATAGAGGCAAGAAAGTGCAACTTGTACTTTCTATTTACCCATATTTGCTGTTGTAGATGATTCTTGCCTCAAAATTATACTTACGATCTCCCCCCATTTACTGTCCCAGATCACTCCAGTATCCACCCTAATGTGGGGGTGGCTGCGAAAAGCTTGAGGGCACCAGCCCTGGACATCACCACATCTTACCAACCCACAGCTACTGCCAAATCCTACAATCCGTACCGAAATGCTATATTACAAAATATTGGAAAATTAACCAATGCAATTAGAGAATTATACAAGCGTTTACTCCTCGTCTTCGCCACCCTCCTCGGAAGCCTTAGCCTGGTTCTTTCTCTTCACTCTACCTGGTCTGCCACCTCCGTATGGAGACTTTGGAGAAAAGTCAATGTGCTTCTGAGAGTCCAATCTCACCATGAAAGATGGGACGTTGACAATCTGCTTACCAACGGCAATGTGTCTCTGGGTGATCAACACTCTGGCGTGGTGGATAGATCTGGCCAAACCCAACTTGAAAACCTGGGTCTGCAATCTTCTCTCCAAGAAGTCCTCGATTCTCAAGGCCAAGACGTAATCCAACTTCATCTTGTCCTCGCCCAAGACACCGATTCTCACCAATCTTCTGATCAAAGCGTTACCTTCGAACAATCTCTTCTCGTCCTTGTCGTCTCTGGTAAGCAAGTCACGAGCAGCTCTTCTGATCTTGGACAATTGGAAACCAATTCTGTAGATCTCTCTCTTGTTCTTCAAACCGTACTCACCGGCCAACTTCAATTCGGCGTCCAAACGAGCCGACTCGTATGGCTGCTTTGGCACGGAGTAAGTCTTAGAGTAAGTTCTTGGGGCACCTGACAGTTAGTATGGGGCGTTTGGGGGTAATCGAGGGCTTTTGGCTACAAAACATTCAACTGCAACTTTTGGTGGTGGCATTCTCAGGCTGAAAACCCTTATTGAAGAATCCAACCCAATGTGCGTTTTTGTAACTGAAGTGTCGGGGGTTCAGTTACGTCCCCGAAGGGAATTGAAAGTTTTGAGGGCCCGAATCCTCTAGACAGAGGCGACGACAGAATCGAAGCTCATGTCTATTATATCTGTGGAAGACATGTGATGCAAAACATACGAGGCATGTTGACTTGTAGTGATGGGAAGAAAAAAAATTGTGGGAGGAAATGCGACTTACTTATAGTGCTGGGAAAAATTTTCAGATGTGCATAGAGTCGCAGGCGATGGAGAGAAGTCACGTGTGTGCTGTCCCGGTTTTTGAAAGTATAGAGATACCTTATAGAAATTGGAGTTCGGGAGGCAAAAATTGGGTTGGGTAGTGAAACGTTGTTTTTTGTGTTGGAAATGAATTTTGAGTTTGGTGGTAATGGAGAAGAGGCCGGAGATAAACGTAGAATTGAGTAAGTCGAGCCAAAGTCTCCTCATAGGCCAATTGCATTCAATAAAAGGTAGACTCTCTCATTTATTGAGGGATCATCGATGAAGCTGCTTCTCCCGTTGTTACCCTCATCTGACAGTTTGGCAGGGATTAAAGATTCTCATTTACTCATCGTCCAACATATGCTCCATGAACTGATATCTTGTTAGGTAAAGTTTGTGGTCCTCACCAAAAATGTGAACTTGACGACCATCAAGCAGTCTACAGTGAACTACCGAAATCGAACCACTTTTGTATTTCTAAACAGCATTGGCTAGGAGTTATCAACCACATTGTGTCTACCTGCTTTTTTCTCCTTAATAGGGCTCATTTGATTTTCCTTCAAGAATTCACTTTGTTCTACTGACTTTTCGCATCCAGGCTCACTTTTCGCATTCAGCCAGTGAAGTCTATATCTAACCAGAATCCTATAGTCATTTGACCAATTTCTACTCCCTTAGATTCACCATTCTTTACGAATAATAAGCGTAAGACCTATTCTTTTTTGAGGTTGTGCCAAAAGTTGATGTCTTGTCAGTTCACGGCTTTTTCTTAATTAGCCTGTATTGGCCTGCTTCTAACAGGTCATCAGAAATATGCTTCAACCTCTACAATTTCGAGTTTCAGAAACGAGACACGAATCAGAAATGAGATTCGAATATACGTTGAGATCACCGTAAAACATCAACACATTGGGATCACCGTTTACCATGAACATGAATAGGTCCATCTTCACTATCCCTAATGATTCGTCAATCCCCTTCCCGACACGCCTCCATCTTTCATCAAATGAAAAAAAGCCAAAATAAAGACATTCAAACATTCACAAAACTTAAATCTTCCAAACTCTTCAACCACCTCCATCCATCCACACACAATATCGCTAACCTCCCATCATCCTCATCTCTTCCCGGTATATAGCTCCACTTAATCTACTCCACCACCTACCATGAAGTTCGTGGCGTTGATCTCCGGAGGAAAAGACTCCTTCTTCAACATTCTACAATGTCAGCAAAATGGCCATGAGCTCGTGGCTTTGGCCAACTTGCATCCCAACGACAAGAACAAAGACGAGATCGACTCGTTTATGTTCCAGACTGTCGGCCACTCAGTCATCGACTACTATAAAGAATGTGTTGGGGTTCCGCTTTACAAAAGAGCCATCAGCGGTGGCTCCAAGAACGTGGCTCTCGAGTATGTGCCTACTTCCAGCGACGAAATCGAGGATCTCTATGAGCTTTTGCTCGAAGTAAAGAAAACGCATCCCGATGTTCAAGGTGTTAGCTGTGGAGCCATATTGTCGCACTATCAGCGGACCAGAGTGGAAAATGTTTGTGACCGGTTGGGGTTAACGTCATTGGCGTATCTTTGGCAGGAAAACCAGGCGCAATTGATGAGCAAGATGTGTGCTCTGGGGCTAGATGCCCGTTTGGTGAAAGTGGCAGCGGTGGGCCTCAACGAAAAACATTTGGGGAAGCTGATCTCGCAAATGTACCCCATCTTGACCAAATTGAATCAGATGTACGACGTTCACGTATGTGGAGAAGGAGGAGAATTCGAGACTTTGGTGTTTGATGCTCCGTTCTTCAAGAAGAGACTCGAGATTGTGTCGCTGGACACCGTGAGCGCTTCGTCTGAAGTGTCGTACATGACTAACTTGAAGATCGAGGTTCTCGACAAGGATAATGCGGCTCCAGAGCCCACGGAGGCGCCCTCTCTCTTGCTGGCGGAATTTGCCAACATCGAACAAGACGTCGACGATTCCAACTCGTGGAACCCCCACGAAAAGCCCGCCAACCCAGCTATCTTTGCGCTTCTGCCTCGTGTGGCCAAGCTATCGACCCGCATCTACATCGCCAACATCGTATCCTCCTTGAAGACTCTCGAAGACCAGACAGACGACATCATGAATCAAATCGGCATTTATCTCCGTGGAGAAGGCTCTACTTTCGCTGCCGTCCAGCACATGACCGTTTTGGTACTGGACATGTCGAGTTTCGCCAGAGTCAATGCCGTATATGGAAGTTTCTTCGCCAATACCTACCTCCCACCATCTCGAGTATGCGTGGAGACAACTTTGCCCTACCCACACTTGGTGCAGATTTCGTGTGTGGTGTTGAAGCCGACATTCCAGAAAATGGGCATACATATCCGTTCCAGATCCTACTGGGCTCCACAGAACATTGGTCCATACTCGCAAGCCATTGTGGAGGCCCGGCCAACATTCAAAACCGCCACATTGTCGGGCCAGATTCCGCTCCATCCCGCATCCATGGAATTTGACACCGCTGCACTGGCTAAGGAAAATGCCCTTCTTGCGCTTCAGCATCTCTACAGAGCGAAACAGCTCGTTGGTGTTCGTCAGGTGGCTAACTGTGTATGTTTTATCACCAGCAACACATCGCCGTCGTTGGTATCCAAAGTGTGGAATTCCTACGTGGATGAAGTCGAAAATGGCCAGAACTTTTTCAACAGATTGCTAATTGTGCAAACCACCGGGTTGCCTCGAGGTGCCGATGTGGAGTGGGGCGCCCTTTCCTTCGACAAAGTGGTGGATATGTACGAGGACGAAGATTTGGTCGAGGCATCCAACCCGGGAATCGAGGCGATCACCAGGAAATTCAAATCGGCTGTGGCTCCCGTGGGAGAAGGTCTGGTGGTGAAAATGGTGGGAGACGATCTTGTGACAGCCATAGACTTCTTGCGCAGCCCAGCACTTAATACGTCGCATGTGAGCTTTTACTCCAATTTGGACACCATCCATAAGTTGTCGAACTTGGGACTTTCTGCCGAGTGGGTGCCCGTTTTGGGAGTGTGGGACAGTGATGGCAGCGAGTGTGCATTTGGAATGATCTGGATATCTTAATTTGCACCCATTTATAGAGCACAATGGATATACATTGTATGGTGAGAATTTTATCAGTTCTCGGTCGTTTTGTCAGTTGGGCTCAGTCAGTCGTATGATATCAATTCTCTCGTTCCTCTAAGTTATTCTTTTTTTCTTCCTTTTATAAATCATCTTCCTCATACTCTTCATACTCATCGGTAGTGTGCACTATAGAAAATTTCACCTCCACAGTTAATTCTCCATGCTACGCCCACACCCCCTTCTACCGGGGCTACGAGGCCCCGTGGCCAACGTCATGGCTTCCAGGACGGTGTATGTGATGAGCTACGAAAAACGAAAGAAATCCCCCAAAAAATCGCCCAAGAAACAGTCGAGAGACGATCTACAGAAGTGGGCTCAGAACGATAATGACAGAATCGCCAGAAAAGAACATGAAGAGTACACCAGAAGAATCAAGGAGTTGAAACAGCTCTCCAAGAGCATGTCGGACTACATCAGGCGAAGAAAAACCCACGACGAAGAGGACCAGAAGTTGAAGAGCATCCCTCTACCTTCAGAAGCTCAGGCTGCGGCTCTCGAAGCCCAATCGGCCGCTGCCCTTCGCTCTGGCAAGCCTTTCAATGCCAAGAATGCATCGCTTGCCACGTCTACGGTATCTTTACCTGAATCCATCCAGGCAAAGTTGGGTCTAGCAGTCAAGTACTTGGTGACCAAAGAGAACCAGAACTGGAGTCTTGTGCTCCACCAGTTAAGCGAAGATGGCGGGTTGGCAGGACTCCCAGAAAAGGATGTAAGAAAGATGGTCTATGCCATTCCCAAAAACCAATTGAAGGGTGTTTTTCCCCAGATCGAGCGCCTCTTGGCCAATTCGAGCATCCAGTTGTCGCCAAAGATCGTCAACTGCTACTTGAAGAGCGTAATCGCAGGCAACACCGTCAACGAACAGGATATGAATACTGTTGAGAAGTACGTGGAGCAGCTCAGACCGCTCGACAAGCTGGGAAAGTTATCCAGAGACACATACGAGGTGCTCGTGGAGGCCTACGGAAAGGCCGGTGACGTCTCCAAAATGAACGCCATAATAAAGGAAATGAAGCAGTTCAATCTCGAGCCCTCGCTGAACGTCTACTCCAATGTCTTGTCTACCGTAGTGTACAAGGCCCGAGACCACAAGCAAGCTGTGCAACTCTTCGATCTGATGAAGTTTTTGGCTGGCTCCATGTCTCCGTCGACAAGGGAATATCAGGACATCATTGTGTCGTACGTCAACAACAACGACATCGAAAAAGCGCTTGATGTCTATCAGGAAATGCTTTCTGGAGGTATTTCTTTGAACCAAAATATCTTGGTGGCATTGGCGAGAGGATGCATGTCCCGAGAGCCACTTCGGGTCAAGGCCTGGGACTTCATTTTCGAAATCTACAACTACAAATGGGAGCCCACCGTACAGACCCTTGAATACATTCTTTATTTGGCAGCCAAGGACGGAGACTTGGCATTGGCCCGTGCATTCTACCAACAGTTGAATTTATCTGACGCTACCTCGTCGAGATCCTTCTCGTTTCTCTTGCTAGCATATGCCCGAAGCACAATCGGCACACCGGTCAACGAGTTTCAGCCTTTGGCCATCACAGCCCACGAAAAGGGCAGAAACTTCCGCAGAAACATCTTGGACCTCGTGGACTTCTCGCCCAAGTTCGATAATCCAAAGCAGGCTGTTCCATTTCTTCCCCTTGTTGCACTTTCGGATGAGAAGGAACTTTTGGCTGAACTGAGTGCCATCATGGCCCATGCCCTCATGGTGTATCCAGAATACGTCAACACCGAGAGTGTGAATACCTTCATGAACATTGCAGCCAAAATGGGAACACTCGAAGAATTTATCGAGAGGTACAACGAGTTTACATTTTTAGACAAATCGGGTGTGGTCGAAACAAGAACGATTGTCGAGCCTGAGATATTGGAATCCGACGACACCTCATTGGAGAGTCAGCGCAGCAATTCCACTAAGTCTCCAATTCTTTCTCAGGTGCTCGAGCACCGCAAGAACTCCGTCAAGATGCCCAGAAATACAATCACGTACTTGATTGCTTTGAAAGCTGCAGCAAAGTACAAGGACTATAAATTTGCTCAAAACATCTGGAACGAGAGAGGAATCTACAGAAAGTCCAACGATTTCAAGTTGCTTCCTAGAGAAACGAAGGATCAACTCGATTTCAGTTTCGCCAGCGAAATGGTGAACTGTCTCACCGATTTCAAGCTTTTGGACGATGCCTTGGCAATTCTCATCAGTACAGAATACCAATTTAAGTGGACGTGGAAGGAGTTGCGCAAGCTATACACTGCAGCGGTGGAGGTGGGGCATAATAATGTTACAAAGACCGTGAGAGGAGTGGTCCAGAGGGCCCAGGTGACCCACGAGGGTAAAATCAGGAAAAGGGACTACAAAAGATACATCATGGAGAGAGGATATTAAACTTGGAGCAAACATGTACATAGAGATTGTAAATACTTCCACGATAGATATCTTCGATGCTTAATTGTCTATGTACAGATGATCTATTTACAGATGATGCTGATGATTCCTTCCTTGGCAATGATCTTGGTGATTTTTTTGTTGCCAATGTATTTCTCAGCAGAAGTGCTGCTCAAAACATGGTTCATGATTTCTGAGTCATCACAGGAAACAAGCGATCTGTCAGCCTTTAATCCGGCTCTTCTCTTGCCATTGATGATCACGTTGAAATCGATCTCGGAAGTAGTTATTGGCTGTGCATCTGGAAATCTCTCAAAAAAAATGGACTTCCAGGCCCTTCCAAGCCCAAGAGCAAGACCTTCCCAACACTCCTCGGCGACAGAAGGAGTGGCTGGAGCCATCACCACCAACAACTTCTTGTAACTGTCCAATACCACTTCAGGGTTCATGTTTGGGTTTTCTTTAATGGCCTTCTGTAGCAAATTGGTCATTTTCATGTAATCGGAGATAATGGTGTTGAAGGATAAATCCACATCGATGGCCTTGGCGATTCTGTTCGTGTACACCAGAATTTCGTTGTACAAATCAAGTTCATCCTGGCTCAATTTATAGGAATCGTGGGTGACCCCATTCAAAGTCAAGTTTTTGTATTCCTTTGAATTAGACCTTGACTTGAACTCCAGCTGGCAAACAGACAAGACCTCATTCTTCAAATTCAAAACTTTCTTCAACCACTTCTCCACGCCCTGGATTTGGTCCTCGTTCCAGTTCAAAACATCTGAGATTGGCGCAGAAAACAAAATTTGAGCTCTGACCACGTCGGCTCCGTATTTGCCAATGCATGTGGCAGGATCCACTCCATTGTACTTAGACTTGGACATTTTTTCAAAGGTCACGTTGGCTGAAGCGCCTGTGGCATGGATCTTCCCGGAATTTTGGTCCACCTCTTCCGGTTTAAAAAAGCGACCAGTTTGAGGATCAGTGAATGTTCTGCCGTGAACCATACCTTGCGTGACCAATTGCTTTATTGGCTCGTTCTTCCATTCTTTTCCATCCCACAATCCACAGTCACCAAGAAACTTAGCTATGAATCTAGAGTAAAGCAAGTGCAAAATGGCATGCTCCACTCCTCCAATATACAAGTCCACTGGCATGTGCTTGGAGGCCTTGTCGTAGTCGAAGATTTGGTTCTCGTTCTTCGGATCTGTGTACCTGAAAAAATACCACGAGGAGTCAATGAAAGTGTCCATGGTGTCTGTGTCTCTCGTGGCGTGGCCCCCACATGACGGACATGTAGTATTCACAAAAGAGTCGAGTTTGGAGAGCGGATTACCCTTTCCAAAACTCTCTCCCTCAATCTTGGGTAAGAGAACTGGAAGGTCTTTATCTGGAACAGCAACAGGTCCGCATGAGCCGCAGTGGATAATAGGAATTGGTGCTCCCCAGTACCTTTGTCTGCTGATAAGCCAATCTCTAATTTTGAACTGCGTAGTCCTGCCACCAGCGTTGAGTTGTTCCAAAGTGTCCATGATCGACTCTGCTGCCTCTTTGGAAGATAATCCAGAAAACTTCCCCAAGCTTTTAAGTCCATTTGGAAGGACATTGGAGGTGTACAACTTTCCTGTCTTTTCGGTGAAGATGCCAGTACTTCCCCGGGCTTCAGAAATGTCGCTGCTTCCCACAGTCTGAACAGGAGGAATCGTCGGATTATGAAGCTTCCAGAAATCGAAATCACGTTCGTCGTGTGCTGGACAGCCCATCACTGCTCCATGGCCGTAGGTCCCAAGCACATAAGGAGCTACATAGACTGGAACGTCGAAAGCCTCTTGTTTATCACCATTCACATCAAGTGGAATCGATACCCGGAAGTTAGGAAGCAAGTACCCGTCTTTTGTTGTTGGGTCGTCGTCTTCTTTTGCCTTCTCGATAAATTCGGCCAACGCGGAATCCTTTGCTGCTGCCTCTGTCGCAATTGGATGGTTGAGTGCAATAGCCACAAACTGAACACTGAACAACGTATCCGGACGAGACGTGAAGACGGTCACAGCTGAGTTCTGGGATGTGGGGAACGAGATCTCCGCTCCGTGGCTGCTTCCGATCCAATGCTTCTGCATGGCCTTGACCTTACCTGGCCACTGATCCAACAGCTTCAAATCTTCCTGCAATGCTTCAGCATACTTGGTGATACCAATAAACCACTGTTCCAAGTTCTTTTTCTCGACCTTGGCTCCCGATCGCCATGACCGTCCTTCGGCATCCACCTGTTCATTGGCCAAAACGGTCTGGTCTACTGGATCCCAGTTGATCTCTGCTCCCATACGGTAGGCGAGTCCCTTTTCGAACAAAAGCGTGAAGATCTTCTGTGTCCACTTGTAGTACTCGGGGGACGAGGTATTGACCTCTCTTTCCCAGTCGAAATCCGCCAACATCAAGTGCATTTGGTCCTTCATTTTCTCCACATTCAGCTCCGTCCACACAGCAGGGTTAATTCCTCTTTCAACGGCTGCGTTCTCTGCTGGAAGCCCAAATGCGTCCCATCCCATCGGATGGATCACATTGTAGCCTTTCATTCTCTTAAACCGAGCGATTACATCGCTAATTGTGTAGACTCTTTGGTGTCCCAAATGTAGGTTTCCAGACGGATACGGAAACATGGAAAGGGCGTAAAACGCTGGAGCATCAGCGGGAGTAGCATGTTTGGCCGGATGCAAGCTTCCATCGGGCGATCCTTGTCTCCATCTTTTAGTCCATTTGCTGCCGAGTTCCTGGAGATTCGGTATTGGTGAGTTTGGCAATTTTTTGGAAGGAGTGGACGCTACAAACCTTAGCGAAGAAGCAGTTTCGGACCGAAGTCTCGACCATCGCCCTCCACTAAGCATTAGCATGCGAAAGAAGATTTTAGACGAATATTGTGAACTAGCCAGTGACACCAGTGAGTTGAAAATCACACCAGTGAGTCGAAAACGATGAGAATACTACTGGTGCAGGAAGCGACACTATTTTGCACCCAAAGGGCCGTCTGTAGAATACAATAATATATGCAATAATACAATAATATACATTTTGACCAGTTCAGCTCCGCTGCCTTTTACTGGCCAACGGCCTCAACGAGCTGAACAAAAGGTCACAGAGTCCAGTGTACCCTAGAGCATCTAGACTGTTGAGAAGCGACACCTTGATGTCGTAGTAGCTCATGGAGAGCCAAGTATTGTCCAGGTCACGGCGCAACTGCGCCACAGAGCCCTCCGAAATGGGGCCCGGGTGCCGTGTAGTGATCCCCTCGGCCTGATCCTCCAATTTCCACACGAGCTCCGCGCATGTGTAAACGAAACTCGGGTTCTGTACTATCCCTCCGACGGTCTTGAGCAGGAGAAGATTGGAGTAGCTGAAGTAATTGAGGCCAGCCACTCGATTTAAGAACTCTTCGTCTAGTAACATTCCTTGACTGAAGGCCCCCGGCTCCTTGTTGAGAGCCATTTCTCTCCACACGAAGTTGAGCGAGTCCATGACGTAGACACTTCGCAAGTGACGTGCTCTCTCCTCTGTTTCGGGAAGCTGCACACTCTTGAGAAAGGCCAAGTACCCCAATGCTTCGGAAAGTATGAGTGGGTTGGTAGTCACTATTAGTTGGTACATCAACGTTGGCGGCGGCACGAGGTAGCCAGCAGTGGGCCATGGTTGTTCGACTTTGGTTGTCTTCACGGCAGCCAACAAAGACAAAAATTTGACCTTGGAATAAAGCGTCAATTTGCCCCAAACAGTTTCTGTGAAGACAAACGTATGTGTAAGAGCTTCCAGTAGGCATTCAAGAAAGCTGTGGTACGTATCGGATGCAAGGAATACTGTATTCCATTTCTTGATCATGAAGGCTAATTCTGAGTAAATGAGACCCACAAGACGAAACCATTGCTCCGCTTTTGACCAGAGTTCCTTCATGCGAGAGAAAATCTTAACAACTGCTGATACCAATAGCGACTTTTCCCAGGGCATGTATCTGAGAAGTTTGATCTGTTTCCTGACGAGATCCAGATTGCTTGAGGCAGTGGAGTTCAAGAATTGGACGCACGGTGCGATAAAAGAGCGCAAGCCCTGGAAACGGGCAAATTCGAGGAGCTCAGAGTTCACGAGTAGCGAGTTGTGGTCTCCTTCGTTGAGAATGTGATAACGGATGGCATAATCTAGCTTTTTGACGATTTGGTCAGTTTGGCCCGCAGTTATCAAATAAAGGGCCAAGTAGAGACGGCGATACCTATTCATTCCTGAGAGCGTCACACTGGCCACGGAGCTAGGGTTAGTGAGGGTGATCCTCTCAAACTGGGCGATTAGAGAACTCACCGAATTGATGGACAGAATCGAGACCGAGTCGGGAGCAAACAAAGGAACCAAGTCATGCTGCTGCACGACTTTGCGTCTTTTCTGTTGCAGGTCGAGAGAATCAAAAACTCGCTGAATCAGAGACTCAATTCCAGATACCTCATTCCATACCCCCAGCGATTCCGAACTCGTCTTGTATCTAGCAAGCAAGTCGTTGTGGAGAGCAGGGTTTGGATACATAAATATGCCCGAAGTATCCGAGCCGCCTGCTTTACCAGCTGGTTGTATCTTTTGAGTTCTGTTTCTTGCTCGAAAAAACGCCACAAGTGCCTTTAACGACGGGTCCGAGGGGAACTGCAAGCACATGTCAGCAACCAATTGGACGTGCCACGGACGAATGAGATGGCCGAGGGTGAGTTTCGGAAGGGCGTCCGGGCCGCTCGAGGCCACCACGATCAAGGTGGAGATGTACGGCCTCAGAAACTCAAACGACAAGAGACCGTAGAGAACGGGAATCTGTCGTTTTAGAAAACGAAACAAGCCGCTTCCAAAAAGCGGAAGAGCACATATTAGCCACTCCAAGAGCCGCTGCTGGCACGTTGTAGCTAGTCTCTTCAGCTTCTGCTGCTTGCCTTTCTTATAGTACACCTCCGGGGTGCCCACGGCGCTCAACACACGAAGTATGATTTCTGTCGAAAGAAGGTAGTCCCCGCGTGGGACAAGACAATCTAAAATGAGAATGTTCTTGTAGGAAATGGAGATTGGAGAGTCCAAGATCAAGTCTACCACTGTGTTGATTTCGGCCGGTAGTAGACCGTTTGAGGCGGCGATTTTCAGCACCTGGCGCAAGGCCGCAGCACCTTCCGATCCGCCTACTTGTACATCTTCAAGAAGACCCAGTAGATGGTCCGGGGACCGCATACTGAGGAGATGGAGGTTTATGTGAGTTGAAGAGTAGTGTGCAGAAGGTAAACAACATTGAGCGGTGTGCATAGGAGCCTTCTCGCGTGCACTCCGGATTGAATCCACTAATTTCTGGAGAGTCCTGTCTAGACGAGATCGATAAGAACGAAATGATCCGAAAGCCAAAGGCTGTCTACCGGAGGCAGGAACCGATAGTCCGAGATCTTAATGTGTTGGAAGCCAGAGAACTGAGAGAGACATTGGTAAGTATATAGTTACAAGAGTGTTTTTCAGCTACGAGGGACTTTTGATAGCTAATCCGCTAGAGAAGCATTTTTGCTTTTCCTCAGAGACAACTTAAGATAACAAAGTGACTCATTTACTAGGTGGCCTACATAGTGTGGAAAAATGACAACGGAATCTCGTTGCAGGTGCGCAAGCATTCCATTGAGGTGGCTATCGCTTCGGAAGGCAGCACTCAAGGGCCCGAAATTGGACACTGATTCCTTCACTTCTGAGCTAGTTGAGCCTCGCCATGAAATTCTATTTTGGGCAAAATTTCTGAAGAATAAATACAACGGGGACCGTCAACTCTAAGGTAGCACCACCGTTCTTGAGCCGATGATGCAGTATCATCCACGGATATGGGCATAGTCTTGCATATTCTGGAGTGCTCAAGACATTATCTT
The DNA here is from genome assembly GCA_030562885.1 of Sungouiella inulinophila. NCBI lineage: Eukaryota > Fungi > Ascomycota > Pichiomycetes > Serinales > Metschnikowiaceae > Sungouiella > Sungouiella inulinophila. Next base: position 44,995 of record JAKUAG010000016.1, read on the forward strand.
ACAAGACAGTTCCTTCCGATCGATAAAGATTAGGCAGTAGGCGCGCGCGATAAGCTCTGCTATAAGTAGACGTACGTTCGCATACTTATTCTGTTTTGAGCTTTCCGCTTTTTTCACAATTCCCATCTTTCTCAATGACTTACGTCGTCGTAGGGTATGTCTCTCTTCCTTAGAACGATTGCATCCGCATACTAACCTCAGAGCTGGAATCATAGGCTTGTACCTGGTATATGAGCTTCTCCAGAGGAAAGTCGATGCAAAGGACATCACCATTATCGCCGAACACTTGCCCGGAGACCTATCGAGTACCTACGCTTCTCCTGTCGCTGGAGCTCACTTGACTCCTTTTGTGGACGTTGAGTCCGTTCCGTTTGCTCGCTACACTTATCAGAACATGGACAAGCTCAGAGACTTTTTGGGTGGAGACGGCTCCGGAATTGGGAAAAGAGAGACAATTGCACATTTCGAAACACCAAAGGACGCAGAGTTCATAGAAAGTATCCGGTTCATTCCGGACTTGATTGTGGGCGAGTCTTGGTTGCCTGGATGCTCACAGTACTTCAAGTTCAACGGCTTCGCATTCAACACCCCAGTGATGATCAAAAAAATGATAGACAAATTCCAAAGCTTGGGTGTGAAGGTGGTGAGAAAGAAGCTTTCTTCTCTTGGAGACATTGGCATCGCCAACGCCACCATCTTGAACTGCCTGGGCTTAGGGGCCGAGAACTTGGTGAACGATCCAAAGGTGTTCTCTACGAGAGGCCAGGTTATCGTGGTGAGAGCTCCACACATCAAGGCGGATACGCTGGCGTGGACTTCTGAGGATTCCACCTACGTGATTCCACGTCCGGAGTCCAAGACGCACGAGGTGATCTTGGGGGGCTTCTACCAGTCTGGCAGATACGATCCCACCACCTATGGCTACGAATCTGACGACATTTTGGCTAGAATCTCGAAATTGTTTCCTCATGTTCTTCGCGACAATGCTTCTGGAAACACCGTCGAAGACTTGGAAGTGTTGAGAACAGTAGCTGGTGCTCGTCCAACCAGAGAAGGTGGAGTGAGAATCGAGAGAGAGGAAACTCCATATGGCACTGTGTTGCACAACTACGGAGCATGTGGCGTCGGCTACCTGTGTGGATTGGGCATGGCGGCCAAGTCCATTGGACAGTTGGAGTCGAAGCTGTTGGCCAAACTCTAATCCTTTAGGATCTACTTAATGTCTATGGCTGGTCTTTGTATTCAATAACTCCTAAATATTCTACTGTAGGCTGCTACACAGCATCCTTGGTCATTCGTTCTCTAGATTTTCTACTGGTGCCTTCTTGGTCATCTTCGGTCTCGATTTTCTGGTGCCTTGGCGATTGGTGCGATACTTCGCTGGAAATCACTATTACCGTCGATGTAGTAAAGCCATTCACCACTTTAACAACTACCGGTCTTCTACTTCAATTCTCATCTATTCCACTTCTCTAACTTGTATCCTATATGCCTCCAGCCTCTCTATACCACCGAACACCCCGGTCGAAACTAACCACGCATAAGCCTTCATTGGAGTCTCCTCCAGCGCCTCCACGAACACCTTTTTTGATGAAAGAAACTCCGCTACATATGCTGGTGTCAGCGTCTTCATCCTGGGTAGTATCCTCCAAGTCGGTGATGTTGATCAGCAAAGTGGCCTCGCGCTCTCTCAGCTCCACGTTCCACACTCTAACGCACTTGTCGAAACCACAGCTGGCCAATAGACGCCCGTCCTCATTGAAACTCAATCCCATGATCCAGCCCTCGTGAGCAAAGCCCCCAATGGTGGTCTTTGCGGAGTGTGACAGCGTGGTGAGAGACCCCACGTTCTCGCCGTACTTTACGTCGTATAGCGTGATCGAGCCAGCAGATTGGTTATCTCTCGAAACGGCAAGAAGCGTTCCACCGGGAGAAAACTCGATAACACGTGGAATGGATGACGATCCCTGGCCTTCTTCCACCTGTAAATCGGTGGAATGGAATGTGAACTCCTGCTTCAAGTTCTTCAAATTGTACACCACCACGTCTCCCGAGCTGTAGCCAACCGCACACAACGCATCGGTTGAAGATACTCCTAGTGAGTTTGGAAACGATGTGATGTTGCTGGCGCTGAGCGTCCCCACAAGGTCAGTGACGGTGATGATCAATTGCTCCAGAAAAGCGATATCCAACGAGTATACTGCAGCTGACCCGTTGGCCTTGGTGACTACAAAGTAATTTTCAACCGACTCGGGGTCTTTATAGAAGCCTGGGTACCAAAATCCGTCGGCAAATACCTTCTTGGTGTCGAGTAGAGTAAAGGTGTCAAGGTCGTCGTCGGTATAGTAGTAGAACACAATGGAGCCGTCGAAACAGCCAAATGCAAAAAGACAAATCTTGGTGGTCACTCCAGCAGGAACGGTTTCAAAGACTGCCACGTGATGGATGCCAATTTCGTGAATCAACTTATGAACAACGAAATCCAGCGGCTGATGGACCTCATCCTTTTTGTTATCCCAAAATGCAGCGTATCCGTCCGAAGAAACAGTAACGGTGTACTTTCCTGTCATCGCCACATCCAGGATATCCAGCTTATGGGCCTGGGCGGCCGACACTGTGGAGATGTATTGTTTTCCCATGTAGAGATGTAGTTGAAGTGGAGTGCATAATGAGTGTTGGAGGTGTTGGAGGTGTTGGAAGAGGAACTTGTGGAGCAAAGAGTAGAATTGGCGACGATAACTTTTGTTTTTGTTTTGATTTTTTTTATGTTTTCGCTTAAGCTTGAGTTGTATGGATTTGCTCAATTTTGTGGTTTTTCCCAAAAAAAAAAAAAGTTCTTCGTCCCTTTGAGTCTTCTCTCACTGTGACACTAAGCGCACTTCCACAAACCACCCATGCTCAAGAAATTCTTCCACAACAGAACCGTTCCGGGATCTGAGAAGGAACTCGACTCTAGTTTTGATTCTGGCGAATCTGAGATTGTTACCCCTGAGGAAATCCGTGCGGCAACGGAGGACAGATATTTCTTTCGTAAGCACTTTGAATTTGCACCCAAATCGTCTGACGCCTCTTGTACAACGAAGGAGGATGAAGTCAAACAGAAATCAGCAAAATCTCAGGATTTTCAGAAACATCCCGATGAAATGAAAAGATCCAGAAGCTTCTCTTTCCGTTTTAGACCCCACAGCAGCTCGATGTTTAAGGTGCCCAGAAGTAAATCAGTTCACTTTGCGGACGAAGTACAAGTGGCTGGAGCCGACTCCTCCGAACCCCCAAGCTCTCAATTAACTAAACTGTCTCCTGAGGCCCACAATGAAGAAAATCGATCCTCATCGTCTTTGTATACTGATGATACCCCGCAGTCTTCAGCTAGTGAGGAGACTATGAAAAGAGTCGGACAATCGTTGGAAACGATTTTCCGGAATAAGCCCGTTACACCTGACCAGAACCCTGTGGAAGCCACTGAAATCGGTGCTTCTGATGACGTGGATAGCGTTGACAAAACTCACGATGAGCCTTTTGATGTCGACCCCCAGCCGCTGTCGTCGACGGCCCTCAATAAGATTTATGAGCATCTATGTCATGTTCTCGAACTCAGACCACAGAGCACAGAAAGCTTGACAGAGAAATATCTCGAAGCCGATATCCACACCTGTATTGACGACCTCGGAGCCAATTTAAAGTCTACCACTGATATCATGCACAGCCTTAAGTCTAGAATTAAGAAACGGGAAGACGAGACAGTGGATCTTCTCAAGGGACTTGAACCTCTGCAACAAAACTTGAGCTTGTTGAAGAAATCCAACGAAGAACTTCAGGAAGAAGTTGATTTTTTGAAGGAAGGCGGAATGGGTTCCGATGAACGTAAGCAAATGCATCAAGAGTTGACTGAGGCCTACCAAGAAATCGATAAGATTGTTGCATGTTACGAAGAAGAATTGGATCGTTGCAAAGACGAATCGCAAGCTCGCATCAATAACCTTCTTCTGGTGAACAAAGACAGCGACAAGAAGCAGGAAGCTCTTCAATCACAATATAACGAAGCAACGGAAAGGTGCACCGATTTAGAGAACTTGGTACAAACCACGAATATCGAAAACAAGAAGTTGAAAGAAGTTGAAGAAGCGCTTCGTCGACAGGTTGAAACTCACGATGTCCAAAAGGAAAAATTGGAACAAGAATTAAAGCAAGTGAAAGAGCAACTCGAAGGGTACGAGGAAATCTGTCAAGGTTATGAGAATGCAAAAGCCAAGTGGAAGACACAATTCAATGAAGAAATGTACCATTTGAAAAATGAATTAAAAAAAGAGGCTGCAAGTTGCCACGATTTGGAAGAGTCAGTACGAAGACTCAGCTCTAGTGTCGAAGAAAAGGCCCAAAATTTGGAAATGACTGAGACGCAAAATACGCTTCTCCGGAACGAAATCTTGATACTCCAGGAAATGAAAGATGACTCTAAAGAACTCTATGACAAGAGAGAAGAGGAAGCCGCGCTGGCAGAAAGAGATAAGGTCAAAAAGCTCCAGGCTGTCAATAAGGCCCTCAAAGCACAGATGCTTGAGCAGGAGTCTCAAATTGCCAAAGTAACTTCCCAGTTGCAGAACTGCCAGCAGACCACTTCCAAGCTTCAGCTGGATATCAAAACAGCCACTCTCAAGGAGAAAAATTGCCTTCAAAAGTACCAAGCAATTCTCAATTCCAACACCTTTGTCGCTGGAGCACTAAGGCGATACATGAAGACCACCTTTGAGATTTTGTCACCCATGTTCCACCACAGTTCAGCTGAAGAGTTTACAAAAGTTTTCTATGAATACTCTCGAGTTCAGATTTTTGATACATCTCACCATAGTATGGTGACCCTCCTTTTCTCATTCCTCCTCGCTGCTGTTCGTGACGTTGTCCACGAATATATTAGAGTCGAGCAGCTGCTAAAGGAGGAAATTGGCAACAGGAAAAAGCACCAAAAAGAGGTCCTACAAATGTTTTCAAAGATACACAAGCTTCTTGTCGGCTCCAAAAAAGCACTTGCCGCCGATGCAAGCCGGTCTCCCTACCCAAAGACTGTAGGAGCGAAGAAATCCAAGAAATAGCTGCGGAGATACTCCCACTATATATAGGCGTAGGTTGAATGGCTGCAAAAACTTGACTGCGAATATAAATACCCGCGCAACGGCGGGGAAATTGATCCCTAACAAAATTCTTTACTAACCTAGGATTCTGTCTATACACTTCATTTTCATACTTTTCTTAAAGTCTAGTGTTTACAATTTTCTTTACTCTCTAGATCATCATGATACGCCCTTTGTCTTGGTTCTTTGGCAAGTTAAGCTTTACTCCAGGGCATTCTCCCTCCTCTCATGGAAGCAAAAAAAAAGATAGATTTCATCTTGTGTTTCGCAAGCAGAAAAAATTCAAAATTTGCGAGTGTCTGGACGAGCCGGTGGTAGCGGAATCAACTCCCCAGCCACAAGAAGAAGCTCATGTAGAGGCAGTATTGCCTCCAGTGATATTGGATGCACCAGAAGCCATCACAATAGAAGAAGTTGGACGACCAAAGGAGAAAAGCGTCGAGAGCTTCACCTTGCTCAAACTTTTGCGTGTCGGATGGATGAAGTCTCGGACCCCCGTGCCTGCGCACATCACACTAGAGAGTGCTAACCAAACCAGCCAAGAGCTGAACAAGATGCCCCAATCGCTTTACTTGCTCCATGACATCGGTCATGCTTCCAGCACCACTGCAGCTACTTAAATGCAAGCGTAATTGTGTCTACTTAGCGTCTCTTGTTTGTATCTAGATTCGTTCAGGTTTAATGATAAGTGTTTCTGAAAACCTACCTGTAAAGACCAGAATGGTGCGCAAACCTGAACTCTTTGCCTATTTCATGTTCTATTGGAGATCGCCACACGCAGTTCCCTGCCGCTTCTTAAAGTGAAAACTTCAATACTAAACAAAAACTGCAAGACTCAACATCCCATCCCTTTTTCTTGGTTTAATGATTTCATCACGTCTCAACGATAGTCAATTACCCTAGTTTTATTCTTAGTGACTGCACCTAACCTTCACACTCATTGAGAAGTTTGATTCATTCAAACGAGCAGTGAATATAGTCGAGTTGACCATTCGGCCATGGCCAACATTTCGGACCGAATCAAGGATCTCAGCATTTTTCGGAGCTTTTTTGCTCCTGGCAATGCTTGCATGGCCATAAACAACAGGTCTCAGTTGGTTATTGCTTCTGGCAATGCCGTGAAAACCTGTCTTGTCTCCGGTAAGCACAATTATTACAAGCTTTTGCAAAGGTCAAATGACACGTTTGATGTTGTTGATTTGTCATTCAATGAGTCTGGAAACCTTGTAGCCTTGATTGGCTCGCGGTCCGTAACCATATGTGATACGAAATCTCTTCCTTGTTACGATAGTGACTCCACTGTCTGGGAAACATTCAACTTTCAAATCGGGCCATTCGACTCTGACTTGAAATCCTTCTTGTGGCATCCAGCCAGTCGCCTGGAGTCTGAGTTCGTTGTGTTGACAAATACGGAGATTTTGCTCTACGACGCGGTTATCTCCTTCTCGAATCCAATGCTAATATTGAAGCTTCTGGATTACCAAGAGCTCGCTGGGAAAACTGTGAATTCTATTTCCTTTGGCTCAAAGGACAATTTTGCTGGCTCCATTCTGCTCTACCTTACTACGACTCAAGGTGCTGTGTATGCCATTTATCCGTTTGTCTACAAAGGCTCAAAGATTTCTGCTAAGAAGAACCTGGTCATTCTGTTCATTCGGGAAACTGTGGAGGCTCTAGAAGAAGTTCAGAGCATCTTTCCGCCTGTGGCTTTGCTTGACAGTCCACATGTCTTAGCCTTGCATCAACAACATTCCTTTGCACAAGAATTGGAGGTCCAGGTGAATCGTCCCTCAAACAGCGCATTGAAAGGAGATGACATCATTACATTATCACACAGTGGCGAGACTTTTGGCCACGTTTTGCAGGGGCCCCTCGCAAACATTGGTTCCACACCTATTGTGGTTAAAGTGGGATCGAATGATGACGTGGCTATTTTGGCTTCGGTGCACTCTGAAAACTCCAAAGCCGTTTTTACATATCTTGCACAACTCCAACCTTTAATAATGGGATGGAAGAATCCCCAGCATGTTTTAGAGCCTCCAGTCGAGCCGGCAAAGCCATCATTGAAGAAGCATGAAGAAAAATATTCCAAACCTGTGAAAGGTTTCGGATATGTCGTGGACTCGGACTCGGAAAGTGAAGATGAGGATGTGGAGTACATCAAAAGTTCAGCACTATTCAAGGAAGATTCGGAAATCTTTACACTCAAAAATGATCTTGTAAAGTATTTCTCAGACAATTTCAACAAGATCTCGGTTTTGGCTGTTAATGGAACATCATTCAGTTGTGGCATCGGGAAAGGTCACCTTCAGAATGTGGACGGTGACAAGTTGATTTTTGCCAAAGACGGTCAGCTTTTCTTCATCGATCTTCTGCAATCAATCGATCTGATTTTTTCGGATGACGGCGACTTTGAGCCCGATTATAAGGTGGCCCTGGTGTCTCCACATGCCAAAGGCTTTGCCTATTTTAAGGATTCCTTAGAAAGGCTGAGGCAGTACGTCATTGTTTTTGCTCCTGGTTCTCCGGTGGAAGTAGTACCGCTCGAAGCCCCAACCAAAAAGTCTTCTGATATGGTGCACGATTCTTTCCCGCAGTATGACCTTGACAAGACTTTTGTACCAGGGTTTCTCACAGGGGAGTTGTCTACGATTATGAAGTCTATTTCCACCAAGCCTTTGCCTAGAGTTACAGAATTTAGTCCTGAGGACACTAAGAGCATGTCACAGGTATTTGACGTGGCTGACGTTGTTGCTGAGCGGACGTCTGAATTCATGAAGTTCATGCTAACTTTGCAACTCAAAGTCCGGACCCAGCTCGACGTTCTTCGTATTCAGGTTGAAGAATTAAACAAGATCAACAAGAAAAGTGAGTCTACGGCTGACAGTGAAATGCATGACGCCAAGATAGAGGAACTTACTCTTCGCCAAACAAAATTGCTTAAGAAAGCACAGAAAATCAAAGATTCGATCTCAGAACGCTTCGAAGGCATCAAGCTGTCTTTTGCTCTACCGCTCTCGGCGGCCGAAAAGAACTGGTTCAAGGAAATCAACCACCTCAATAAGCTCATCAATGTCGGAGACAACGACGAGAAGAGTTTGGTTGAGCAAATCAAGGGCTTGAGATTGGAAGTTCTGGATATTTCAACTAACTTGGAGAAGAGAACTACACAACACAATGGGGTTGATATTACAATCGAGCAGCTTTCACTTTCCAATGAATTGACGAGAATGAAACATTTCTTGTTGACAGAATCAAAGCTGATTGCAAGTGTCAAGGAACTAGCAAATGTGTGCAACCGCAAGCTTGGGGAAACTGGCAGCCTAAGCGCTGAACTTTTCGTGAAGAAAAGCTAAGATAGTCTTTGAATGGAACTGCTCTTTCCATTCGGAAAGAGTTCCTGGTGCGATGGCTTCATCAATAACAAGAGCGATGTGTGTACCGTGGGTGTCAATTGCAATTCTTTCGGGGTAATTCGCAGTCAAGCCGATCTTCTCACACCATTTCAAGATTTGGTCGGTGAGGATTTCATGATCTCCGAGAAGCACAAGAATGTCCCCGTTCTTGATGATAGGGTTGTTCTTCCAGTCGACTTTGTCAGAATTCGTCTCGATATTCACCATAGGCGATTCGTCCAACGATTTGTCTCCATTGGTATAGTTTTTACCAAAGTAATCAGCCATAGCATAAGAAAAGCAATCGATGCTCAGGTACAACTGGACGCTCCCAGTGTTCTCAGTCTTGGTCATATTTAAGTAAGGAGAAATAGCAACTGCGGCTTTTGGCCACACCACCTCCTGGCTGTAAGCTTTGGACTCCAAGTATGCCAAAGTATTGACGACCAAATTTCCACCGGCAGACTCTCCCAAGATGATAATATTCCTATAACCGTCGCTCACCAATTTGTCGTAGATTTCGTTAGCTTCATTAATTTGCGTTGGGTAACACGCACCGTGAGCGGTCAATGAGTAGTCAACCAAGAGAATTGAGATGTCGACTCCATGCTCCACCTTGTAAGACCTGTAGAAGTTGGCCAATGCAGTAAAGGCAGTCTCCACAACTTGGAATCCAAAGCCTCCGCCGTGATCGAAGAGGACAATTGGAGAATCAGCAGAAAGAGTGGATTTGGTAAGCCAAATACTTTCGCAGGTGGAGTCTTGCACTTTCTTCGTGTAGATCTCACCGTAATTGGGGAGATCCTTGAACAGACCAGCATGTTTTTCCAAAAGTGTTTTGATGTCCTTGTAAAAGATCCTAGAATCGCCGAGAGTTAATCCCTTCCCCAAGTAACCAAAAACTCCAATGTAGAGAGTCTTTATCAATGACTTCTTCGTGTTGGGATTGGTGTACGGTGTGCCCACAGTAAAATAGAGGGTGGAGAGCCACGCAACGTACACAGGTAAGGTAACGAACCTGAACAAAGCAGAGAGTGAGAGCATTTTCCAATTGACTTGTAAGGCAAAAGTAACGATTTCGAATTCCCCATTCAACCCTTGCTGCGGTATCATGCACACGAGTGCACAGAAGGAATTACCGAGACAATGGAACCCATAATGCTTGGCAAAGCAACATATCTGACAAGTGACTAGCTGGACGGAGGAGGTGGAGGTTTTCCAGCATTTGTAGGTGGAGGAGGTTTTGCTGGGTTTGATGGTGGGGGAGGTTTTGCCAATGCTGTAGGTGGAGGTGGAGGATGTGCATTTCCAGGAGGAGGTGGGGGCAGCGCCAGTGGAGGACCCGGAGGTGGTGCAGGCCTGGGAGGTGGAGGACCAGGCACAGACTGAGGACCCGGAACAACCAGTGGAGGCGGGGGTGTGAAGCCAGGCCGAGGGGGAGGGGGAGGCTGCGACATGGCAGGTGGGGGAGCGTAGGTTGAAGGTGGGGGAGCCATTGGGGGCGGCGACGTCGAGTGACCAGAGCCAGGGCCGTAGTTGAATCCGTTGGAACCAGTGACTGCCCCTGTGTAAGTAGAGCCAGAGTGTCTGGAAACCAGAACAGGTGGGGGGACCACTCCTGGTGGGGGAACAGCTCCCGGTGGGGCCATTCCAGATGGGGGAGCAGTGCCGTAGTAGCCAGATGGCGGAGGAGTCCACAGGTCTGTCTTCTGGCGTTTCCACGGAGGAAGCTCCTCGTCGTTTCTAGAAGTGTAGGACGACGACGAATTTCCCCGATTGGGACTGTAGGAGTCCACTTCTCTTTCCTTACCATCAGGGCGATCATTGCGGTCGCTTCGTTCGTTTCTGAACTTACAGTCGCGCGAGTAGTGGCCCACATTGCCGCAGATTCGACAAACAATCTGCGTCACGTCTCTCCCCGGTGGCTTTCTCTGGTTGAAGATCTCCGGAGGAACGTACGGCTTGGTCTCTCTCAATGTTCCGTTGAGAACAGCCAATTCTCGAAGTTGGTCTCGCTTGAGATCATTCTGCCCCACCGGCGACGAGATGGCCTTCTCGATCACTTCATTGGTCAACTTGATGGCCTTGGTGATCTTGGCGCTGGTGTCTGCGGTGATCAATACGTGCAAGTCATCGTCAGGGCCTCTGGCTCCAGAAGGATCGCTCAGCTTTCCATCCTTGACAGATCCTTTGCCTCGAATGGCCAACTTCGCACCACTATCGTCCTGGAGCTGCCTGAGGGTATTGCCTCTGGGGCCTAATAGCAACCCCACGAAGTTTATGTCTGGAAAGTCCTTGATAGGAATGTAGAGCTTTTCGCTGGTCTTGGCTGGCTTCTTGTAGTCCACGGGAGGGTCGTAGTTGTTGATGGAGGTCACCGCCAACTCCACCAACGTATGTCTTTCCTTTTCGAGCAGCTCCCTCACCTGTGCCTCCCGGGTATTTGTTCTATTGCCGTGCTGATCGTACTGTGGAGCAGGCTGAGGATCTCTGTGGAAGTTGGGTACGTTGAACGACAGGAGATTGTGGAGAATGGATTTGCCTGGGCCGGAAGACTTGCGGAGAATCTCCGACGTCTCCTCTATCCTGAAGAAATGCTGGTATGCATCGATTTGTTCTTGGGTCAAGTGGCCCGTGATGATGGTATCGAGTTTCTGGCCGTTGATTTCGGCGAATCGGGCCTTGGTGCCTGCCCAGCGGGTGGGTCTGGGCTTGGAATCGGCCATTGGAGTGAACTGTGCAATTAGAGGGAGTCCGCTGTGGCTACCTGTGAGATGTTCAGAAAAGTTGGAATTTCGCGATGTAGAAGGTGAAGAGATGATCTGTGTATTGCGGAAGCCAGAAGATTCCGAGAGGATTTGGTAGAGAGATGCTAGATGTGTGGTCCTATAAATATTTGCAATTGGGGATTTTTTCTACTTTATATTTTTCTTGATCCTTTTTCTGTTTTTTTGGATCCTATTCCTTCTTTGCAAGTGGTGCCTCATTTGCCATGCAGTGTACAAAATGGCCTAAGAGTCTGAGAAATCAAAACCATCTTGTCCTCTCGAAAATTCAAATGTTCTTACGTGGTTGAAAAAAATTCATTGCTTCTGAACCTCACCTCACCTCTATTATTATTGAATCACCCTATTATCATTATTTCTATCTCTCCACGATCATTAACTCTATCTCTTAAACTCCAACACACTGAGCACTTCCCATCCTGCCTTGCGATGTACCACTACCTCAACTGTCCAGCCCCTTTCCCTCATGACTTGCGCAACCACACCAGGATTGTTTCTTGCACAGAACAATATATATGCTACTCCTCCCACTGCTAAAATGCTCTCGAGATTGTAGAGAACCTCCCATGTCACCACCATTCCGTCTTCACCGCCAAGTAATGCCAAGTCGAGCCATTTGTCGTCTGTTTCCTCTTCAGGAAGCGCAGGCACTTCTTCCGCAGGGACATAGGGAGGATTGAATACTAGGACGTCAATCGAGTTGTTGCGGATTGCGGTGGTCAAGCTCATCTGACACGATTCCACACTGTGAAAAGAACTTTTGTCGTTATACTTGGCGGTATCTAGAATTGTTTGGCATGCGGTTGGGTTGACGTCGGTGGCGAAAAAATACCCATGAGGGAATATGCTAGTTTTCATGAATGTAGTGACAATGCCTGATCCAGCTCCAATCTCACATACTATAGGATACTTGCGCTGTTTAAGAGAATCAAGTTTCTCCTCCAAGCAGTCTAGAAGCAAAAACGAGTCTTCTGCAGGGTCATAGACCTTTTCGTCAAGGTCTCTGATTATGGGAGTCGGTAGCATTGAAGTAGTAGGTTGACTGACGACATCTTGATACTCTTTATAGATGTGGGTGTACGGGTTTGACGATGCTATGGCCAGATGTGTCAGCCGAAACTCCAGCAAAGACGTTTGGCTATTTCTCTTGTTTATATGACTGTAGCCTAAGAATAAGGAGTACTTTAATGATAATTTTTTTCTTTCAAAAAATTCCATACAACCTTTCCGATCTCCTCTGGAACTCAACTGGCTGACCTGCACCTATACCCTACAACTCTCACTAGTCCCTACTCTTCTAATGCAAGTGAAAGTGAAGACATTGACCGGAAGGGACATCCCTGTGGATATCGAGCCTAGCGACAAGGTGATTCGTATCAAGGAAATGATGGAGGAGAAGGAGGGTATTCCTCCTGCCCAGCAACGGTTGATTTTCAACGGATCGCAATTGAACGACGAAATCACCGTCCAGGAGTCGGGAATTCTGCCTGGCGCATCGTTGCATTTGGTGTTGACATTGAGAGGAGGTAATTGAGCGATAGGTTGGCCGGGCCAAGTTGCCCTCAGCTTCCTGTGTCTAGATTGTAATGTACGAATACGATTACGATATGTAATTGACCTCCATCTGTAGAAGTACATGGTCAGGCATTGAGAAGTACACGGTCACGCATTGTTGAGCGCCCATTTTTTTGCGTTCGCCAAGAATCTCGACAAATCCGGCTTGGTTTCGGGGAAAACGTACTCCACATACACCTCCTCCACGCCGTCCACTGTGCGCCTCTTCTTAACTGCCGTGGGCATCCTGTCGACCACCTTTTTGAGCGATTCCTGGGTGCCGTGTGCTTCCTCGTAGTCTTTCCAGGCCTCAAGGACACGAATAGCATTCTCACTGTCGTTTGCAGATTTGTACGAGTTGAAAGCCTCGGTGAAGACTGCTCTCGTTTGGTTGAGGTGGTGGTCCTCCACCAAGAACTGAACTTCGTCGCCGGTAGTAGACTCGAGCTCCTCCAACTGTTTTGGGGAGAGGATTTGCGACTCGAAAAGAGCAAACAGAATCCACACTTTGGCGCTAGGTTGAGAAGCGAGCATTTCTCGGTATGCTTGTCTGGCTCTATCGTAGAGCATTTCTTCCTTGAGAAATTCAATGAACGAGAGATAATATCCATCCTGATTAGAGTCCGGGAATGTTGACTCGTTGAACGCAATCACCGCCTCGTAGAGGCCAATGCATCTGTCTGACTCTTCAAGCGACTGTTCAAACCGAACAAACTCCTCCAATACTCTCAATGCCGTGGTGGTTTCGGCCTGGCTCTGATCCCACACGAGACTGACCTCGAGCCATTTCTCGTACAACTTCCTGACCCGGAGCCATTCACCCAATTTTCTCTCCAATGCAATATAGTGCTTAAACACCTTGTTCTTTGGTTTGGCGGCGGATGTCTGACCAATGGCTCGTCCCAAAACTTTTCTTGCCGTTGAAAGGCCATCTGGAGAGTTTCGGAGCTCGAAATCAGAGTATAGTATCCACAACTTGGCAAACGAAAACTTCTGTTTGGCCATGAGCTGGAGTGCTTGTTTCCAGGTTGCACGAGCACCTTCAATATCGACCAACTTCAACTCTTGGTTCCATGCAAGTTTTATCCAGAGAAATATGTACCGTCGCCAGGATGCCAGCTTGATAGTGTGCTTGGGAGAAGTCAGAACAGCGCTCTTCAATAAATCCACTATTTCGGACTCCTGCCCGTCATTTTCCATAAGCTTGACATAATCCCACCATGCGTCGTAGTCTCGAGGGTCTTGCGCCACATCTTTCTCATATTGGTAAAGTCTTTTCAATCGAGCAGTGGCGTCACCGCTGCCGACCACACCGTACTTCTTCTCGAATGCGCTAAAGTCTTCAAATATCATGGCCTTCTGCTGTTTCGATAGTAAATCCAGATCGAGCAATACAGTGTAAATGCCCCGTGCACGGTCAGTTTCTTTCACCGATACCTCCCAGTCGGCCCATAGCTGCAATAGCGCAGGCAAGTGGGCATCATCTAACTTTCTTTCCTTGGCTAGATAATCAACGGCTCCTTCGAAAATACCACGGGTACGAGCTGTTTGAACGGCATCCGAGGCGGGCACCGTGAGCTCGAAACTCGCCCATTTGTACCAGATTTCGCCCTCGCCGCCAAACTCAACGATATACCGCAAGTAGATGTTTCTCACGTTATCGTACTCGTCGTACCTGTTCTCAAATGCAATATACGAGTCCCACACTTCCTTTGGTGGTTTCCACGTTATCCACCTCTCGAAAACCGTTCGAACCCCGCGGTAGTTGGCCAATGACTCTTCTGTTTGCACATACATGAACCATAATTTGTCTGCTCTGGGCAATGTCGTAACGGCTCTATCTAGCAAGTTGCGGGCGTGGTTGACGTTTTTATGTAGCAACTCTATCTCGATGTAGCGGACCCAAAACGGCACATGCTGCACGTTCACCTCGAGGGCACGTTCCATGATCGAACGAGCTCGTTTGAAGTCGTGATTGTGGTCGATTTCCCATTTGGCATAACGAATCCACTGGCCGAAATTGAGTCTGTTCTTATTGAGCTGCTGCTCATACTCCTTTCTCTTTGCTAGTTGATAAGACCGGAGCTCGTCGAGGTCCTGGATGGTCTGCTGGGGACGCTTAAATGTGGATTGGCGGATCTGATTAGCATCTTGGAGAATATCCGAAGAAGTCACCTGGACATCTGCTGGTTGGGACAGGAGCGTTTGAGTGGACTCTAGTGCTAGATTAGGCGGTAGCGATATGGGATTGGACATGCTAAAATATGCTAAAAAAAACTTGGAAGTGTTGGAGTTCCTAGTGGTTGTGTGATTGAGATGGGATGGAGAAAGAGTAAAAAATTGCCTTCAGCCAGATTCGAACTGACGATCTCCTCATTACTAGTGAGGTGCCTTACCAACTTGGCCATAAAGGCAATGTTATATGCAGAAGATTTGGGGGTTAGTCTAGTATCTGCTGGTAAGGAAATGTGCCCAGATGGCGCTGAAAATTATGTTTTTCATGTTCAAGGAGTTTATTAAAGTAGTTTGGGTGTTTGACTTTCCTATAGAGGTCAATTTGGCCTTGAAATGTTGGATTTAGTAATTATGGTCACGTGTAAATCTTGCTATAAAGAACCACCAATAACTCAAGAGGGGCCGATATCAATGACGATAAGGAAATCTTTTCAGAGTAATGAAGGTGATGTAGATGATCAGCCTTTATTGCACAAATCTCCCGTGTTACTAAATCCCCAGGTCCTCATTATTGAAAATGTATGTTGGAGACCATTAATCATAATGGCAGCAGATGGAGGTCTTGAAACCTCAAAGTCAAGGTTCGAGCTGATTGTTATACCGAAAATACAAGCATTTCCGTCAACTGAATTGTCGTTGATTACTTCAAAACGTTCAATTGTTCCATCGGACTTTTGGATTTCAATTCTTCAATTTCTACATTAGGGGTCTCGTTGGAATTTCCTCCTCAATTTTGTTGAATAGTTTAGTTAGCTAGAATATATAATTTTGGTTCTTAAAAGAAAAAAAGAGGTTATTAGGCATCGTTGTTTCTCTTTGGGAGTAGTCAGAATCAGTAACCTCATTGAATGAAACGAAGCGAAAATAATATATAATCCAGATCCGAAACCAGCATTAGTTCTGGAATGTAAAAAAGTTCTAAAATTTCTGGAGTTGCCAAACATCATCTTCAAATAACGTAGTTACATATTAGTTTCCTCAGTTCACCTGCACACATACCTAACTAAGTCCATACATTATCACGACTGCCAACTACCCAGCCATGTCCGATGAAGACGACTTCCTCTCGGAAGAATCCTACGAGTTCGAATTCGAAGATGACGATGATCCCGATATCCAGGAAAACCATCAGGCAGAACAAAACTCAATTGTATGTTGATTCTCACGGCAATGCTCGGGGCCATACTAACAGCACAGGAATCCGAATATTACTATGCCAAGGGCTTAAAAGAAGATTCGGTAGATGAGGCAATGGCGAAGTTCAAGCTGCTCATTGGCAACGCGAATTTCAAAGAGGATACAGAGTGGATATTCAAGAGCTACAAGCAGCTAGCTAAGTTAAGTTATCACCAAAGGAATTTCGACGATGTTCTCCACTACATCGGCCAGCTCATGACTCTCACACCGCAATTGAATGGCCACTATGCCGAAGAGTCCGTAAACAAGCTATTATCACGGTATGCGTCATCCACAAACACCTCGTTTGTCTATAGGATGTTCGACATCATTATTTCGTACTTGGAGTCGTCAGGCGGGTCTGCCATGTCGGGCCAGCGCTTGTGGCTCAAAATCAACATCAGCAGACTCAACAACGCGCTTGAGGCGAGTGACTGGGCCCAGGCCAAACTGCTCATCGACAGCATTAATTACAGACTCGAGGACGTGTCAGAGCTGACGAAAAACTCCTACGGATTGGAAGTCATTGCCGCCGAAATAGCATACACCATGAAAACAGACGGCGACCTTTCCAAGCTTTCGCTGTTGTACCGCAAAAGCATAGGTATCAATGCAGCCATCACTCATCCTCGAGTCATGGGGGTCATCAGAGAGTGTGGAGGCACCATTCTGTTCTACCGCAAAAATTACGACAAGGCTCGGGTGGAGTTCTACGAGTGTTTCAAGAACTATGACGAAGCAGGATCGGCCGCCAAGAAGAAAATCTTGAAGTACCTCAGTATATGCTCACTACTAACAGAGGAGGAGGTGAATCCATTTGAGTCGCAGGAAACCCAGACCTATGCGCTTCTTCCCGAGTACCAGAATCTCATCGAGTTGGCAAAATGCTATGAGAGGCAGGACCTCGACGGCTATCTTGAAGTGGTGGCTAGAATGAATGATACCAACGACGAGCTTTCTTCAGACAAGATCTTCCAGCAGTCCCAGGAGCAGATCCTCCACAACCTTAAGGTAAAGCTTCTAATCAACTATTTGAGCGCATACAGCGTCATCAAGTACGACACCATCATCCGCAAGCTTCAATTGGGCGGAGACGACGACCTTGAGCAACTCATAGTGTCTATCGCCAACAGTGGAGTTAAAGTGAATGTCCGACTCAACTTCAGCGATAGGTACATTGAAGTGCCCAGCGAGCCTATCCATCTGATCTTGCCTGTTGGTCTTGATGCCCATGTTGTATGCTCCAATAGAAAGCTACTCGACTTGATACAGTTCAGAGGGATCTTCGGCAAACGTGAGGACACGTCATGGAATAGCGAAGGCTTTCTCTCGGTTACTGTATCCTCGAGAGAAGATGATAGCACCATACCAATCGACAGCCAAGCTAAACAAGACGATCCGAAAGTGTTTCCGGGCATACTTCTCAAGCAGGAAGACGAATGGCTCCAGTATATGAGGAGTACGTTCCCATCCAAGGTCCAGAGTACTGTGAGTCAGAAGGAGCAAATATTCACCGAACAGCAAGAAGACAGCAAGCAGGCAGCACACAATACCGATGATAATCCGGAGAACTTGGCTGCTAGGGAAAGCACCACTGCGGGAATTTTAGGGTCTAGTTTGGACTTTGGGAATGCAAACGAAGATGAAGAAGAGGAGGTTCCTACAACCAAATTGGATTTGCTAGAGACCTGGACTCTGCAGCTATTCAATAATGTGTACCATCCACAGTTTGAAAAGTACAGGAGCTGATGTCAGAAGCACACGGCCGGTTTAAAGTCACGCCTGGGAAGAAGTTGGGACTTGTTATGGAAAGACGTGAAGGTTTCAATGTTGGTTTCAGACTTCTGATTAATTCGGGATTCTTAAGACGAAGGCACTAATCGTGATAATATATGAGTTGATGATTCTGAAGATCACAAAGTGGATCAAATTTATCTTAAAGGTAGAAGGCTGCAAGCTTCATCGTAATAGTTCATCATCGTTCCTACCATTCTCTTTCATTTTTGCGGATCAAGATGATGTAGTCAGAAATCGAATCTATGTACCTATATTGGGGGATTACCTAAATTGCTCAAAAGTACATCCACAATTCAATATCGTCAAAAAGACGACATTGTTAGATAATGATTTTTTTCTCTGCTAGTTACTAGCCAGATTTCAGCATAAAAGAATGCATGCTCTGCGCTGGGAGCCTCGCTTCTTCTGTTCCTACATGCAAAGAAAAGATGAACACAAATCAAAAGTACAGTGCGAAGAAAAAATCGTCAACTACTTTTCTTCCAAGGTATGTTAGATTCTCGAATACAATGATTAGACTTATATGCGTTATCGTCATGATTGGGCCTCCGGGTCCGGAAATGAAATCAGCTAACACACGGATGAAGTATTCTTTCAATTGAATGCAACTAACATTTAGGTGTGGGAAATGTACCAGTAACCATTGTAAGCCGAGAAGTAAAAATTTTAAGATTTTGACAGAACATGAGGAACTTCTTCTTGTTAACTTAACAGCAAATGAATGAACCAAAGAAAAATGATTTCGCCCAGGATCGAACTGGGGACGTTCTGCGTGTTAAGCAGATGCCATAACCAACTAGACCACGAAACCATGCTGCTGAATTTGTAACTCACTGGGTCTGATAGGACCAGTTGATAGCAAGGTCGTGCAATAACCAATAAATATTGCTAAAGTTCGATAAGTGGACAAGTGAAAGAACAAATAAAGGGAAAATATGATTTTGGTCAAGAAGCGAGCCGAATCACCTGGGATTGAGTGGATCATGATTACTTTCGATAATGTCGGAGGTCTGCTCTTATTCCCAGAAGCAACTCATCTCTCTGAGCCACGAATGGTGAAGGGCCATGTACGTCAAATGGCCATATAAGTGGATTATAGTTTGTAGAATCGTTCTTGATTCTATCTTGCCAAAAATCCCAGCCATGCATTTGAAATCTGCCGAACCATGCTGACAACCTTGTTACAAATCGAGATAATATACAACCAGCCACTACAACCTACAACATGCCGAGAGTCCTGAAATGATAAATGAAGAATATTTAATACCAATAGCGCCCCAGCAGCAAAACAATCTTGATTTGTAATAAAAATATGGAGAAGACGTTTTCCCCACACATTGGTGGCAATTCATGATGACTCAAATAAACCGCTTATCTGCACACAGACATTAGGAACCAATATAAGACTTCAAGCGGATCACCTTGTATTTTGATAGTTATCGCCAAATATTGAAAACAAAATGCAAACAAAAAGATTTTACTACTGGGTTCTCCACCTGAAAGCACAAGACGGATTAGCAGTCATAGACGTGGATGGTACCATTAGCTACTTATCTATAGGAAAATGGAACACGCTAGTAGATCTCGTCAAAAGAGATTTCCGCCTGGGAAAGTTGGCCAACAGCCTATTTCCAGGAACACCAAAGGACATGAACGAGGCCATTTCCCGCACCAAACACGTCTTGGAGCAGATGCTAGACCAACCTGCTGACATTGATCGCTTGAGAGACACGGTACACTATGAAGTCGTGTTTGGTACGCCATTGCAGAAGAAAGTATGGACGCATTTGGTGGAAAAGGTCCCGGTCGGCACAACAACTTCGTATTCAGAAATCGGTAACGTTCTCGGGGTGAAAAGCCCCCGGGCAGTAGGCAATGCTTGTGGGGCCAATCGGATTGCGTTGATTATTCCCTGCCACAGAGTGCTTACTGCTCAGGGAACAATAAACGGCTACAGGTATGGAATTAGCGAGAAGGAGCGTCTTCTTCATTTGGAAAAACGCCAGCAGAAGAAACAATCGATCGTCTCTTGAGTTCGGATATCGTACTCTCATGAATGGGAAACAAGACCACGAGACGACCAGAACATGAGATAGCCAAGGATGGATTAGGGGATGCGGGTTTTCTTCTTTGCTCCGGATGTCGCCAATCAGGGAAAGAAAAAATCAAACGCAAGCGGATTGCCACTATTAAAGTGTGGGTTGAAGGAAGGCTGAATCTGCTCAATATCCTCTTGGTCGACAGAAGACGACAGCCTTGAGATGGATCCCTCGGAGGAGGTGCCTGCTCGCACTCTTCTTCGCTTGGGACGATTGGGCCCTCGGGACCACGCTTTGGGGATCCGCATGTTGATCTTGCCGAAGCACGAGGAGGCCGGGATGTGGTCCTGGTAATCGGATTTTTCAAAAAACGCTGGCTTGCAGTCCACGTAAGTTTTGTAGACAGACTCTGGCTTCCACTCACATTCCATGGAATTTCTTCTTCTCTTGTCTCGAGGCAGCGCCTGACGTCCTCGTCTAGAGAGCCGATGGTACTTGTCTTCTAGCTCGAATTCGTCTTTGATGGTATTCCGAATCGCAAAATGGGCGTGAAGCGAGTTGCGTCGGCCCACCCCCAGCGCCGCCAACTGGCCCATGGTGCCCACCACCTCGGGCTTATCTAGCTGGAGAGACTTTTTGCTGGAGTACATCAAGATCGTTCCTGGCGGAGGGGAGAATGGCTCTTGTAGGAGTTCCATGTCGTTGACTATTGGCACCAGGGAAGAAGAATGGTCATAGATGGAGGTTTTCAGGAGTGGATATTCCTGGAGAAACGTGAGGTCGAAGATGGAGTCGTCCCATGCCATCACACATGCGTCTGGAGTGAGAGTCATATACGAGGAGGAAGGACCGGGACAGGACCCGACGTTATATGGACGAAAAGACGGTCGGCCAAAGAGCTTCTGGCAGAGCAATCTAAAGTGTCATGGGGCAGGCAGTCGAGAGGTTGCAGAGTCATGCTGGTGATAGGTAGAGGAGCGAGCAGAGCACGAAGAGAACAGAAACGAGCCGACAGAAAAAGCCACGGCGGAGCTGGCGACGAAAGTAAATATCAATATATTAATTGATTTAAAGCGCCCGAGCGTCTACTAGGAACAAACTGTATTACTATACCTTCTCCACCTTCCTCGACCTTCCTCCTACACAAAGTTGCCGGGCCCATAGTAGTGGGCCAACTGGCGCAGTCTTTCTCTATGAAGGTAGGCCATGTCCCCTGGAGCAGCAACAAGAGTTTCCCAACCGGCACAAAATTGCTTCAACTCCTCGGTGTCGGCCCGCTGGGCGTTTAGTGCCTCGGTGTGAAAGTTACGATTTGTTCTGTTTTTCAATATTGGACGAGGCATGCGATGGAGAGGTCTGGGCCACCACTTTGACCAGCGAGCAAAGAGGGTGACTTGAAACTGCGGAGAAGAGGGTTGAAGCTCTGGAGGTTGCAGAGTGGCAAGCGTGGTAAGGTCAAGGTCGAGGTCTAGGTCCACATCGAGATCAAAGCATATATCAAGCACAGAGCTGAAGGCGTCCAAGGGTGCGTGGAGAGACATGAGGGGAAGAAAGAGAAAATAGAGGAAATATAGCTGGGTTGATTTGGGTAGCTGATTACGGCGAGGTGGTGAAGAGAAGAGTTGGTAATGGCCACAGGTGATACAAATGGGCAGAGCAAATGGGTGCAAAATCAGGCATATAGGATGTTGGCGCAGAAGTGCCAAGGTGGGGGTGGGTAGGTGAAGAAGCTGAGCTAAACATAAGGAAACAAAACGAGCTTTAGATGAATAACAGGCGAAAGCGGTTGTTAGATGATTGACAGAAAGTTGAATATAAAGCATGAGGCATATTTGAGCACAAAACCGTAAATTTAGCGAGGGTGGAGAGGACAGGGCTCGAGAGGTGGTGTGGGTGAACAGGTGAGGGTGTAACGGCAGGAGCAAAGCCAAAAGGGAAAGAGAAAAGGGCAAGGAGATAATAATAAATGACAATATCAATAAATGACTATCACTAAATGACTTTCCAAAAATTAAGATAAGAAAATAAAATATAAAATTACCAGACCAAAAGATAACACCCCACATCATCGCACAGAATATCCTAACATCATGACGAAATAGAACACCTGAGGAACGTGGCCCGGCAAAAAATAACACGGATATACAAGTCGCGAGAAGTCGCACCAGAGCAAACCAAATACAAATCCAACACTAAGCCAAGAAAAAGCCCACACCTCTACCCAAAATCACATTCTTCGCTTCGCCATCTCCTCCAATCCACGCCCGATCCACAGCCCGGCAACCTTCCTGCCGTCTCAGATCCTGTTTTTCCGCAGTCCAGACCCAGGCCACCGTAAGCCTAGTCGCACCGGGCATAAACGTTGCCGACAATCGAGAAAAACCTCCACTTCCTCCATAATTCACTATCTTCTGCTAGCCAATCAGGGACTTCCCCACCTCAACACCCTATTCCCTCATCCACTTCCCTTCCCTTTCTCGCTTTTCCGTCCCTTCTCTCTTCCTCTCCGTCCCTCCTTCCGCAGCCGGTTACTCCCATCTGCAGGACCACACCTCTGGTGCATCAGTCCACAGGACTTGCGGTTCCATTTCGTCATATATAATCTCTGGCATTCCCCCATTGATCTCTCCATATCTAAATCTTTTCCCATGTCCGACGCCGTGTTGCCACTGTCGGACTTTCGCAGCCCTTTCCACGTCAACGTGCCTCCGCACGACTCCAAGCCGGTGCTGGAGTTGGTGGCGTACTTCAAGCTGTGGAAACACTTTATAGCTGCGTTGGTGGCATACTTGAAGGACTTGGTGTTGGCCAAGGAGTTTGAGCTGAACTTGAATTTGCAGCTTGTGGGGTCCGTGCTGTTTCCGGGCGCCCGCGACTTGCCCTACAAGTGTCTCCAGGCGGTGGAGAAGCTGAGTCCCGTCACTCTGGCGAGTTCCACTCCCAAATCGGAACACTCCAAGACGTCGGCTTCGGCGGTAACCAACGCGGCCGTGTCGGAGTTCATACGACCCGGGTTGGCCAAGACAAAGTCCGCCACCAGCTTTTTGAAGAACCAGACGTTTGCTCATAAGCGCACCAGCTCGAATCCCAGTTTGAAAATGGATTCGGCGGTCCCGCCTACCAACAACCACAAACAGAACGCGAATAACCACAAGCAGAGCGCCAACAACCACAAACAGACGGTGGCCAAGCACGCGAGCCACTCGCCCCACTCGTCGCAGCACTCTGTTTCCGGCCTGTTTAACCCCACGCCCATCAACCCGGCCAAATTCGCTCCAAAGCCCGAGACTCCCGTAGACCCCATGGCGTACCCGCCCAAGTCGTTGTTTACCAACATGCCGCAGATGCTCGTCAACCACCACCTCAACACCTACACCGCGCAGGTGAAATTGTGCCGCGAGGTGACTCACAAGCTCATTCCTCGGGTGGAGAGCTTGCACAAGAACTTGGCGATCAAAATCAAGGAAATCCGGTCGCTGTTGCGAAACGACTCGTTTGCAAACCCCACCTTGATCAAGGAAGTGAGCAAAACTGGCGCTATCATGAGCACATATGCCGAGTCGGTGAAACGCTATCTGGGCACTCGGCCCGTGATCAGAACCGATAATGAAGAAGATGAGGACGACGCATCGGTTAGCGACCCCTTCCTCATCAAGTTGAGGCTTGATGCCCAACTCAAAGGCCAATTGGTGCATGAGAACTTCATTTTCGCCTCATACGTGAATCTCCAGAACATATCTCGTGATTTGCTCAACTACGTGGTGAAGGACTTGAACGGGATCACGGAAAAGCTCATTCGCTTGACGAATTCAGAATCGGTCTACGTATGCTCCATGGAGCAGGCAATCTACAATTTGGGACTCACTTTGCGGGACAAGTTGAACAGTGTGGATTACGAGTGGACGTATTTTGTTTCCCACAACCAAAGCTTTTTGAATGTCTACGAGTCGACTTCAAACTCCCCCAAGAGGGAAACTAGGGACTTTAAAGATGTGGTGGTGCCTTTTGCAAACTCTTTGCATGGCAAGTGCTTGAGGTGTGGATACATGTACAAGAAACAGAAGGTGATCAAGTCATATACCAGCTTCTTCTACTTGCTCACATGTAACTACTTGCATGAGTTTAAGATCGACAATGCAGGTGATGAAAACAAGGGAGTGCCTGGTGTCAAGAAGAAGAACAAAGGTAAAGTGGGTGGAGTGGTTGGTCCAGACGATACCCCCTCGAAGTCCTACAACTTGAATGATTTCAGCATCTCCACCAAGAGTGAGAGCGGCTTTAAATTTGTGTTGACCAAGATCTCCAACCCATCGCAAAAATTCACTTTCAAGTGCCAGAATGAGGATGACTTCAATCTTTGGACTAGCGAGTTGAGTGACTTGCTTAAGTTTGGAAGCAACCACTTGAAGAGATTCAAGTTTATTGAGGAGAACTTGGCTATAAGAGAGCACACCAAGTCACTGGAGAAGCCCTCGAGTACCAACAACAACGCCAATGCGGACATGCGCTTGAACCTCAACAACTTGTTGTCCAACAAGGCCTCCCTCCAAAAGATCAAGTCGCCTGCTCTTTCGGGAATCTTTACCCCGAAGTTGCAATCGCCTACTGATGATGGATTCGCAAAGAATCCATTTGACGACAACTTTTCGCATCTTGCGCCTCAGGGAGACCACACAGTGCTGCCAGGTGCTGACTCTCCTGGCCCCATCTCTCCTGGCCTTCCCTCCCCTGGCCCCACATCGCCATTATCAAGAAGTTTCCTGCCATCTGCTACATCCGCTACACCAAGCACCGATAATGGAGCTTCATTTATGCATCAGCAGGAACACGAGAACTACTTGCGTCTTCAGAACGAGATTTTGAGGCAGCAGCGCCAATTGATAGATTTGAGCGTGAGCCAGTCATTGAGCAGACCTTCACTTTCACGGAACTCTTCTTCGGACTCCGTGTTGTCAGTGCTGGAACAGCCCAACCTGGACTTGTCTCGCTTCCTTGACAACAACAAAGACCTTATGGACCATGCCAACTACCACGTGCCATCGGATCTGTCATCATCGTTGTCAATTCCCAGGGTGACGGTGCTGAACCATGAGACGGAATAATAGAACAGATAGAGAGGTTTGGAAGCCCTGGCGATTATCAGCCGCGCATTAACCAAGTCAGCACTCTTGCGGTGCAGAAGCCACGTCATGAACAAATAGAATGCTTTTAATGAGATACGAGTCTCTTGTCTCGGTATTGCCCAATTGGTTGTACATATCTCTGAAGGACATTCGAAAAGGTGAGGAACCGAAAAAACGAAACAAAAAACTCCAAGAAACCAAAACCAAAGCCACCTCCGCCCTCGCCCCTCTACAAAAAATATTTATTAAACCTACCCAGAACATCCAGAAGCCACAACAATCACATTTGTCACCAACCGGCCCCTGCCATTCAATAGGGGTGTTCCAAGGCAGAATTTGTTCTATTGCTATGCGTTCGTCACGTTTATGAGTCGCTGTCCTGTCTGCAGACAGCAGCATTGCCCAAGGTATATCATCTCTGATTTGTGTTCTATTTTTTCTTCTCCCAGAGCCAATTGACGCCCACTGTCAGAAAAGTCAACCTCCTGCCTGTCTAGAACTCGCTTCAAGCTTGAGATTCATTTTGTTTGCCCCGGCCTCGGATTTATCGATAGACACTCCAGTCCTATTTAGACACCCATTTTCACATGTCTTACACGTCGGGATTCAAGAAAAACGAAAGCGCCATTGCCTCTGATGCAGAGAGCGATGCCGAACACTCCAGCCAGCCTGGGCCTCCATTGAGGAGATCGTCGTCGTTATTCTCGTTGTCGTCGAACTTGGAGCCTCTTCCCAGGCCCGAGCCGAAGGACTACCAGAACTTCTTGGATGACAACAGACACTTTTCGTTGATCCGTAACTTGCACATGGCCGACTTCATCACCCTTTTGAACGGTTTCTCGGGGTTCTACTCCATCATCTCGTGCTTGCGGTATGCCCTCACCGGCCAGTCTCACTACGTGCAAAGAGCACACTTCTTCATTTGCTTGGGGCTTTTCTTTGACTTCTTCGACGGCCGAGTGGCTCGTTTGAGAAACAAATCGTCGCTCATGGGCCAGGAACTCGACTCGTTGGCCGACTTGGTGTCGTTCTCCGTGTCGCCGGCCATCATTGCTTTCGCTATTGGCTTCCGCACCACCATCGACACTCTCATCTTGTGCTTCTGGGTGTTGTGCGGATTGACCCGTTTGGCCAGATTCAACGTCTCCACGAACAACGTGCCCAAGGACAGCACCGGCAAGGCCAAGTACTTTGAGGGCTTGCCTGTTCCTTCCAATTTGGTGTGGGTGGTTACTATGGCGTTCTTGGTGTACACTGACCGCATCTTGGACGGCTTGCCCGGCGGATTCTTCTTCGAAGGAACCGTCATTGAGTGCCACAAGGTGGTGGTACTTTTCTTCTTGCAAGGATGCGCCGAGATCTCCAAGAGCTTGAAGATCCCCAAGCCATAATTGTTACGCTACATATTCCTCAACAGAAGCTGCTGGGCCCCGTTTTCGCTCAACACTAAAACCGAGTGGGCCCAAGTATCTCCACGTGCCGAAAATCTTGGCCTCTGAACACTCCCGACTGTAGCTCGTGGTAGAATTCCCCATAGTACTTTGGATCTAGCACCCCCACATCCTGCACCAGAAATGCCATTCGATGGGACCTTTCTGCCACATCTGCCAACCGGCACTGCTCCCAGAAGACATTGTGGATCCTCGAAAGTTTCCACAACATCGCCATTTTGAACCGTAGAGTACCCAACTGTCCCAACTTTCTCAGAGAATCTGGAGTGATATCGAATTTGGCCAATTCGTAGTGAAAGAGCAGAAGAAGCGAGAGAAGCTCGGGGTTCTGGTCGATCCGTGATATGAGCTTGGCAGCTAATGCAGCCTCGGGCGTTTCTTTGGCGATTTTTTCCTGGAATTCATCGACTTCTTTCACATAGTTAAGGGCATTGACAACGATGTTACCGGACTTTTTGAACTGGGGAGTCGAATAAAGTCGGCGAGTGACTTTGAAAATAGACTGCTTTGGCTGAATTTCGAGAAAGGTAGCGGATCTCTGTCCAGATTGTAAAATTACTCGAAGCATGTCTAGTCTTATAAGTTGGTGATGCACTTAGACGAAGTACGTCAAGAAGCCGTGGTGTACGGGTGTACTATATCGAATGGAAAAAGATATGGCAAAAAAATCTCTTCTCAACAACCACCAACTATGCTTGCATCAGCGATTTTGCGCACGATGCCGGCCAGAGGCTTGAATGTGGCCCGTGTGGCCATGCCAGCGGTGTTTTTGCGGTCGAATTTGGCCCACGCAAAGAGATTCTACGCCGACAAGAAGGACGAAAAGCCCCAAAGTATCTTAGACGACGATATGTTGGCCCGTGCTGGGTTTGACGAGCAGCCAAAGAGCGAAGAGGGCGGAGACAAGGAGGGAGGTCGTGAGAGAAGCGCTCGCCGTAAGAAAAGAGCGCAAACGTCCAAAGACATCCAAAGAGAAAAGTACGCCAACTGGTTCTACTTGTCCTCCCTCGTGGGAGGCTTGGCAGGTGTTGGATACATGTGCAGAGACTGGGATTCTGAAGACGAGCAGAAGCTGATGGAGGCCGCCGATATCGACAACGGCTACACCCCAAAGTTGATGTATAATCGGTTCAACAAGAGATTTGGATCGTTGTTCAATTTCTTCAGCGAGCCCGCATTCGAGAACTTGTTGCCCCCTCCTCCTCCCGACGCCTACCGCCGTCCTTTGACTTTGGTGTTGTCATTGGACGACCTTTTGATTCACTCGCATTGGGATACCAAGAATGGATGGAGAACAGCCAAGAGACCCGGATTGGACTACTTTTTGGGCTACCTCTCGCAGTACTACGAGATTGTGATTTTCGGGTCGAACTACCAGATGTACTCCGACAAAACTGTCGCCAAATTGGACCCATTGAGAGCATACATTCAATACGCTTTGTTCAGAGAGGCTTGCCGTTACAAGGACGGAAAGTTGATCAAGGACTTGAACTTGTTGAACCGTGACTTGAGCAAATTGGTTGCCGTCGACGTGGAAGAGAGCTCGTTGGCTTTGAACCCAGACAACGCCATCATTTTGAAGCCATGGGACGGAAAGCCCGACGACACGTTGGTGAGATTGATTCCATTGTTAGAGTACTTGGCCACTCAGCCTATTAAGGACGTACGTCCAATCTTGAAGTCTTTTGACAAAGACAGAATCTTGGACGAGTACGACGAGAGAGAAGCCAAGTTGCGTAAGCAATGGGCGCTCGACAACAAGGACATGTTGAGCAGATCCAACAAGCCCAACGCAGGAAACTTGATTGCATCGTTGTTGGGAATTCCACAGTCCTCTGTCAGCAAGGAGCCTAAGATGCCGTTGGATGTCGTTAGAGAGCACGGCCAGATGCAATACGAGAACTTGCAGAAGTACTTGAAGGAGAATGAGGCCAAGTTCTTGGAGGAGGAGCGTAAGATGAAGGAGGAGTACGGAAAGATGACTTTGAATAAGTTGATGACTGAGGGTGTGCCCAACGCAGAGGATATTGCCAAGGCTCAGGTCGAGAAGGCCAACCAGGAGGCAGCCACTGGCAATTAATGACTTGGATATAGCAAATACAAACTTGTACATTTTGGCAGGGATGTGTAACTTATAATGAGGTTTCGTTGCGTGGAAAGATAGAACGAGCGGAGGCTACCGTGAAATCATGGTTAAAAAATTCAGGTGGAAAAGGGTCCGTTAGTAATACAACCTTCTCTATTACCATTTCCATATCGACGCTGGGGGTATTATTGCGTTGTGAGTGCACATCGTAGGTGCTGCAAACGTCAATTATTCCTATTAGAAGCCCATTTCCAAATCTGTCAATGTGACTTTTTAATTTTATTTTTTGTGGCGGCTCGTGGTCATAGTAGGTGATAATAAACACAAAGCGTCCTGTTCGGTCATCTAGGATAATGTTGCTAAGAGTAGAGAAAGAAAATCAAAGGGACAGATTACATTGATTTGACCGGTAGACTTCTGAAAAGTCCCGATTTCAAGCATTTGCTTCTGACTAGGAAACTACCCCGGTCGAGCTTCACACAATTGACACCGAAACTCGATCTCCTAACTCTTCTAAATTAAGAAGCCGTTCATATTTTTGAGCCGGTTTTCCGAAACGGCTGGCGAGATTGTGTTTACCTACTTCTCCAAATAAATGAAAAAAAACTACCCTCAGAGACCTCGCTTCTCTGTATTATTTAGTTCCCACTTTCCTACTACTGTTATCTTAGGTTTTTTCCATTTACGTTCGTCTGTCTCAAAAACAAAAACAAAATCAATCTTATTCAGATCAGTCTGCTATAAATTTCTAAGCAAAGTCCGCATGGTTCTCGTTGTATCTTGGTCCTACAACCTTCGTTGTCTTTAAGATCTCATCGATCTCCTTCAAATCCGCAGCCGTCAAATCGACAATATGTCCCAAATTCTTGTCAATTTTGTCGGCCGTGCTTCCACTAGGAATAGGGATGATCTTGCATACTTTGGCGATTCCGTTGAAGTTCTCCAGCTCGCTTATTGCAAGGATCCACGACAAGGCCAACGATTCAAGAGACGTGTTTTTACCCTCAGCAAACTCCTGCAACTTCTGAACAACCTTGATATTGGCCCAGAAATTGTCTCCCGAGAACTTTCCAAAGTGCGATCTGATATCCCCAGGTCTATTGATAATACTGTGGAACGATTCTGGATCCTTAGAAGTGGATTCAGTAAGGAAACCCCTGCATAATGGCGAATAAGCCACAATAGGGACCTGGAGCTTGGACATG
The DNA here is from genome assembly GCA_030562885.1 of Sungouiella inulinophila. Taxonomy (NCBI): domain Eukaryota; kingdom Fungi; phylum Ascomycota; class Pichiomycetes; order Serinales; family Metschnikowiaceae; genus Sungouiella; species Sungouiella inulinophila. The sequence continues at coordinate 74,971 of JAKUAG010000016.1, forward strand.
AGCTCCAACACTCCGTTTTCAACGATGTCCTGACACATTAGAGAAAACTCCACCTCCACACACGAAATTGGGAAAACGTGCGAGGCCTTCGCAATGGATCCCAGTCCCACTTCAGAAAGGGAGACTCCGTCGATGTTGCCTGCCTTAACATGCTCTGCGATATAACCAATGGTCTCGTCGTAAGGAACATTTGGATCTACCCTAGCAATTTCAAAGATGAGAACTGGACGCTTGGCTTTCTCCTGTGGGAAGTAACGGAGAATGTTCGCCACCGACCCGTCAATTGACTCTTTGGTGCCATCTGGAACCAAGTTGGCGCCCAAAGCTCCCTTGATGGCGATCACCAAACCAGGGTACTTTTCGCCGTACTTCTCCCAGAATTCACCCAAAAGCTTCAAGTTAAGGAGGTCCGGGCCATAGAACTCGCCGCCATTGATAGATCCGATGTCGTAGTTATCGAGACAATGTTGAATGCTAGCAAATGCCTTTTCGAAAGGTACCGGCGCAGAAGTCCAGGTCAATGACATGGAGCCGAAGCCGAATTTGCCAGGAATAGGAACTGGATGATAAGACATGTTGGTTGTGTATTGATAGTTGCATAGGCTTGGCAAAACTAGGAAGATTTAGGTATTTATATAGTGAGTATGTTGAGTTGAGATGGGCGGAGATAGAGAACGATTCAGGTAATAACCAATGGGGTAATTGTCTCGGACATTTACTGACGGACTACTCGGGATCCATATTGCTTAACTGTATATGCACTCCAGCTGCAGTCGAACATTTGACATCGGAGAAAATGCTTGGAGCTACTAGCGCTGAAGTCGCGGTCTATAAGGGACGTTTTGTTAATTTTATTTCTTTAATTGCACTTGAAGTAAGGATTAGTTTCTTCAGATATTCCTCATGTGAGAGACGACGCAGGGAAACCAGTCACTCAATTAATTAGGCCATGGCAAGGCCAATTCCTTGCCATCTGCGACTGTGCGAATATTTTCCTTCTCCGTCGCCACGGGTCCGTTAAGTTTCAGAAGGTCGAAGAGATTCTCGGGTGTACTGCCCAATGGAGAAGATCTCTTGCGGGTGTACTGCCTAATGGAGATAGGATCGAGAGCGCTTGGAGATATAACCCGGAGTACGCTATTCTACGATGTACAGCCGAATTCAAGATTATTGACTGTGGGGTAGGTCGAAAGATTGTAGTCATGTATCCATGAAGATAATCATTTTAGTCTTTGCCGTATTTAGCCATGACGACATTGAAAACTGAGTGAGAACTTCGGAAAATTTCTGAACAAACGAATCTCGAGTCACAATGAATACAACTCATAATACTTGTAACCCATATTACTTATAATGTAATAGATTGCGCAACAATCAGTGTTTTTGTTCTTTAATGTTCTTTTCACTCAGTCTAGAACCACCTCTGAATTATGTTGGGTCACTCCTGACAACTATTTAAGTGGTTCCCTTTTCGCTATATTTATAGTAACTAACGACGTTTTCTTGGTCCGAGCACACACTGTAAACTATTACATATAACATCATATAAGTACTAGAAACTATCATATGTAACTCGATTGTTCAAAAATTAGACATTCCAGAAGTTCTTGGTAACGATAAACCTTTGTCGCTAGAGTCCAATTCATCCCTTGGCTTGATCCATGATCAGCTGGGTGAGCCAAAAATTGAGGGAGATTGATAAGAGACTCAAGATACGATTCAATGCGCTGATGGAAAAAACAAAATCCTAGTGGGAGTCGAACGAGTGCTAGTATTACTGCAGCGCTTTTCGATCTGTCCCTATTTTCAAAACTTGGATCTTCTCCATTGAGCGTTGTAGGATAGTTGTCCCATAAAGTATTACAGGGTGAATAGGAAGAAAAGACACAAATATCAAACACGAAGTGATAGTTTAGACAACTGTCAGACCAGAAAATAGGTCGGATGTTTTATTGATAGTGTTTATACGGTTTTACTGTGATTGCTTTCAGGCGTTTCCCTTTCCTTTCCATTGCAAAGATGACTTATCTCGAACTAAATCAACGAAAGTCTTGCAAGTAGTGAGCCTCTGTTACTGTTGTAATCACTCCAGGTGATCCAGTGCAACTCCATATGTTAATATTTCTTCAAAGCAGGCCGCCTCGGAATATCAGCCCTCCCATTTAGCAAGAAAGAAAAATGCGATAGCTGGAGTCTTGTCGCAATTTTAAGCAACAAAACACTGTCAGATGTTATTAACCATGAAGACATGCTGACAGATCAGTGAATGGAACTACGTTGGAAAGTAAAGGAAATGAAAGGCTCCAGATCATTGATTCTTCTTTAAGTGCTTTTCGGAACAACTGCAGATTTCACCTGGGGAAGTGTTTCGAGGAATTCAGAGGTGGCGTATCAGAATTCGTGGTCTTCAATGGCTGCGAACCTTCAGAGCCTATCAAAGCAACTCGTACGAATCCTGAAACGCCAGAAGTCATGCAAAGGTCCATGCAATCATTAAATTAAATCCGGTTGTCTTGCCCCTTTACATGTTGAAATCCACAACTCTTACGAAATCTGAACCCGTCTGCCTTTTCGCGTATTCCACTCAGTATCTAGGCTCCGTGTAAGATTTTCAATCATCTTGACTTCAGTCTCTTCGCACTCACTTCTGCGATCCAAAATGCAATTTGCTAGAAAATCTCAAAAAAATAATTTTCTCCCATCTTCCTCCTCCCTCAATTTTTATAATTTCCTCATGTAAAGACTTCGTCAAGCGCATGATTAGGTTTCTGCCTATTAAAAACACTACAGGTTGTTTCATGTAAATCTCTTCATCCAAATCTCCATTAAGGAAGGATGACTTAACATCCATCTGACGTATATTAGACTTAAGATATTCTCCGATACCTAACAATATATTCTCTATCTCGGCATCACACCCAAACCTCCGACAGCTTCCCTGCGTTCATTCTCCACAGCCCGCAGACCAACCCCGATCTCGGTGTCCTGCACAAAAAAACAAGAAGCATAGATACCACCATCAAATTGGTCCTCCAAAACAACAAAATGCCGAAAAGTTCACAATTCTGCCCTCCACAACTAACTCTGTACCCTCAAATTGCATTTTATAGTAACTACCGCCGCTCGGCCTTTCTTGGCTGCTCGTTTTCTTTTGCACCATATGCACTCCGTCCCGACCCGGCTTCCTGCTCGTAACTCCAGCCACTCACAACGAAAATTTTATCTAAACAATCAGTGATAACCGTCCTGCACTGGGCAATATACATTTCACTTCCTCATTCCCAAATTTTCTCCACTTATACAACTTGGGATACCGGACCCTCTCTTTTTTTCTTCCAATAAACGAACGCTTACCGCTGGTCCACAAACTGTCGTCCTAGCTAGCCACCCACGTGACCACAAACCTACACTATCGCCAAGTTATAGCGAAGACGAATTAGTCAGTGAGTCCACAAATCTACATCGTTCTACGGTAGCCGCCATCGCCACCCACAACAGCTGGTTCTACCAAATTTGCCCCTGGCCACAAAGGAAGCCTTCTTGCAGGTATTTGCCACCGCTTTAGCCGCCGAAATGTCCACACGAGGCCCATCTATCGCCCCCAGAGCTTCATTGGCTCCGCTGCCCCAGGGCGCAGCCTCATCCCCGGAGTCATCGTCTCCGGGCGGCCCAGTCACTTCCATAGTCACCCTGAGAGAGTGGGTGCTCCCCCCGCGGCCCAAACCGGGTAGAAAGCCCAGCGTGGATACCCCCGCATCGAAGAGAAAAGCCCAGAACAGAGCGGCCCAACGGGCGTTCCGGGAGCGCCGAGCTACACGAGTTCAGGAGTTGGAGGAAAAGTTGCTAGAGGTCGAGAAGGAGAAGGAAATTAAGGAGATGGGGTTGGTTAATACCATCAACAAGTTGAAGTTCGAGAATCAGTTCTTGACTAAATCCTTGGACCAACTCCGGAACGACTTCAACTCTTTCCGCAACTCTATGACTAACGGAGCCTCCCCGCGTCCCGAAACCACCGCCAGCACCTCCACGGTCTCGTTGCAGTACACTTCTGAGACATCAAACCCATACAAATCCGAGCTTAGTCAGAGTGCACAGCATTTGCTCAACTTGGCCAAATCACTGCCCACAAACCACTCCACAGGGTCGCCGGCGCTGCTGCAGTACTCTGTGCAGCAGATACTGCCGGCACCATCCGCAGATTCGCCTCCTGCGCTGCTGATATTCCACCGTGTGCTGAGCCAGTCTCGTCTATCTCAAATCACGCCCCTTTCGCAGGATCGTTCGCCCGAAAAGCGCCTCGCAAACACCGCCACCGACGACTTCGACTGTGGCGTGTGTATTGAAGAGCAATGTCTCTGCGAAGATGTAGGCTTAAAGTCGAGCAAGACTCTTGAAGAAACAATCAATACCTTTACGCCCATGGCAGCAGTGTCTTTGCGGGGCAAGCGGAAGAGCGCCGTGAGCGAGATCGACTTCACATCCGAGTACTCATTCAAGAAAATGCCCGATCTCAAGAGATTACGCAAGCATTCCCTTGAGCGGACCGTCAAGAAGGAGCCCGCAACCTCCAAATCCGTATTCAACGAGGACTCGCCCGTTGAAAACTGCGGCTTTTGTTCGGACGACACCCCCTGTGTGTGCCGTGAGGCCGCTAAGGAGGCTGCTCGCTTGAACGATTCGTTGACCCCACGAGTGGAGACAGAGCAGGACGAGGCAGGTTCCACTCTGCTCCCACCCATCCAGACGTCAACAGCCGTTCGCAAATCTTCTTTGCCTGTGATGCATCCGGGCCCTTCCCTTGAGATCCGTGAGTTTGCAAACATGGCAACTGTGCCTACCGTTGTCACTCAAGGAGGGGAGGAGAACTCTACTACGTCGTCACAGGAGGAAGAAAAATCTGGATGCACGGGAAACCCGGGAACATGCAACCAGTGCCAGATGGACCCGGTCTCTACGCTTTTCTGTACCACCGTGGCCAGCAAGGCCGCCCGCGAAAAGGAAGCCAAGGTTGTGACCAAGTTGGAGATCGTGCCAGAAGAAGAAATCAAAGTGGAAACACCGGGCGGAGACGTTCAGTCGGCCACGCCGTCGGAAGCTCTGAGCAGACCGTCTCTGGCCAAGCCGTCGTCAGAACTCATATCCACATCTGGAGCAAACGGCTCGGAGATTTTTATTCCCTGCGCTGATGCCTACAAAACGCTCTCGCGACACAAGCGGTTCAACTTGGTTGACTTTTCGTCGCTCGTGGGACGCTTGACCACGCGAGGCATGCTTGTTGAGGTTCAGTCGGTTGCCAATGTAATTAGGGAGTTGGACAGGAAAGTCTACGATTAGTGTATTAATAATAGGGACAAAATATATTTTCATGGAGTTTTAGTGGAGGTAACAGTAGTAGGCTACACAATATTGAGATGTCGCGATGTCGCACTCATCACGAAGATCTAGCAGCCATTATTCTAGAGATTCCGACTTATGATGATTGGATGTCGACTTGCATTGTCTAGATCGGTCAGAAGAGCCGGCTCAAGTCTAATTTGCCACATATCGAGCTACCTGACTCAGAAACTGACAGTCTCGGATGTTCTTAAGCAGACAGCGAAGACCAGAGTCAAGAACTCGGAATTTCCACAGTTGGGAGATGACCTCAGCAAAGACGTCTTGCTAACCAATAAACGAGCGCCAGACGTGAAAGATGTGGAGAGAATATTTACCAAGTGGGTCGGCCAGGCCGAGAAGAGGCCCCGCAGAAGCAAACAGGCTAAACTGGCCAGAAAATGGGGCCCTAACAAGCACAAAAAGAGACAGACCAAGGCCACAGAGAGCCCGATCCACGTGAGAGTAGCCGAAAAGTCTTTGGACCCCGAAAACATTGAGTTCAGACAGGCGAAAGCACTTCAAGTTGACGAAATACCCAGATTGGCACACAATCTCGATCGAGTGCTATTTCTGCCTGGAGTGCAGTTTCTCCAGGACCCACGGACCCGAATCTACAACTACGACCCGCATCTCGACGATATCATACATATTGATGACTTTAACTTCGACATGGTGCAAGGATTTGTAAGCGTATCGAAGGACGAAGTGTTGCTCAATGAGGCAATCAAACACTCCAGGCAATTCTATTCCAGCACGCTGTCGATGACGCTGACGCTCCACCAACTTTACCTTTTGCTTAACAATTACACCGAGGGCGCCAGGAGCCGATTTGACTTCCCGGGATTTTCAAGAACATGCATGACGCTTCCACTGTCCGTGATCATCGAGCCCAAAGGAGCCAATCCCGAAACCGGAGAGACCATCTACTCTGTTTCAGCAGATAAGTCGAACGATGTGGAGATTTTGCTTGGAGCCATGGGACATTGCTTGGAGGTGTTTTTGACCCATAGTCCAGAGGAGTTGAAGAAGTATGAAAAGGGAGATGAGGAGGATGGAGGCGAAGAGAAGGAGGAAATCGAAAACCCCAGAATCACCTCTCACGAACCTGCAAACGTCTACAATTACCTGACATGCGGAGCGTTCCTCATGCGGTCTCAGCTCGACTGCTACGACTCTCGGCTTCCAGGCAACGGCACATTTGATCTCAAAACCAGAGCAGTCTGTGCAATTCGCCACGATCGAGAATCCGATGCGTCTCAGTCGACCTACCAGATCTGGAAAATGAAAGGCAAATACGAATCTTTTGAGCGTGAGTTCAATGACTTGATCCGCACCGGTGCACTTTTGAAGTACGGGTTCCAGGCCCGGATTGGCCAGATGGATGGCATCTTTATTGCCTACCACAACGTGCGGTCGTTTTTCGGCTTCCAGTATGTTCCACTTCTGGAGATCAACCAGATCTTTTACGGCGATCGCTCCACCCAGAAACAGTTGGAGGAGTCCCCAGATGTGTTCCCTGAGCTCGAAGACAACTTGCCCTCGGAAGTGGCCGAATCACAGTTCAAGGTGTCGTTGGCAATGTGGCAGGATCTTTTGCAGACTGCCATCGCTGACTTCCGAGGTAGTCACTACGAAGGTAAACCGTTCAGATTAGTGATGAAGACCAAACAAGAATTCGCCAGCCGTCCTCGGAATCCAACCCTGAAGCTGCCCATCTCCATGCTCCACGTCTATGCCGTACCTTTGCTGGACCAAAATGTCAAGACTCTTCAGCAATTTTCCGACCAGTTCGAGACGTCTTTCCGGGCCAATATCTCCAATAGCGAAAGGCACAACAACCTTCAGAACTACAAGCGAGAACTCGACGCCTTCAACGCAAGCTTGGTGCAAGATAGAGAAATTTTACACTACACGGTGAGAGTGGACGTTTCCATCGATGGCAAGAATCGTTCTGGCCCGGGCCGTCATCCATATCCCAGTTCTGTCAAATCGAAGAGTGTCTACAAATACCAGATCAGGAGAGTCGGATGCGATCGCGAAAGCCGAAAGAATACCCAAAACGACGTCCAAAAGGGGAAAGAGACGCATGACGGCCCACGGGGACTGGGAACACGTGATGACAATCCCGCTGGCCCAGAATCCGATAGTTCCAGACGCCAGTATCTCCTGCTTATGAAGTCGATGAGCTCGACGCTCACAATGTCGGTTCCTGTATATAGGCGAAAGTCCGCCGGTCCGACTATTGTCGATCAGATGCGCCGGTATTCAGCAGTGGGCGAGCGGCGGCAAGCCCAGTGGAGGAAAGTCCCCGCTCGCCAGTTCCGCCACCACTAGCTATTTTTTGGTGTACGGGTTATTTGGCCCACTGCTATTGGCTAGTTTTGTGTTATTTTTTCCGTCCTCCTCGCTCCGGCCTCGGCTCCGCCTGCTCGCCCCTATTTCGCTCTTATCTGCCACACTGACTGGGTCATCGACGTCATAGTGAAGTCATGACTCTTACTGTCCTGTATGTAATCCAGTCATCACGTGCGGCATCGCTGCTCGGTGCGGAGTTTTTAGTGCATATCGTCACCAGATCCGGTGGTCCAAGAAGGTTTTTCCGCGCATTTTGCACCCAAACCCGCAGGGCCGGACTTTTGACTATCTGCCATATATATTTTGTCGGCTTCCGTCGCTGCAGAATCCAACACAAAAAATGACCTTCGGCATGGCTTTGGGTGCCGAGCCTAGCCTCGCTAGCCCGACAGAAAATCCTCATCCACATCCGTCGTCAAATTTGTCTAGGGCCGTCTCGTCCACAAATTTGGCCTCGTCTACCTCATCCACAAATTTGTCATCGTCGGCCCTCTCGAATCCGTCCTCGACCGCCTCATCAAACTCAACGTTGTCGTCGCTCTTTTCAGGAAACCAACATATTCCCATCCACGCCATGAACTCCAGCTTGGGTTTGAGTTCCTTCAACTCCACCACTTCGCTCGATTCTCTCTTTCTGCGCTTCGATCAGGCTCCTACCGCCACCTTAACGCCGGTTGCCTCGTCACCTCCACAGCACATGCTCAAGTCCAAAGACGTGTGTGACTTGCTCCAAAAGACTTTCACATCCAAAACGTTGGTTCTTCTCGTGGGTCTTCCGGCCTCGGGAAAGAGCACCGTGTGCAAGCAACTAGCACAGATGTTGAAGTCGAACGACTATAAAACCCTCATTTATAACGCCGGCAACATCCGCCGTGTGATGAAGCAGACGTTTTCCGATGCAGACTTCTTCGACCCAACAAACAAACAGGCAAGATCGCAGCGAGAATTGTATGCCACCATGTCCATGGAAAACTTGCTTGAAGACTTCCGCCACAACAGAATCACTGTGGGCTGTTTGGATGCGACAAACACCACCAAAGCTAGACGTGCCCGCATGCTTGAAATGGCCAAGTCGTCGGGGATCAACTTTGCCAACATCATCGTTTTAGACATCTCGTGCACTGACGATAGACTTGTGACGTTTAACATCGCAGGCAAGGCGTCGAACGTCGACTACCGCGGCCGCGACGTTTCTGAGTCGATCTCCGACTTCAAGCAGAGAACGCAGCATTACTTCAAGGTATACGAGCCAGTCTCGGAGGCCGAGCTAGCTGGCTACGAGGATGTTGCGTACATTAGCATTAGAAACGGTGGAAAAGAGTACGTTGTGCCCAAGACGAGGGCCAGGAATGACGTGGACTTGTTGTTCCGGGGCTTTGCTTCACAGTACTATAACTTGCATGGGGGAAAATATTATGACGCGGTAGAACGGTTCTACCAGGGAGTCAAGACGGAATAGGATAGATATAGAGGCACAGGCCACAGGAATATAGAAAGGATAGTTTGGAAGTTTGATGTAGTGGATGGCTGTAGACCTAAGGGAAACGAATGCTTCGAATGAAATGTTGAAGATCTACGATTGATGTCGGTGTGTAGTTACTATGTAGATGAAACATTCGTTCAGTCGATGAAAGCGTTATCGAAAGTTGACTCTTGAGTGGACTGTTCTATGACCATGTGAATTACAGTGATGTGTGAGTCTCATTAATCTAGGTCCTATCATCATTTCTTGATGTAATGCCTCTTTGACCACCGACAATGCCAACGAGGGTATTGAAATTAATATTTTCAAAACTCTATGGCATAAACGTTTAAACGAAAAAGATAAAGTTATCAGGATAGTAACTCGTTGGGCTATTTTCGATCTTTCCGCGCTCTCATACTACTTCACTGACTTGTAGCTGTGCACTTCCGTGGCAGCTAGTCTCCACTTTGTTAACCAGCTTCGCAGGTTGCCCATTAAATTAACCAAGCCCAGGAATAAAATTACCTCCTCTGCGATCGTTCAACGTAGTAAGTCCCGGAACACTCATAGGAACAGACTCAGCACTTCCAGAGGTGATATTCGATGGATCCTCCAAAACAGCATTCACATTGTTGTTCACTCCGTAGTACCATGCGCCATTCTTGTCGTTGGTGTACAATGGATCCTTGAACGACATCGGGTCGTTGGGTCTGGCCCTTGACCAGAATCTCGCAGAACGATCGTTTCCTGCCGAGCAGAGAAGATGGCCCAACGGATGGTATTCTAACGCATGGATGGCCTTTTCATGAGCATATGGGATCTTATGAACAGCTTCGATGTGCGAGTTTGGCGACGCCTCGTCTGAATCGCCCGGAACGTAGCGGTCTAGAACATAGTGATGCATTGCGCCGTCATATGCGGCCGTGGTCAACATGGACGGATGCACAGGATGCCATTCGACGCACGAAAGGTCAGCTTCATGGTCTCGAATCACCAAAAAATCCGACATGGTCCGCAAATCAAGCACTCGGCACGAGCGGTCTCGAGACACCGACGCCAAGAGTCTGTTTGTGCCTGCCTTCTGGAATTTGGTCTTGGTCACTGTGTGTTTAAATCCATGGAGGGTGGAGATGGCAGTGGCCGTGCGAGGATCCCACAACTTGATGAGATTGTCCTTGGATCCCGAAACCACGAGCCCCAAGTTGGGATGCCAGTCTGCACATTTCACGTCCCAGTGGTGGCCAGCCAACGTTCTCTCTTCCTTTCCATTGTTGAAGTTCCAGATCTTCATGGAAGAGTCGTCGGAGCACGTGAGGAACTTGGAGTCGTTGGGCGAGAACGCAATATCGCGAATGGCGTCCGAGTGGCCCTGTATGATGTTGACGTTATTGAAGTTGGGTTGCCAGTACTTAATGGCACCGTCCTGGTCTCCACTGAGAAGCCATTCGTCATTGTGAGAATACTTTAACGCCAACACAGCCAGGTCGTGTGCTTGCATGATGGTCTCAAAATTGAACGTCATGCCGTTCCAGATGGTAAACTCTCCGCTATGCGAAGCCACCACCAATCTTCTTCCTTCTGGAGTCCATTTCACAGTATTGATGGAATGACGTGCTTTATTCAGCGACAAATGCACAAACTTCGACTGGGTGTCCAACACGCCGGGATTGGATGCCAATTTGTCTCGCGAGTATGCCAACGACGGGAGCAAGTCGATTAAATATGAGGACTCGGGCCGAATGGCACCGATGTGCTGGGTGGTTTCTCCTATGCTTCTGTTGAGGTACCATCTTCCCATGTTATTTCCGTGGTCGACAGTTCTTCTATGCTGGCCCTTTTTTTCCTGCAGCAGGAGCTGCTGCTCTAGGCTCAGCTGATAGCGACTCATGTTGGAGAAGAGTAGTTGGAGATGTAGATGTTCATGTGCACACCATGGAGCGGTGGACAGAAGGTGGACTTAGTAGAAGGGAAAAATTGTCGATTCGGAGGGGTAGTGAAATTGTCGAGCATTTTCTCTATCTTTTCTCTTGTTTTATTCTTTTTGTGGTTCGTCCTTTTTTAAAGAAGCATATTAATTAAGAGTCTATAGACATCTAATCACAGAAGATTGTCAGATGTTGGACGGTCAACCAGAATCACAGGCAGAGCAGTCTGAGGCATTCGATAGAGTCCCGAGTTTTCCCGGAAATATCATCAAATCGGGGTTTTAATCGTCTTTGCTTTTTTTTGCCGTGCTTGTATTAATTGAAATTTCGTGCTGTGGCTGTAGAAATCTGAGATATGTGCATGTGACGTAAATCTGGCAAAAAAGACCACATACTCTTAATTAGCAGTTAATTTGAAAAAAGGAAAGAAAGACTTTCGAAAGAACACTAATTTGAGAGTATATCATCAAGTCATGCTTTCAATCAACTTTTGCGCTTTTCCGGATTCTTGCTTATGGCTGCTTAATGGCTCGGATATAGCACACTTAGGTTGTAGACAGTACAGGTTGACACGAGGGTGTAGCTGGTTTCACAAAAAGGCCAAGGTAAATCCGAAACTCAGAAATCGCCAATTTCCTATTTGAAAACGAAAGGAATTCTCTGAATGGATTTGGGCACGAGTAGAGCCAAAGAATGCAAAATTAGAGGTAAAATTAGGTAGGTGGAAAAATCGTGGTGTCTGCTGGCAACTCCACTTATTAGTATTGTCTTGGGACCTTTTACGGAATGGCGACTACTGGCATGGCTAGATAAATCCATTCAACCTAGAAAATTCCAATCTACATTTTCCCTTTTTTCGATTCTTCTTTTCTGTATTTCCAATCCACATACCATCAGAAACTCACGTTGTGCTAATTTTCCCACTGTGGCTGGACTGCACACCTCACCGAACACCAATCGATCCACACTAATTTCCTCTGACTAATATCTCCTATCCAAAATGGTCGCTTTTTTCTACCACGACAACTCGGACACTCCTGATAACTTCACTGATGAGCACGACTCCGGGAGACCCGTTTCGCCTGAAAGACTAGCCGAGCTTGGCGTTATTTACCGCTACATTGATAACATGGATGAACTAGAAGCTGTAGCCAAGCAACGTGACTACAAGAACAGAGACCAGGTGTCGCTCAATCTCAAATCGTTTGGCGGCGACGAAGAAGCCTACAACGCCAAGATGAAGCAGTTCTACAAGGAACATTACCACGAGGACGAGGAAATTCGCTACATTGTAGATGGAGAAGGGTACTTTGATGTGAGAGACACGGCGGACGAGTGGATCCGGGCCAAGTTGAACAAAAACGACTTGTTGATCTTGCCTGCGGGCATCTACCACCGGTTTACTCTCTCTAGTAGGTTGAAGAATGTCACTGCGTTGAGACTCTTCAAGGATGAGCCCAAATGGGAGGCTATCAACAGAGAGGAGGGGAGAAACACCGAGGCAAGGTTGGACTATGCTCGGCTGGTGGCCAGCAGTGCATAATATGAATGAATGAGGAAGTGTACGAGGAAGACGTGGAGGATTAGTTGTAGGGAAGATTTCAGTTGTAGAGAAGATTTCAGTTGTAGAGAAGATTTCCAGATCTAAAGAAAATGATGATTTTCCGGTTTAAGAGACGATTTTCGAGTTCTAGAGACGATTTTCCAGTTGCGGAAAGATTTGCAGAAGGACAGATGGTGAATTTAGCCAAAGTGTATGAATAAAGATCACTCACAACTTCGATACCGAGACCCCTAATACCGGGAAATCAACGATGATGTAAATTCCTTTCTCTCTCAGAATACAGTTCAGCTTCTGGCCTCCGATTCTGCTCCTTCAAGTATAGCACTTTTCTTGCTATGGTTGGAGTCTTGCATTTCATGACCTATCCATCTCATTCATAAACCTTGCATCCATAGAATTCCACACCTAACGAATCTTATTCTCTCCTTTGTTTCTAGAATGCATTGAAAACGGATTTCAGACGTATCTACATAATTCATACCGGTTCCATGCTCCATTGGTCGCCGATACTTGAGTTGATCCAGGCAATCAAGAGTAGCCCCAGTCTTGCCACTAGCACCCAGCAATGGAACCCCTTAGACGAAATATTCTACGCTGTGGCTCCAGCGTTACCACCAATATCACAATCTCCTTGAAACCATTCCTAGTTCCACAACATTTTCAATATTCTCAAGTTGAACTCAATCACTTCTATTCCTATGTACATCTACCAGCTGCATCCCTCACTGTCTCATGATCTTCACCTTGTTTTTCGTCATCCACTGATCCATCTCCTTCTTCGTCGTCACCAACTCCTTTTCGACCTGGTCTTTCGACTTGGCTAGCTCCTTCTTCTCCTCGTCCAACATCAAAATCACCTCGTCGACACTCTTTTCCGTGAGCACCCCGCCAATCATCTTGAAGCATTTGCGGCTTTTTCTGCTGTCTGGTGAAATCTCCGCCAACGTCTTGTCCACGATAGTATGCTCCAGAATCTGCGACGAAAGCGTGGACAACTGCGTCTGCAAATCGGTCAAAAGCTCCTGGTAGCTATTGTACTGTGTCTGAAGTTCATGGGCCTTTCTCTCCTGGGCCGCCTGTTTCTCCTGGTCTGACATTTTCTGGATAAGTATGGATTTCGTCAGTTCAAATGCAGTGGTATATGTACAGGTACACCAGAACAGATGTCTCTATGAACTCGCTACACTCCTTCAAATGTTTTCTACTCGGCATTTTTGTTGACTAAACCCTCTATTTGGTGGCCTTGGTGGCCTTTTCGGCAGATGTTTTGCCTTTCTCCTCGACCTTCTCCTTCTTTGCGGCAACCACGGCATCTCCAAGGAATAAGAAGTGGGCCACGAACGTAAACCAGGCAATGACAACAAACAATGCACTGGCCACATAGAGCCACGAGTTGGAAATGTCCCACGACCGCTTGAACTCGTCGTTGGCCAAATGTCTCACCGCCACAATCTGCTTGTTCTCGAGGAACGACAAGCCTTCTCTCTTGTAGTCCAATTCAAAAGTAAACATGCCGTGGTGGTCTGGAAGAGTGAACTCGGTGTAGAAGATAGACAAGTCGTTGTCGCCGTATTCTGTGGAGGCACCTGGGCCCAAAAGGGTCAAGTTCAATCTCTGGTATGGATCCAACATCTTGAAAGACAACTGGACAACGTCATCGTCTCTAGAAGGAACATAAGGCACCCACTTGCCGTTCTTCAACTCAGAAACGCCAATTGTGTAGTACACTTCGTCCTTGATTCTGTACAAGGTGTTGTTGCTGACGTTGGGGTCTTCGGTCTTGTAGTGATGGGCAAATTGTAACTTCAACACGCCCGACTCTTGGAATACCCATTGCACCAAGCTGTCGGTCACCAAGTCAAGCGAGCCAACCCATGCACCACGTGCGTTGTTCAAGCCCTGGAAAGCAGCAGCTAAAAAGCCTTGCTCGCCCACAGACCAGGTCTTTTCTCCAGTCAAGCGAGCATCTTTAGGGTTGGCGCAGTAAGAGAACTTTGGAGCCTTGACCAAAGGAAACACAAGCTCGCTGTTAGAGAGCAAAGCTGCAGTGCCTTCGTAGTCTACTTCCGGCACTTCTGGGTAGATAATTGACCCTTCCCCGTTGGAAGAATCAAGAGTTACCTTCTTGTTGAAGTGAGAGCCCACGGCGAAATTCTTTGGGGCAGGGAAAATACCGGCTTCATTCAAGAAAAGACGAACTTGGTCGGGTAACGAGTCGGTGCTGGAGCCCACAGCGACCACGTTGCCGCCCTTGTTGAAGAACTCCACCAATTTGTACTTACTGACAAGATCCTTGGCCGCCACCACTCTTTTTGAAGACGGCATGAAAACCACGTGGTTGTAGACGATGTCGTCGCCGAGAAACAACAGCTTGTCCAGCTCCGAGTACTCCACAAAGGTAATTTCATAGAATTCGTTAAGCTGGAAGAGACTGGATAGAACGTCTCTTTCGGGCGATGTGGAGGGGTCATGGACGACCAAAACTTGCTTTTTCTGCCAGTCAGCATCCAATGCGGACACTAGAAGTGTGAAAAAGGCTAGCACAAGGCCAATTGGGGCAAAATGCATGATGGTGGAGGAGAAAGTGGTGGTGAAGATTGATACGTGTGCGGTAGCTGGGTGTGTGTGCAGGAATTGGTGGGTGTTGACGGAGGGCAGTGAAGAGAAGGGAGTTGGAAACGGCGATTTGGAGGTTTTTGGATTGTATATGGGGTAAGGCATTGCCGTGTTTTTGTTTTTGTTTTCCATTTCGGTTTTGATAAGATAGGCGGAGAGAGTGGCAGCGACTTCCTGAAAGTTGGTAGTGGGTGTGAGAATGCGACAGACCAAGAATGGGTTTACAGTGAGACAGAACGACAGAATGAGAAAACGACAGAAGGACAAATATGAGACAAAATCATAGAGTCCAGCATTCCTAATGCCATGATTTACAAATATTACGTCGTTCGTTAGCAATGTGGCTATTTGTTCATTTATTTTGTTCCTCTTTTATCTTGTGAATCCTATATTTACCTGGTTCCACAGCCTCATTTGTCACCTCCGTCCCGTTTAGAAAAGACAGACGGAAAATCCGAAAAGTCAAAATTTGAAAATCCTTACTCTTAGCAATTCCACATTTCCTCGAATCGATTACAACCATCGGTCCGACAAATTCATCTCGCATTATCCACCATTTCTCTCCACCACATCTCATCTCGCTCAGACCTGCACTCTTCTCCAACCACCATGATCAAAGTCAAGGTGGAGTTTCTTGGAGGCCTCGACGTCATCTCCAGCCACGTTCGTGAGCACAAAGTCTCGCTTCCTCTCAACGAGGGCGACGCCACCATGAAAGACGTGATCTCGTTTGTCTCCAACACCATCATTTCGGACCCCAAAGACATTCCGGTATTCATCGAAGATGAAACCGTCAGACCTGGCATTCTAGTGTTGATCAACGACACCGACTGGGAGCTAGAAGGCATGGAGGACTATGTTGTAGAGTCTGGTGACGTTTTCACCTTCACATCGACTTTACACGGAGGGTAGTGGGGATAGAAAACAGCACGACAAGCATTAATCAATATACCAGTGACAATACAAGTAACATCCCGGGGAACAACATGACTAGAAGAATCCTAGAAGAACAACATGCCTAGAAGAGAACAACATGCCTAGAAGGGAACATCTCGCCTAGAAGGGAACATCTCGCCTAGAAGGGAACATCTCGCCTAGAAGGGAACAAGATGACATCCAAGTACTCCCCGTCCTCCCCAATTATCTGTAGGCACCAAAATCACCAGCACTTTCTGGCCATCTCGAAGCAATTCCACCTCAATTTCTTTCCCGATCTTCTCTCTTACCCTTGCAGCCACCGCTGCGAGCTTGTTGTGGTTGCCAGCATGAATATCGGAGTCAAAAAGAGTCACGGCATCGCCAGGGCGAAGTCCACTGGCTTCTGCCGGGCCATTCGGTGCCACTTCTCGAATCACAGCAAACGGGATATTCACACGTGATGGCGGAGCCTCGACTACTCTATGGGTCACAGCTTCGGGCTGTGACGTCTGCTGAAGTCTCTCCCTCAAGTGATTTTCGAGTAGCTCAAGAACAAACGTATGGTCATTGCGCAAACGGATGATTTTGGTACGGATCAACCGAATTGTCACCACGTCCACGTCACTCCGCGGGAATCCGTTGACCACAAGCGGTTGATGCATGTCGAATTTGTATTTATGGGTCAAGAGATCAAATAGTGACTCGAGAGTTCTCTCAATGTCTGCCTTTGCCAATGCTAGCTGATTGTAGGGCATGTTTTGGAGGTCTTTGCGCGAGTATTCTGTTTCGTCGAGATTTATATTCTTCATGAGGCCCGTGAACGAGCCTCCGACGTCATTTTCGTCTATTGTCATGGTGTAGACGGTTGCCTCTGAAGTGGGTGTGCAGGAAATGGTGGAGATGGTGATGTAGATAAGATGGATGATTGGAAGGAATGGGCTGGAAATTCATCTTTTTATCTTGATAGTTTGATAAAGAAAAAAAAATGTGAGTCAGTTGGTTTATTTGATCGGAATGTTGCTGATATTTTTCGACTTATCAGAGAGCTGGCACTATGTGAGTGATGTGCCCGGTTTCGCAGCCAACAATACTGGGGAATGCGGGCGAGTGTCAGCCAAATTTTCAGGACAATCATTGCCAGCTAGAAATATCGGTCTGGATCTTCAATTTTGATAATCAATTTTTTTGAATTCATTGTCTTCTAATTACTAGACCAGAGAGCAGACTTGACATCTTCATCTCAATCGCGGGCATTTGGTTCAGATTCGAGTACAACTAACAAGGAAAACAAGTTCAGGCATAGTTTCAGGTTTAGAAATTGTGGACGCTGACTGAAGTGCACCCAGATAAACCATATCTCCGTCATTGTCGAACATCAATCGTCCCTTCTATGAACATTCCACAAATTGCGACGATTCTATGGCTGAAGCTTAGTATAACTCTGCAAAATTGCAAGGAAACCACGATGTTGTGATCCATGGCTACCATCTAAGTCATACTTCATGCTTTTTTTTGCTTCAGTTGATGGGAAATCATTCTTTAATGTCTTTCATTTTCTCTTGCGAATCTTACCCTCGGGTAACTTAAAACGGGGCCCATCTCCATGTTTATTGGTAAGCTGCCGATTTGTTACTTACTCCGGCGGATCTAATCTTATCATTCTTCTAGGATTCATCCTACAATTGCCTTAGTTCAATGCGAAGCTTTTTAACTAATTCCGGGAAGATTCACTAGTAATCCAGGGTGATTCCATTGTCTTGCCAGAGGTGCTCATTGAAAATTCACCGATATTGTCACACGGAAAGATGTTGCAATGTGCTGGTAGCAATGCTTATTTGTGTCCATGCAACGATACTTGTTCCGTCGAGGAAAATGCCACCTTCCAGAGGTACGTATAGACTTCACACATATTTTATCGGATGGAGTGACATATACCAACTTATGATCTTCCTAACAGTTGCGTAGTCTGACAATTAGTTCCCATTCGTCTCGGTCTGCTTCAGTTGACTCTTGAAATCCCGTTCATTTTTGTAACTAGCGTGTTCACAATGCAGAAAAGTACGGGAAATAACTGTTGAAATGATATTATTGGGGTAACATGAGCTTTCGTTTTTCTTCACCTCCACTGTTCTCAACGTGGCTCTCCTTCTCCCCTACATTTTCATCAATTTCTCATTTCTTACTGATGTATCGATACTCTCCAGGAACTCCGAAAAACTACTTCACCCAGAAGTGCTCTTAACGTTCACGGCCCAGACTACGATACTCTGTTCGATCCGTCACATGCTCCCCTCCCTTTCTTCGTAAGTGTAATTGGTGACTTAAGCTTTACGATATGACACACGCCAACCACGGCCAATCATCAAAATGTTTTCAAGGTTGCTGTGTCAACTTCGTACTTTAATTGGCTCGGTAAAATCGGGAAAGTTACAAAACAGAGTTAAAGTTTGGAAAATATCCGGCTCGGGTAATAATACCGCCATACAGATAATGCGAAAATTGCGACAGAGTCATGATGCGAAAGTCACCCATGCGAATTCCAAAGTCACCCATGCGAAAAGATGTTACTGCCTCTTAAACCCATCATTGTAACTCTACTATACAACTTTTCTCCTAGTCTATGCCGCTCATCTAAACATTTATTAGCAACAAAATTTTCTCAACGACAGCATTTGCGATCCAGATCATTGGAGTCAGCCAAACAGCTCCCATTCAACGGTTCGTTATATGTAAAGAGAAGCCGTCCAAAGAAGGCTCCAAGTATACAAGAAATGATAATGTACCCATTGTAGTACATGAACAAAAGCATGATGATGTACGACAACCCCCACTCAAGGGTAAACAAAATTGCTCTGATGAGCTGCTCGAATACATTAGGTTTCATTCCGGCTGCGTTCAAAGGCCTCCAGAGCCATTGATGGGAAAAAGCATACAATCCGGGATTTGGACGAGCCACCGTTAACCCAGAATCGCTGTCGGACTCCTTGGAAGGATATTGGTCCCGTGCATACTTTGCCATGAGTGCAACGTCGTATTCTCTGGCAAACCGGTGGAGCCACTGCGACACCAAAACCAAAAAGAATACACCGATACACGAACCAGCAAAGCCGCCTCTCGATTTGACGTGCCAGCTTCTAGCGATGAAGCAGGTGTCGATGGTGTACCAATTCCAAAGCATGGAGATTTTGCAACTGCGGCCAGGGGACGAGCCACCCATCGAGCCACCCATCGAGCCACCCATGTCCATTTTGCTCACAAAAGAATCCATAGTGGAGAGGTTGAAAATTAGGGAGAGCTGAATTTATTCCAAGGGGCCTACTGTTGCCCAGCACATTGAGCAAATTATTAGCTGGATGGGGAATTCCGACTCGGAAACGAGCAAATTTGAACCTACTTCGAATGTGGGCCGATGTGATGATTGAAAATTGCACAAGAACAACTCACTGGGCTAGTACACCGAGATACATGTTTGAGATATCCTGACGATTCTTGTATTCTCGTCGTCGCACCTCCAGAGAATCTACCTGTCAGTCCACTCAATCAGAAATGAAGATCTTGTATTATATCTTGTATTATATTGTAACTAGTGGCCCCCAGCGAAACAATTCCGCCATGCCGCCGTTTTCCTTAAATAGATAGACAGATTGTGACTGCTTGTTCCGAATAAGCTGGTGATACCTCCAGAAGTCCACTAAGAGCGCCCTTCTGATTAAGAGTGATCCACCTCGCAACTTTCAGCCGTGCGACAGAACATCCACACATTTCCCAGATATGGCGCAAGACGAGGTCAACCCTCCACACAATGGTTACTGGAGCACTACTCGGGCGAAATCCAATTAAAATAACCTTCCATGCCTTGTAATTAATTGTACATATGGGAAATCAGTTAGTAAGCTCGCAGAGTTAGTCGAGCTCGGAGACAAACTCGACTGCCTTAAATTTGGATGATATTTGGCCATATTCGAGCCTCTTCATACGCAGACATACAAGCATATTTGAATCTATCGAATCCCATGATCCATCTGCTCGTTAGCATGGCAACACGATGAGGTCGCTCCGTTCTCATTTTCCTTCTCTTTTCCGTCTCATGTCTCATTATTCCCTTTCTTCCCCTTCAACTTTTCGTATCATCTTTTCTCCCTCATCTATTCCCCTTCATCTTTTCTCCCTCATCCATTCTCCTTGTTCTTTTCTCTTTTCTTTTCCCTCGGCCTCTTTTCATTCTCTTCTCTCCGCCGCACCGCGGTACCGCGACACCTTCGCAGCCAACTCCGCATCCACCTCGGAAACATATAGCTTATACAGCGCAAAACCCTGCTCCTCAAGAGTCGACAGGTGGGAATTGTCAACGGGAAAACATGGCTCGGGAAGCGGTCGCGTGTCGGACGCCATAGCAATGGAATTGCTTGCCATTGTCGAAGCGTGGGATTGCGACGAAATAATTTTGGAAGGAATGATAGGCAAAATCAGACGGGCGTTGAGCAAATCAGATGGGTTCGGCGAAAGACTGGAGCACTTGCAAAAAAAAGCTCACAGACACTGACAAAACAGCTCCCAAACACTGACAAAACAAAGCCGAGCCACGCATCCATTGTCCCGGCTGGTGAGCTTTATAGCTTCTCGTGGTATGCACACAGCCTGGCGATCTACGAGAAGATATTCATGACATCAATGCGACTCGTAATAGCCTGCAGTTGCATTGTATGGTGACGCCTGGCCCGGCCCCGATTTTTCGTAGTCGGCCGACGCACCGAGACGGCAGTTATACCCGCGCCATCCCGTCCGATGCATTTTCAGGTTTTCTATCCCCGGATCGTTCTGGCTCTCCTGTGGGCCCCTTATGTGTGCACTTTGTTCTCTCCTGGTTATCTGCCGGTGTTCCTGCAGGAACCGGGCTGGTTCTCTGCGACTTACGAGTTCCTCGTAGTTTCTCAGCTTTTCATGGCAAATCCTGCGCCAATGTTGTATGGCCGAACCCAGGAACAGCTGGCAACGCGGATCGGTTTGGTGCCCGGATCACTCGCCAGGATCCTTGGTTTTGGACACCTGCCTTCTTTTGCTCCGGGTATGAAGTTCCACCCTCCGGATTATCTTGGTGCACGCGTTTCCTCACACGACGATCTGGCCATCTTATGCTGAGTAATATCTTGAAGGCGGAACTCCAGTTCCGTTGCATTTTCGTTTTCCCGCTCCTAGCTAATCCACAGGTTGCTATCTACTCATTTCATGAGAAAACCTTAATTCACGTGACATTTTTCGTATCTTTACATCGTTCTGGTCACGTAGATGATGCTATGTGTTCGCAGCTGGTTGTGTCCTACACCTTGCAGCGATGCCACCTGGACATATGTTGCCCCACCAATCGTGCATTTGCTTCGGAGCTCATACTCTCAAATAAGATGCTGTGCACTCTCGGGGTTTGTAGTATTTAGATTCTACATCTCGCTCATATTTCTGCAACCTCTCGAGAAAACTGTTTCGGAAAACATTTTTTGTTTTCATTCAGACTTTTTCCTTCTCGTCTTCTCTTGTCAATGACGAATCAACCCATTCCACCTGCTGCCAAATTGTAATTTATTGGTGTAAGGGTCTATATCCCAGTTCGGTAGTCGATTAAGTCCCTAATGTACAGGATTTATCTTACTCTAGAAGAAGCATTTATCCCTGGTGTACGGATGGCTGCGGACTGATTGCTTTTCTCACGCCAAACTCAGTTGCAAAAATTCGTAACCTCACGTGACTCCCTAGTGGCTGTTAAAAATGTTCCATTACTAATGTCTTCTCCTCCAGCCTACTTTTCTTCTACTACAAATTGATCGTGGTCTCCAAGCATCTGTTTCATTTTTCAAACTAGCTCTCGTTAACAATGCTCACCCTCACACAAGAACACATTGACCACTTGAACAAGACGCTCACCGAGCTCTCGACCCCAGAACTATTAATATGGGCCGCCGTCACCTTTCCCAACTTATACCAGACCACCGCATTTGGACTCACCGGCTTGGTGATTATGGATATGATTTCGAAGACAAAGCCTATTGACTTGATTTTCATCGATACTTTGCACCATTTCCCTCAAACTTACGAGTTGGTTGAGCGTGTCAAGGAAAAGTACAACCCAAAATTGCATATTTACACACCTGTGGGTACCGCCACTGAGCAGGAATTCGCCAAGAGACACGGCGACTCGTTGTGGGAAATTGACGACCACCTCTACGACTTTTTGGTGAAGGTGGAGCCTGCACAAAGAGCATACCACGAGCTCCAAGTCAACGCCGTGCTTACTGGCAGAAGAAAGAGCCAAGGTGGAGCACGTGCTGCTTTGCCAGTGATTGAGTTGGAGGAAAGCAGCGGGATCATCAAGATTAACCCATTGTGGAACTGGGACTTTGACATGGTCAAGAAGTACATTGACGAAAACAACGTGCCCTACAATGAATTGCTCGACTTGGGATACAAGTCAATTGGAGACTGGCACTCCACTGTTCCTGTAGCTGATGGCGAAGATGAGAGAGCGGGCAGATGGAAGGGCCAGGTCAAGACCGAGTGTGGAATTCACCAGACGGGACGTTTTTCCAAGTACATCAATGCTGCACGCTGAGATTTATAGAAAGTGCTATGGAGCGAAGGAAGGACGGAATAAAAAGATAGTAAGATTGGGACATAGAGAACAGAATCGAGGAATTGATAGAGAACTGAGAAAATTGATAGAATTGGTAGAGTATTGATAGAGAATTGAGAGAACAGTTAAGGGTAGCGAATTCAGAGGAAGTAATGAGCATAAGAGAGGAGAATACCCGTTCAATGAGGGGAGATTGTGAGTAGATCAAACAGACAAATACGCTGGCCATTTATCAGCCCATCTGGATGAATCTTGTGCCACGCCTATCCGCTTGCTACTGGAATACTGAATTGAAATCAGCTGATCAGCTGATCTTTCCTTTATGCTTGACATTATCGCAGATTGTACTCAATCAGTGTTCTTCTTGTCGATGTTTCATTAATCTTCTCCGCTGGTGATTTTGACTAGGGCATCTTCGTCTAGGACGTTTTCATCCCAGGTGTCCTAGTAGTAAGCACACCTTTGGTATTGACTGTACGAACGCCTAACTTACAGACAGGTTCTAATATCCAGCCGTTGACCAGTCGATTACAACATTATTGTCAATTCTGCGGGCGGAATGATGTGCGGGGTGATTACCTCTTTGGACTAGACATTGGTTGCGAAATATCAACATTTCCATATATTGACTAACGAAGTGAAGTAGAACAAGCCCATTGGGTCTGTAGCATTGCGAAATACTTTTATTTCGTACTCAATCCACTTACAGATCCAGCACTTGCAATTCTCTTCTCGTTTTCATTTTCTCCAGATATTTCTCCTCTTTTCTCGCCCTTTCATCTTCGTTTTCCCTTCTTTCTTCCTCAACGGCACCATTTACTTAAGGCCCAAAGAGTTGGCCAACAGGTTGCGGAATTTTCCGAGTCGATTCCGCGCGGAATTCATCTCCAATCTGTCGCGCGCGGAATTAGACCACTTATATAAGCCCCAATGAGTACCTACATTTTCTCTATTCTGCATTCTTAAATCTTCCAGCTAGACTCCTCACTATGTTGGCGGACGCAGCTATTGCTAGTTTCCATTTCGCGGCACAAAACCAGAAGGCCGTCCTTCTGGCCCTCGCTATCGGTTTCCTTCTCTATAAGTTGGTGATCTACCC
This sequence comes from Sungouiella inulinophila, assembly GCA_030562885.1. Taxonomy (NCBI): domain Eukaryota; kingdom Fungi; phylum Ascomycota; class Pichiomycetes; order Serinales; family Metschnikowiaceae; genus Sungouiella; species Sungouiella inulinophila. The sequence continues at coordinate 98,911 of JAKUAG010000016.1, forward strand.
ATTCTTCTTATCTCCACTTAGAAATATTCCAGGACCCTACATTCACCGCATCTCGCATATTCCAGCGTTGGAGGCCCAAAGAAGACACCGGTGGACCGAGATCATCCACCAGTTGCATGGCAAATACGGCGATGTGGTTCTTCTTTCTCCCACTGCTATCGCATGCAATGGAGACCCAAAGTACATCAACGATATCTATGTGAAGAACATGCCTAAACACAAGTTCTACGAGAATTTCAGAAATCACGGATTTAAGGACAATATCTTTTCGTCGTTGGAAAACGACAGACATGTCAAGTACAAACGGTTGGTGCAAAACTTGTACTCCAAGACGGCAGTGTTCAACCCCAAGAACTCTTCGAGACAAAACATCATCGAGAAAGTGGGCCACCTCGTTCAAGCGGTATACAAGTCTTCTGTTTCTGGTCAAGAGCCTGACTTGCGCAATGCTCGCCTGGCCTTGAATGAATATGGAAAGGGCCACGCATTGGGGTCTGGAGATTGGTTCAACAAAAGCAACAAAAAGCAGTACTTGGGAATTGACGTCTACTCGCTTTTCGGTGCTTTGGCCATGGACGTTGTTTCTGCGTTCGAGTTGGGCCTCGAAAACGGCACACATTTATTGTTGAGCTCCGAGAAGAGAGACATTCTTGTGCCCCACAGAATGCAAGCTGGTATGGTGTTCTGGACCACGTTGATGCCCCGTTTCTGGGACTGGGCCGCGGGCAAGGCTATCCGGGAGGCATCCAGAGAGATCGAGGAGTGGCAGTTGAATTTGTATAACAACGCCGAGGAGAATGTGCCTCAGTTCAAGGACGGTGAGAATATGACCACTTTGGAGACATTCAAGAAGCATGGTTACAAAGGCAAGTACGCATACTCGTTTCTCAGTGACAACATCTTTGCTGGCCACGAGACCACCGCCATCCAGTTGACCTACATGTGCTATGAACTCTCGAGACCTTCTAATAAGGGAAGACAGGCCCGTTTGCGGAAAGAGCTCGTGGACGCGTTCGGAGTGTCCAAGCTGGTCGACGACGTGATCAGCGACTTGGAGGCTGTGGACAAGCTTCCATATTTGGAGGCATTGATGCAAGAGAACTCGCGTGTGCACACTTCAATTCCCGGATCCGAGCCCAGAGTCACCGATAAGCCCTATTCGGTGAAGATTGAAGACATTTCGGTGGAGTTGCCTGTGGGAACACAGGTGTCGTGCCAGCCGTACTCAATGCACCGAGTCGAGTCTGTATTTGGAGACGCAGACCTTTGGATCCCCGAGAGATGGCTCCAGAAGGACAACGAGACCGACAGCGCCTACAAGGCCCGCATGACCAACATGCAACGTTACATGATGCCATTTGGAAAAGGTGTCCGTATGTGTTTGGGCATGAACGTTGCGGTAATCGAGATGAAGCTTGCATTAGCCAACTTGTATTGGAAGTTCACTTCAGATATTTGCCGGGACTGGTGTGACGTGGTGGAGACCGACGCCAAGGTGGGCAACAAAATCGAGATAGGGTCTCGCCATATGACTTCGACGACTGATGAGAGCATGATGACCATGGTGGATGCCTACACCACTAGACCGTACTTTGATGAGTGTTGGTTGGAGTGGCTGGATGCATAGTTAACATATTATTTATATAGGCAATCCATGGCATATTTATTGACAAAGATAGTAGGCATTATGGGTGGTAGAGGGACACTTGGTAGACTATTTCTAGGATGCCGATTAGGTTATTGAAAATGAAAGAAGATATGGATTACATAATAAAGCTGTAACAGATTATACCTAAATCAGTTTTTTTTTGTTATGGCTTCTTTAGTCTTTGGATTTTCTGCGTTGACGGATTCATCCTAAACGGCCCGATTTCTGCCTCTTACGGCGCTGCTGAAAGTATTTCAGAAACAAAACAAGGTTCGTTACGCAGGGTTTATGGTTAAAACTATAGTTGAGGTATCAACTCTACGGGCCCTGAAATATTACATGAAGACAATTAATGTTTCTGAAATTGCTTGGCATCTTCCGATGAGATTGTACTGTAAAGCCTATCAACCTCCTATCAGAATGGACAACGCTGTTTCTACCTAGATATAAAAGTTGTACAATTTCAACCCTGACTAGCAACATCTAGGCTTGCAGCATATAGTGGATTATGCACCCTTTTCATGCTTCAATATCGGGAGGCCCTCAATGGAGTTCTTCAGTGCGATCTCAGAATAAAGTGAATGAAAAGATACTTATCGAGTGGAAACCTTATTTTCCGAAGGTTTAGGCTCCAGCAACAAAACAAAGCTCCGAAACTTCCATGTCTAAGTGTATTCAACTGTATCGGGTATCTGGATGTAGTAAGTGTGATCCTCCCGAAACTTGTGGGTCTTTGGAATACAAACTGGGCTGCAAACGTAATGAGTAGTATTCTTGACAGAAATACTAGGCTGAGAAAAAAATCATTTCCGTCTCCTCCCTTTTCAAGCCCACTTAATGAGAGTCGTTCTAATTTCATGAGGTGCTTCCGCGATCGGTCGCCAATGACATTCGCCGAACATGAAATCTTGATCCACAAAATAAATAAAAAAGGTGTAAGGTTACAAAATATAAAGTGCTAAATATCTAAAAATAAGGTGTTAGATTACAAAAAATAAAGTGCAAATAAATTTTAAGCGATTGAATCACATGTGTTCCATTTCCATTTATCGCAACCATCTTTTCTTGATCTTCATGCACTTCGCAATCTTCGTTCGCAGCTTGCTGTGACTAGCCGTGGCCACCTCGTCCTACAGTCAGATATCTGAGAAATTCGGTGTTATCAGTGCCAAAATTATCTGTAGTGGCCAATCCAATTCCCTTCTCTGTTACTGCCCTCGATCATTTCACTAATAACTTAAAAAATAATATTACAAATAATATTACTATACGACAGCTAATGAATCGGAGACCCCCAGAGAATTAAGCCACAGAGACTGATCACCGAAACGACCCTCCATTCCTCGCCACTCCCGACCCCTCCGGGCAGCAGACATCACCCACATCCTCAAAATTCCCCATGCCCGTGTCCCACGGCCACGGTGTTCTTCCCGTTGCTGCCGAACATCACGTGCCAGGTCAACTATTCCACAAATATATACCGATGACGTTGCTTTTGCTACGCCATTGACAGTTTTCTTTACCTTTGTTTTCCTAAACATGCTTCCGTTTGCCATTCCTTATCCTGCCGAGCAGGAACATGGCTACTGGGGCGTCCCCACTTCCACTATTGACTGGTGCGAAGAGAACTATGTGGTTTCCACATACATTGCTGAAGCCTTGAACACAGTCACCAACTCGTGTTTTATCGCATTGGCGTTGTTTGCCAGTTATCATGCCCATAAAAACAAGTTGGATCTTCGTTTTGTTTTGTCGGCGCTAGGCTTCTTGCTCGTGGGCATTGGCCTGTGGTTGTTCCACATGACTCTCAAGTATGAGTACCAACTATTAGACGAACTCCCCATGATATACGCCACATGCATCCCGTTCTGGAGTGTTTTCTCGCAGTTCCGGTCGACCAAAGGCTCTATCATTGTGGGTATATTGATTTTCTCCGCAGCAAATCTTCTCACCGCCATCTATTTGAAATTCAAGAATCCAACCATCCACCAGGCAGCTTACGCCATGCTCAACGCAGGAATCATTGTCCAGAGTGCTAGATTGGCCTATGCCAACGTTCACGATCGGTTGGCCCTCAAGCAATTGAACCGTGTCATGCTTTTCGGCGTGTTCATCTTTCTCCTTGGTTACCTCTTGTGGAATGTGGACATCCACCTCTGTCATCTGGCCAGGGCAACCAGAAGAGAGTGGGGAATCCCATATGGCTTCATTTTGGAGGGCCATGGATGGTGGCACATTTTCACTGGTACCGGTGTGTACTTCTATTTGGTGTATGAGGAGTATTTGCATTGCTGGTTGAATGGAACTCAGAAGTTCTATGCTTTTGAGTGGGCATATGGATTGCCTGTGGTTGTGTTGAAGGATGCGGCCGGCTTGGAAGCTTTTAAGAGTGCTTCCTCCAAGAAAGACCTTTAGTCGAGCATGCAGTTGCATTTCAGTTAGAGCATGTTGCTGCCGTTAGAGCATGCTGAGTACCTCCTGAATAAACTTATCGCTAGTAGCATCCTGTTTGTACTGACCATCAACCAAGCTCTTCAATGTCTCTATGGCCTTCTCTGACGACACATTGCATTGCTGTGTAGTTGGATCCACGCACTGATTTTTCCACGAAAGTAGAATCTGCTTCAACTTGTCCACGCCAACACTAACCTCTTCATTGGAGCACTTTGTTCTCTTGCCGTTGACGTACGGATCAATGTCCGACCCCACATTGATGTGCTGGAGCTCGGACGCCTTTCTCTTGGCCATGTTGATGATTTTGGTGGGAAATTTCACCAACTCCGCCACGTGGATTCCAAACGACTTGTCTGAGATGCCCGGTTCTACTCGATACATCAATGTAATATCATCTTCCTCGTGTTGGTCGATGTTCTTCTCGATGTGGGCAACAACATGCAAATTCTGCACCTTCCCTTCGTATTTCTCTGCCAACTTGGTCAACTCGTGGAAATGGGTAGCAAAAAGGGTAAAGCACTTTTTGGATGAAATTAAGTGTTCACTGATGGACCACGCCAATCCAAACCCATCGTAAGTACTGGTTCCTCGTCCCAACTCGTCGATAATGATCAAAGAGTTTTGGGTCGCAGTAGCCAAGATCAGCGATGTTTCGAGCATTTCAATCATAAACGTAGAAAGGCCCTTCAACTGCGAGTCTCCAGCACCAACACGCGACAAAATGGCGTCAAAAACGGGCAATTCTGGAGGTTCGTCGCCTTCTTGTGTCGGAATGTAGCAACCTACCTGGCTCATCAATGCAATGACTCCAACTTGTCTAATGTAAGTGGACTTACCGCCCATGTTAGGACCAGTGATGATGACAAATGGGCTCCCGTTCTCATTTGCTAGTTCGACATCATTGGCGATGAAGCTAATGTCATCTTGGACTTCAAGAACTGGGTGTCTGGCATCCTGCAACTTGATACGTCTCTGTTTGAATGCTTCACTGGTAGTATCATCAGCCATCGCATGCAATTTAGGCTTGACGTATGGGGTAGGAGCAAAAATAGCCACGTTAGCAAATGACGAGAGGATGTCCAAGGTGCTCAAGGCCAACGACAAACGCAAGAAAACACTCTGGTATGTGACAGTGATAGAAAGAATCTCCTTGATCAATTCCTTCTGCTTGGAGTTGTATTCGCTCGAATAGTCCATGTACTGCTGAGACAACGCTCTCAACTTCTTGGTCGTGAAGAAAACTCCCGCCTTAACCGTTTGAAGCTCGATATATCTGTCTCCGGTATTTCTCAAGATGGATGAGTCGATACGTGTCACTCTGAAACACCATCCGTGGATCTGGTGCTTCTCCAACTTCAACTTCTTTTCCATGTCAATGTTCAAGTCGTTAGCCACTTCTTCATGAGCTTTCTTGATCTTGTCTGAAGTGGCCTGCAAATTCTTGTTGATGACAACAAGCGACTCGTCGAACTCAGGACGAATGTTAAAGTCTTTGTGCAAAAGATCATAAGAAGACAGACTGTCCAACGGAGATAAGTCGATGGTAGTCTCCACCAATTCCTGATACTTGAGCAAAGAGGTGTGGTCTTTCGAGACCGGGTCCAACCAGTACTGCTGCAACAAGTTCTGGATGTGAGCTTCTTTACAATCATCAACAGACATTTGTAGCATGTTGATCAAGTCAGGAAGAATGGTCACGAGTTGGTACAAGCGAACCACGTCCTCCAACTTTTTGTTCTCATTCCCACTAACCCTCTTCACTCCATTGGCGATTTTCTTGAGCAATCTCTTTACATCGGGCACTTGCGAAAGCCATTCTTGCGATACAAATACACGCAAGTTAGTGTCGGCGATAAAATGGCCCACCAATGCCTGACGGTCCAAGATGGCTTGCAAATCTGTAAGTGGTTGTTTGAGCCACTGAGAAAGCAATCTGGTGCCGGCAGCCGTTTTGCATTTGTTCAAAAGCTCGAAAATAGACGTGACATTGCTCAGTTTCGCTCCCACCACGGTACTGGCCTGTGGGAAGATGTTGAGGGCCTTCATGGTGGAAGAGTCCAACTTCATGTATGTGGAAAGATTGTACTTGTCGATGGAGAATGAAGGCGAGTCGTCTCCGAGCAAGTTGAGGTAGTGAATAAGCGAGCTGCAGCAAGAAAGCGATAATGCGTACTCGGAGGAGTTGATGCCTCTGGAAGCCAATACCAACTCGACATTGTTAGTGGCATCGGGATCCGTCGAGTCGGATGTGACGATCTTGGCCAAATCCTGGTCAATGTCTTTGGTGGAGTATAGCGAGGGCTTCACCGAGCCAATGACGAGCGAGCCTATCTTCTTCAATACCTGAAAAAGCTTGATGATATCGCCCGCCGCTCCATCACTGGCTTCTGGGTTGTACGACAGCGGCACAATCACCTCCTTGACGTTGACTTGCAAGAACAACAGCTCCAAATTCGAAAACAAGTCGTTATCGTCGAATTCAGACACCTGAATCGCCTTGTTCAGCAAATCCACCAAACATACACCCACTTTCTTCAGAGTGGCAGTGGCCACGAACTTCATGCTTGCCACCATAGGAGTCAGGGCGTCGCGAAGCATGGACTCCAAATCGATTCCATATTCAAGCGATAACGGCTCCAAATTACCTGGAGTGGCAGTCAAGAGCAACTGGAACTGCTTGTTGTAGACTTCAAGCTTATAGGAGTTATCCACCAAGCAAAAGCGGGCCAACGAGGCGAACACTTGCGGCGAAATGGTGACGTAAACCGTCGAGTTGGCTGTTTTCAACACCAGCTGCGTCTTGTAGATTCCATCGGCCACTAAATGGGCATCGTCACCCAAAGCAGAAAAGTAGTCTTTATGGTCGACTACTCTCACGACATTGTCCAGATCTTTGGGTGGAAGATTCTGGAACTTGCGGTAGAACAGCCGCTCATCCACGGTATCCGAGAACTTAAGGTCTGGCCTTGTGCTGGACATGACTAGAAAGAGTGGAGAAGTAGAATGGTGAGACGCGTGGTTGTGTATGGTGAAGAGGTGTATGGGGTTCGTGATGTGGATAACTGTACGAAAATATATAAAAAAATGATTTGATGATGATTCGGGGAACAATTCGTACAATGGTAAATATGGCCTCTAGCTGCTCTGTTTGTGAGGGGGTGGAGAGTCCGTCGTCCGACAATTCCCTATAATTAATTGTCTATAGGCACCTATCTGCTACGTTATTCGAAATCAAGGTGGATGGTAAAGTTTAGGGTGAAGATTGGATGTTCATTCATTTCGGTCGTTTTTGACCTTTTTGTGATTATTATGTGTTCATTTTTGCTATTGTTATGTTTTCGGTTGAATGTTGTATGGCCGGAAGTGATTGGCAATGTGGATTTCGCAGCCAAGTAGGCCTACCTCACTGCACGCACTTACAAGTAAGAGAGTTGATGAACTCCTGCCAATCCAGTTTATTCCTGCCAATCCTTTTTTTTATTCCTGCCAATGCTTTTGTAATTCATGAAGACCACTTGCCGACGAAAGAGTAGCACTATAGACTGCTCACTATTTGCTAAATTGAATATGGAATATAGTTCGATGTATGGCAACAAAGCACGGTTATTTCTATAAGTTGGCGAGGACCTTTGAATATTGGGAGGGCTAGGAGATGAAAAGGAGCACTGAGGAAAATATGTCAGCCACAGACACCGTTACTCTTTTGCACCAGGAAGTGCTTAAGTGAAGGACCCGAGTGAAATAGACGAAAACACCATCGAATCAGCTACGATAACTATTGATTCAACAATATCAAAGCATGTCATTTATTTTGAAACTACTCCATTTCTTTTTCTAGTAGTTGTATCTTTCGTTCCGGTTGTTATATTCGTCCCGGTTGTTATATCTTTCGTCCCGGTTGTCATATCTTTCGTCGCGGTTGTCATATCTTTCGTCCCGGTTGTTGTATCTTTCGTCGCGGTTGTCATATCTTTCGTCCCGGTTGTTGTATCTTTGGTCCTGGTAGCTATGTCTTTCGTCCTGGTAGTCGAATGGTGGCTGGTACTCTGGTCTCCACTCGTCCTGGCCCCCATAATGCTGGTCGTAAGCCTGCTCGACGTATTCCTGGGCCTGTCTCTTGGACTTTTCTCTGTCCAAGTAATCCAAACCCTTGGTCTCAAACAACTTGTCGACCTCACCACCGGCAATTCCAACCAACATTTCCTTGGCGAAGGCGTGGTTCACAGGCTTTCCTTCGCGTCTCTGTCTGTCCTCAAACACCTTGAAGGCAGCGAAAGAGGCACCTCCAGCAACAAGCTCGTGAGAGAATTTTCCTTCGTGCTGGTCCCCGTAGACGGCAGCGTGGGATTCTTCCTGGTTATCGAAACCGAACATTGTGAATAGAGAAAAAGTAAGAGAGATAGATGGAAATTCACCTGTGGAAGTGGGCGAATGCCCACTATTTATAGTTTGGTCCAAGGCGCTGTCATTCTGCACTTCGCGATCTGCATTTCCACCTGTCAAACAAAGGACCAGGTACAGCGGGGAAAAGTTTCAATTTTGCATAGAATTAAGAAATTGCCGCAATTTAGTGTTTGTAATTCGTCGTTTGTGGTCTTTTGCGGAAGCTCGTCTTTGAATTCTCCACCTGGGCCTTCCTCCCCAGCAGTTTCCTGAGAGGTGAAAGCTGTCAAGTTGGTAATACGCTGCGGCCGAAGCCTAAATATGCAGGTTGGGTATACCGAAGAAAGGGGCATTCTCCTTCGATGGGACGGTGGTCCGCAGTGGGGGCGAACAAAGTTACAGATTGTCACTTGGCGGCGGAGTCAACTGTCCGTTTGAAGTTGGAATTGTACTTATAGACCTTGGGGATCTACTTAATAAAATTCAATAGTGACGCCAGGCTGCCATCCGCATGTCCACGTTAATTTACGTCAAACGTGTCAAATCGCAATGTTCAGTAAGGTTTGGAACTTGAATGTGGTGCGCATTTGACCCAGATGTCGGCTATGGACAGTTTGATTCTAGCCTCATACATGGTGATTGCCCGCGGTGAAACGAAAAAGTCATGCGACATTCTCTGTCATTGAAACTCCATGTCGCCATTTCTAGTCTTCTGAATTGGATTCCGGACTCTAGAGTTAGTTGCCTGAATTTGTCCACCCCACTTATGGTGTGCGCACTACCATGGAAAAAATCTACTCATACTCAACCAACTACACCAAACCAGGCCACCCAGCAATGTACTACGAATTATTTGCCATAGCAAGAATCTCCGACCCCATATTGGCCAACAAAGAAGCCACCAAGATCGCATCTACCGTCGGCAAGTTGATTTTGAACAACAGAGGTGTCATCAGAGATATCACCAGTTTGGGGCCCAAGCCTCTTCCCAAAATCATGTCCAAAGAGCAAGAAAGACACTTCCAGGGCTACCACTTCATCATGGGCTTTGACGCATCGCCTGCTGTGCAGCATGAGTTGCTAAGAACGTTGAGAAGAGATCCTAGAATCTTGAGATCTAGTATTATCAAGAACGACATGACAAAGAAGTTGAATGCTGGAACCACCTTCCAGAGGGTGTTTGAGCATGTACCCAACTAGGATATTGGGAGATGGGCTGTACATAGATAATGCATTATTACGACGAGAGGTAGAAAATAGTGAGTATGGTGGAAATAGTGAGAATGGCGGATGTATGAAAATGTGAAAGAGAATGGTCAAATTTGGCCACAGTACCACCAAAGCGTTTTGTAGTCTGAGCTTATAACACTCTTGTGAAGAATCACACTGCGTGGGCAGTTGCTTCTTCCCAGAGATATGTGACCAACTTAAGTCACAAGCCCATGTGTAATCTCAAGCTGTCGCAGTTGAACATCCCATTCCAGGTCCTTATACAGATCAACAATGAATTTAAGCGGAGCATGAGAGGCGGGAAGTTAGGGGCTTTGGGAGTGAACGAGATGACTTGGAAGTTGGTGAGAAGGTAAATAAACAGGGCGTTACTAAATCAAGAAGGGGCTCTGAGAATGTGAATCTAGGTCAAGAAGGTGAACCTGAGGTACAAGAATTATGATTCTAAGATCTAGTAACGCTATGCATCACTTCTGCTTTCACAATCGTGCAATGCTTAATCTGCTTAATTCACTCCTACAATCTCTCGTCTACTTCATTGATTAATTATTAGATTATGCAATGCGATGAGTTATTGACATGGCGACCATACAGTCATTAGAGTCGTAACACAGCGCTAGCAGCGATCAGTAGGGCATTCGCAGCCACTCATCTGATTCTGCGCATGTAAGGATTTATCTCATGGGGAGAACAATTTTGGGTGCCTTGGGCTTGGTTGCAGCCAAGTCGTTCAACGAAACATTAGATGTAGCCAGGCTAATTTGCGTTTCTTCTTCAAATCTTTCGCTGTCAAACACAGAGTTGGTAGCACTGTTGTCGGTATCGCCGTCTTCCAATGTAGCCAAATGCTCCTCAGAAAGACGCAAGGAGGTATCGGAAGTGGCCTCCTCAACAGGAACCAATTCTCTGGGGCGACTTATGGTAGACATCTCGAAATCAGTGGTGCTGAGAGACCGAGGGTTGTAGAAAGAATCGGGCGCATCCTCCAAGTCGTTGTGCACGGGCACGTAAGAGCTGATTGGGTCGGCTTGAACCATATCGACGAGCGAAACTTCCGTGTACAGCCAGCGACAAAACTTAAGCGGGTCCACGACCGGAAGCTGCGAATACTTGACATAGGTGAATACCAAGAACGAGAGCACCGCACCCATGATCAAGTCGATGAAATAGTGGTGAGTCAAGTACATGGTGCTCCACCATAAAATGGAAGCGTACGACCACCACACCGCAGTGTACTTTGGAAAAAGCCACGTCAAGAAGAGAACGTCCATAACAGCACAACCCGAGTGGAGCGAGGGGAAAGCACCGAAAACAAGAGGAGAGTTTTCAAACGTGGAGGAGTACATGTCGACACCAAAAAGCTTGTCGATACGGCCCAACCCTCCAGGAGAGCCGTCCATGGAGTAGTTTGCCGGTTCGAGCCCATGCAAGTTCTTGTACCAAGGAGGAGCAGCCGGAAACAAAAGCTGGATCAAGACGCCCGACAAGTTCATGTAGCCAAAAGCAAAGCCAAACGAGCGCAACGACGAAGGAGGTGCAAAGAGAAAGATAAAGAGAGCCACCACGAAAGGCGAGGCAAAGTGGATGATTCCATAAGGGAGCCACGCCAAAACGTCCAACACCGAGTTGTTTGTCTCGGCCAACACATTCAGGAGATTGTCTCCGTACAAAATCGTCTCCATGGCGGGCAAAAACTTGACGGAGATGGCGGGTTTCCACGAAACGGGGATCTTGCTGGCGCTAAAGAAGAGGGCAAGCCAGGTGAAGATGGGTAATGCATGGAGAAAGAACTGGGAGGTCAACGGCACCAAAAAACACAAGACAAACGCCGCCAAAATGGGGGTTTTCATCAAAAAAGACGCAGGAAAGATCACGTAGACAAACAAGATGATCAGCGCTAGAAATCCGTAGTGGAGCGCCTCCATAGGCGACCACTTATGGTTGCGGAGCTTGTCGATGGAGGATTTGATGTCTGTATCGAAACTGAGGTCCGCCAACGTGTTTCCCGGCACTTTCTCCGATAGAAAGTAAAAATGGAACTCCTTATAGGCTTTCTGGATGGGCCAGGACCGGAGGATCATAGACATGATGATGGTGATGGGGAAATTTGGAGGTGGAAAATCGGAGGATGCGGGAGATCCGAGGGAAAGAAGGTCGGGTGGCGTTGAAGAAATGCGGAGGTGGATACACGGCGAGTTAACGGAAGAAACAGGGGCGAGGTTGGCGGATAGGAGCTGGTGGTGGATATGTATATATTTAAGTATGGGAAAAAAGCAATCGGGTCACCAGGTCTGTGCACGTGACGCTGCGAAGGAAGAGCCGGATGTTCCAGGAATAGGGGGATGGGGCTGGTGGGAGAATGGATGGGGGCACGTGATGTGTGGAGGGCCATGGGGTTGGTAAAGTTATTTAGAGACGACGATATTTGAGAGAAATAGATGCATATGTAGCAAGATTGAGGGCCGGCAGTAGGTCGGGGAAGAAAGATGAGATAGGTTTTTCAATTCTATTGTTCTTTCTATGATTGGATCTGTATTTTGTGGAAGGCTGTGCGTGGTGCTGTGTTTGGAGCTCTGGTTCTCAGAGTACACTCGGTGGACAATATATGAGATAACGGGGGTCTGGTGGTACAATATTGGAAAGTGAAGATTGTGAAGACCACCGCGCTAGTTTGGTTTTTGTCCTTTTAAAAAAAAAAATAGAAAAATCTGAACTACGGCCGTACCTGCCAGTCCCCTAATTGAAGGTTGGGGTACTGCGGTTCTGTGCCTGAAGAATGTTCTGTATGGAGTCCAATAGACACAATAGATTGGAGAAGCAGCTCTAATTAAGTTGTAAGCAGTACATTGGAAATTAAAGTGACACCAATTGCTTACTGATATAACACTGAATATATTGATAGTGATTCTTTAGTAGCGATTGTTTAGTAGTGATTGTTTAGTGGATAGTGACACTTTAGTCTTCAATCGATTCTTCTCTGTAGACTCAAACTACCACAACCTCCAAAATCATCGCTCTCACATCTTTCATGCGAAGATGTTGGTCTGAACGTTAATGGCTCCCGATGGCGTCATTTTCTGCTCTCCACTCCACTTCTCACCCTTGGCCACCTTCACAAAAGAAGAAACGTGGCCCGGCTCAATACACAACATATTCAAGTATCCCGACTTAGGCTGGAAGTCGCCCATGCCCTCCGACTTGTTAATCCATGGATTCCATACAACCGCATCAGGCAAGTTGGTGCGGTCCAACGTCAACAACACCTTGCCCTTGTCGACAATCTGGATCTGCTTGTGGGAGTCTACGTTTCTGTAAATTCTGTCGAACTCTTCGTGGAAAGAGAGCACTGGTGCCTTTTCAGTGTAGGTCTCTGCCAAGAGCTGGTCAAAGGCCTCCGAGTCCTGAAGGTTGGTCACCAACGCGTCGGTCACGTCGTTCACGCGGTGATAAGTGTGGAACAACCAGTTGAATTCGAAGTCGTTGGCTCCGGTGTTCTCCACCTCGATTTTGGTCGAGAGATTGTCTTCTGCCAACGTCACAGTCAACACGAGGGTGAAGTCGTTCTTTCCCTCGGCCCACAACTTGTACAATTCAGGATCGACGTTTTCTGGACCCAATCCGAATTGAACGGATACCGGACTGTCGCTGACCTGGCCCAAGAATTCCCACGTGGAGTTTCTGGCGAACCCGTGCTGAGGCAACTTGGCCGTGGGGTGGCTTGGGTCTTTCTGCTTGCCGAAAATGGGGAATACAAGGGGAATTCCGCCTCTGACGGGCTTGGATCCGTCCAATTTGGCGCCTTCACTCAACCACAATTGTTCGACGCCGTTTTCTGTCCACGAGATAACGGTGGCGCCGTACTTGAGGATTTTAACGGTGGTTTTGTCATTGTTAGGGTGCGTCAAGATGACCTGGGTGTCTGTCTCTTCCACTGGCATTGTTGGGATTGAGAATTGAGGTGGATGATGTCAATTTATATGTGGAAGTGTTGGGTCTGGGGTGGGTGGCTGGGTGTACAGGTGTGCATGTTGCACCATGGGGGATATCTGAGTTGAAAGGAGAATGTGTGTGGATCGGGCGGTTCGGGAATTTGGTTGTGGAAGGCGGTATTTTCTTTTTGGCGGATTCGTAGTTTTTGTGGTGTTTTCTCGTCTTGGCGTGGATTACGCTGACGTGTTTCCATTTCGGGGCAGTATGGACCATTTGGCTGCGAAATGTGGCTGCCTACTTAGATAAAAAATATGAAAAGTGATAAGCAGGAGAAATTGAGAGAAGGAATATCGGGGAATAAAATTCGAATTGTAGAAATGAGAAAGAGAGAAGGGACGTACGAGTCGAATTGTAGAAATAAGAAAGAGAGAAGGAACGTACAATTCCAAAAAACATACCAAGTAGAATAGAATCATTATAATGTGGCTGTACTATCACTATTGACCTGTCTGATTAAATTATTCATGCATTGTTCAAGAAAACCGGCTCTTGAACTTCTGGAACCTATTGAGGGACCGCTCGCTGGCTTGGCTCTGGAGACTGCTGAGCGAGCGCAGGCTGGTTGACGAGCTTAGGCTCTTCTGCGAGGACGAAATGGTTGGCCGGTCGTAAAGCGAAAATGGCTGCGGAACCGTTACCTTGTTCAATGTGGAGGCGGACGGTTTCTTTTGAAGGGTGCGCAGCGATTGAGACGAAGGATGGGTGGGTTTGGCAAATGTTGGAACGGAATGTTTCAGCGGGGTAGCTGGTGTCTGGAGCGAAATGGAGCCTGGTTTGTAGGATGGAGGAAGCATTGGCTTCTTCTGTAGCGTGGAATTCGATGGCTTCTTTTGCAACGAGGGAATGGACAGTTTCTTGTGTAAAGAAGGAATGGACAATGTCTTCTGTAGTGAAGGAGTGGAAGGTTTTTTCTGAAGCGAAGGAATGGAAGGTTTCTTCTGAAGCGAAGGAATGGAGGATTTTTTCTGTAAAGAAGGAATGGAAGGCTTCTTCTGTAGAGAAGGAATAGAAGGCTTCTTCTGTAGAGAATGACCGTCGCCCAGATAAACCCCAGCCATCTGCAACGACGACTGACGGATTTTTGGCGCAGGCTTGACAAATTCATCATCGCCGTGCAAAAGCAGATTCAAGTTCATTGAACCCTTGGATGGCGAGATCTTGTTGAACTTTGACGGTGACGACAGATTCAGTCCACTGATTTCACGTGAAGGTGACGCTTCTGGGCGAATTGGCGATGAAAGGAGCACGTTGCCTCCGCCAGAGCGGGCTGGTGCTAAAGAAGGCGCCGCACCTAAAACAGGAGCCTTCAGGGAAAGAAAAGGTATCTGAGAATGTGAGGAATGAGAAGTCTGGGAAGTCTGATGGGAATTGCGAGCGTAAGCTGGACGACTGCCAGTCTTCCGCGTCGGCGATTCGTTTTCCTTATTGCCAAAAATTTCCTCTGGTCCGTTCAAAGTTCTTCTTTTCTTGGTAGCACTCGACGGAAAGTCCTTTGCTGGAGACGAATCTGGGTGGCTCCGCGAAGCAGCGTAGTGCGACGATATTGACTCCATTTTGGAGAAGAGTGGTCTGTGGATGCCCGAGTATCGTTTCTTTTTCTTCTGGGCCGAGATGGCGGCGGCCAGCGGTGTGGGTCCCAACCTGGATGAGATTTCGTTGGCTCGTGAGTCCAATTCTCGGAGCACCTTATTGCTAATGGTCTGAGAGTAGCCTTTGTCGACCATATTCTGGAAAATGGGATCGGACTTGATCTCCTCGGTGCGGAGGTAGTCATTGAAGTTGCCGGCAAAGTTGGAGGTGAAATTGGAGGTCGGATAGTGGGTCGAACTAAAGTCCGATGGAATGGGAAAGTCGCTCATACTTGGATACCTCACGGGACTTGGAGGCTTGGGGCTGACCAAGGTGAGGTTTCTGATTTTCTTAATCGGGGTGCTTAGCCCCGCCATCGACGTATCGCAGTCCATGGGAGTTGCAATGGTGGTAGCTTTCAGATATGTGATGTTCCGATGAGAAATGGAGCGTGTTTATGTGTTGCCTAATTGGGATAGAGATAGTTGGTAGTGAGAAAGACGAGCAGGAGAACGGGCAAAAAAGGGGGAAATGAGAGAGGAGAAAGCTGCTATTGAATAGGAGCCAAAATAAGAAATTGGGGTTTGGGTTGGAAGAAAACGGTCATTCAGTTTGGTTATTCAATATGGTGAATTGGTATGTGGTTGTACTTATGGTTGCAACATCCTGTAGATAGTGCAATAGGAACGATAATAAGGAACGGAGGTTTCAAGCAGGGAAATACCAGATCGGACATGGTAGATGCTGTTTGAGGGTAACGACTGCCATTTTTAGCTGGGCAAAATTTGATGTTCTGACTAGATGGAAGGGGAATGGAACTTTTTTAGAGAAATGGATGGTATATAATCGTCCTCTGAAATGTACAGGAAGAAAACTTTCCGCCAGTTTTAGAGGCAGCTAAAAGCCAAATTTACCAATGATCACAATAAAGCTTGAATTTTCTTAATATGGTAATGATTGAGCCCAAATATCAAATTTCTCGACAACGGTTAGACTACACAAAGCGGCACAATTAGCATATCAAAGACCCGCCTGTGTGGCGTAATGGTTAGCGCATTTGACTTCTAATCAAAAGATTCCGGGTTCGAGTCCCGGCATGGGTTCTTTTTTTTGCCTAGTCGACTTTCATCCTCGGCACAACTCTACACATGATCTCGTCTCTCGATTCATCGGAAAATTTCAGCGTATGGCCCAAATGCAAACCGGAGCTCTAGCTGAATCGCATTGGGCAATGGTACAAGTTTCCAGATTCTTCACAAAGTCCGAGACCCCCATCCGGCGAGCGCCACATCACACGAGCAGAAAGGTAGGGAGCCAAATTACCAGCTTCATCACATGAATATAAAACTACGGTGCCAAATTTACACCTCTACCAATTTTAGTAGAAATCTATGGTGCCAATTCCACCTCACCGGATCGAATACCTACAACCCAACCAATCCCCCAAACCGATCCACAAGCAACCTAAATAAAGAAGCAACCAGAGCGCATCACTCAACTTTTGCCATTTTTGCTCATGTCGTAATAATTCCGCGCTGCACGAATCTCCGGGAATGTGGCCCACCAAAGTCAGCGCACTGTTCGGACTTGAAAGTGCGGAGTACACCTAGCGGACCGAAATCTCATGTCCTGAATCAATTACACCAATCAGCCAATTCGCCGAAATACTGACTTCCTCACTCGGCCCCACTTGCTCCTCCGAATCTCACATGGACTTGCTCCCACTGCCAAGAATTCTTTCTTTTTTCAACTATCGTGCTAGCATCCGGGAATATGATGCCCGTGACTCAGGAACCTCGGGGCGAAGTCGGACTTGAGTCACGTACTGCATGGCCGCGAGTCATCGGGAGTAATCGGTTAGCAATGCCTACTTCACCCGAAGTGTACGGGTGTCATCTCCCCTCACTATGGCGATAAAGCCCGGGTGGGAGGAGCGTCCTGCAGAAAATCCGCGATGCCCGCCGCTGAGACTTACCGCGGAGTTCCTTCGCCCCTCAAGCCACTCTCCGCATTTGCAACCGCGGGGAGTCCGAGTCATGGGGCCGAATCTGACAACCGGAACGTGAAAGCCAAACGAGATCCGCGGGTCCTTTTTGAAGTCGGACCGTCAAAACGATTTTTGAACAGGAGACTGGAGTAACTTTTTTGACCTCCATTTGCACCGTTCATATGTGTGGCCCCAGCTGCTAGCGCGGAAAATTTACAGGACTGTTGGCCCGGACCCGGTTCCACCCGGAGACGGGGCAGACCGCAGTCGCAATAATGATGCGAAAAGGTGAGTGGCGCATCGTGCAACCCCTTCTTATCCGTAGTGGTCACCCGAGGCTTTCCTCTCGGGGTCGGGGCCGGAGTTGGGCGTGCCCGGTGTTAACTATGAGGGGAGTCATCCGTATGGCCTCACATGGCGAAGGAAGGCGCACCGTTCCCAGCCGGAGAAACAACCTGCACCTTCGATATCCGGATACCCCAGACGCACATTGACCTGTGCCAAAAAAGCCTTTGCTAGTATATAATGTTCCATCCCCCCCTCTCCACGGCTCCCACCGTTTGGGTTTTCTATACTTGCACATCCAGCTTCGGCTTTTCTATTCCATCATCTTTGACGCATATTCAATCTGACCTAGCCTTTGCACTAAGTCTGCTACCTCCTTTGACATTACAACCAATATCATGTCGTCAGACCTTCTTTCTTACTCCATCATGTTGAATGGAGAAAAGGCTGTTTCGTACGCCTCTCCTCATTACGCGCTGTTAACGGCGGGAAAACCTGAGAAGGTGACTTTGCCGCCCATCTCCAGTTACGTGGGGCTCACAGAAAAGAATCTCAACTCGCTCAACTCGCTCAACTCCAACTCGCTTAATTTGCTCAACACACTCAACTCAAATACTTGGTTGTCCAAGGCCTCGTCGGCCTCGTCGCTTCCGCTGTTGACGTCGCTGTTGACGTCGCTGCTGGCGCTGGAACTGCCGCTTCTGCTGCCTCGCATTGCCGCGCACGATCTCTACAAGATGTCGCACGACACCCGTACCGCCAGTATGGGTTCCTCGGCTGCTGCCCCGGCGGTTACTGCCTCTTCCGCGGTCGCAGTTGCAGCCACATTGTCTGCCGCTCATTCTGCCGCTCCTCAGTCTATTTCTACCCCTCATGTGGCTGCACCCCCTGCCAGTTTGGCTGCAAACTTGTCCGCCAACGATAGCCCCAAGAAGCGCCGCCAGCGGTTGGGTCCTTCCTGCGACAACTGCCGTGCACGCAAGGTAAAGTGTAATGCCGAGGTGCTCATGTTGAGCAGACACTTTGGCCCCAGCCACAGAAACCTTACCCACAACCAAGTCGACCAAAACGACGACTCGTACATCGAAGAGTTTGCCTCCTTACTGCCCGAGCAGCAGCTGGCTGTCATGGCCGGCTCTCTCGTTGGCGCGGGAGATTACACTTTGGTGCTCTCCAAGGGTAAGCTCATCAAGTTCAAGGCATGCCTGTCGTGTGCCGCCAAGGGATTGGGGTGCTGCTTCTCTAAGGGTTTCACCAAGGAAGACATTGTGTACAGCAAACGGTCGGGACCAGAGGCTGTGCCGGTGATGGTGGAGCGCAAGGTAGCACCGGTGAAGGTTGTGAAGAAGCGCACGATGGAGTTGAGTGGAAGCTCGAGAAAGAGCTCGTGCACTGCATGCCGCAAGAGAAAGGTCAAGTGTGTGGTGCACACGGGCCTCAACAGGTGTATTGGCTGCATGAAAAAGGACAGCCCTTGTTCGTTTGAGGGTTAAAAGTGGGTTTGACGGTGGGGCCATCAGCCCGGGACTGTACTATTCAATTCGGAAACTAATAGATTAATCAATGTAATTGTATTATGTGCTCAAACATCGCATTAATGGTCTGTAGACAAGCTTTGTACATTCTGGGATCGTTCTTTTTTCGAATCAAGCTATTTTAGGTAACTAAATGAATTTTTTTTACGAATCAAGTTAATTTTAGCTAACTAAGCGGATGGACTATGAATTCTTTCACAAGGGGGGACAACCAGGCCTTCTAAATCACGGTATTGTGATAATTAAAATTTTTTGATAATGGTGATGATCAGCCAACACAGGAAACGTGAAAATGGACATTTTTTGAGGTTTTTTGCAATAAATAAGAAACAAACATCATCAGAGACATCGTAAATACCAGTGTATTGCAAATTAAGGCCGCTGGGAGCCAAAAAGTGCAGAAATGGCCAGAATAACCAACATATCACTCAAATCTCCCTTATCTCCTATAGAAGTTACAGTGGCCGAGTGGTTAAGGCGACACCCTGCTATTTCGCAGCCTAGGTGTTGGGCATTGCCTGCGCAGGTTCGAATCCTGTCTGTGACGTAATTTTTTTAGTCTGTTGACGTAATCCGACCGTTGCGAACATCATCAGGTGACGGATAACCCACAATTTTTCCCCCGATTTATCTCCCAATTCATCTCCCAATTTATCCCACAAAACCTACTATCACCCCTCGAATGATTATCACCAACATCCACATCCCCATTTATTCCCCGCCTTTCGGAAAACCCGCTTACCAACCGTCTAAACTCCAGATCCACACCGCAATAACCACCCCCTCATCACGTGATGTGGAATCACCGACAATCTCAAAAAAAAAAATCGGCCCGAGGTCTTCGATATATAACGTAAGCCTCCCTCCCACCTTCACAGTCCATGGATCCCACCAACGACCCGAATTTTACCCCGCCCTCGCAGAACCGCCACATCGAGCCGCCCGCCCACTTCTCCAAAATCCCCACCAATCTACCCATTCACCCTATGGTTTTGGCAGATATGGGATCCGAGGTGGATGCCCCGGCTCCTCACCCCTCGTTGGCCCATTCGGGAAAGGACAAGGAGCTGAATGTCTACCACCTGAAGATTCCTCGCAAACATACTGAATTGATTTCCTCGCTGAGCGACGAGGAGTCTCCCGGGGCGGCTAATTCCAGTATTGATTCTACGGTCGGATCGCAGGCTTCGAAAACGAAAGCAAAAACAAAGACAATTTTGCCGCCCACAATTGAAGTCAAACTGTCGCAAATTGCAGACTTGGAGGAGGTGCCACACGGCGTCCAGCGCCAGGCCAAATCGCTTCCAGACTACCAGTTTCCGTCCCACCGGTTGGCCACAACGCTTCTGGACGAAACGAAATACCCGCTTGTGGTTGTGGCGTGCGGATCGTTTTCGCCCATCACGTATTTGCACTTGCGAATGTTTGAAATGGCGCTAGACTCCATTTCCGAGCTGACCCGTTTTGAGGTGGTGGGCGGGTATTATTCGCCAGTGTCTGACAACTACAAAAAACAGGGGTTGGCGTCTGCGCACCATCGTGTGCGCATGTGCGAATTGGCGTGTGAGCGAACATCGTCGTGGCTTATGGTGGATGCGTGGGAGCTGTTGCAGCCAAAGTACACTCGCACGGCGCTCGTATTGGACCATTTCAACGAGGAGATCAACATCAAGCGCGGCGGCATCCAGACCAAGCTGGGCGAGCGCCGCGGCGTTAAGATCATGCTTTTGGCCGGCGGCGACTTGATCGAGTCCATGGGAGAGCCCGACGTGTGGGCCGACCAAGACTTACACCACATCTTGGGCAGGTACGGGTGTCTTATTGTGGAACGCACGGGAGCCGACGTGTGGAGCTTCTTGTTGAGCCACGACATCATGTACGAGCACCGCCGTAATGTGTTGGTGATCAAGCAGCTCATTTACAACGACATTTCTTCCACCAAGATCCGGTTGTTCATCCGACGCGGCATGTCGGTCCAGTACCTCTTGCCCAACTCTGTGATTCGCTACATTCAGGAGCACCGTCTCTATATTAATGACACGGAGCCTGTCAAGCAGGTGATGAACGACAAGGGCGATTAGACGAGTTTAGAGGAATTTTTGGGAGAGATTACCGTGAGGGACGTTTCCATACTTTCCATGGAACTTTCCTTGTGATGTACCATGTTATTTTCTGTATCACTTTACCATGGTATTTTCCGTGTCACCTTGTGTGTTAATTTCCGTGGCACTTCACCATGTTATATTCCATGATACTTTCCATGATACTTTGTGTCACTAACCATGGTACTTTCCGTGTCACTATCCGTGGTACTTTCCGTGTCATTTGACCAAGCCATTTTCTGGGTCACTTTACCATGTTTCAGTTCTCGCAGCCTGGCTGCATTGTCTTACCGACATGCTCGGTTGATTTATTCTATATTGGGCTGCATACCTATTTACGGGTTAATGATTAAGAACGTTGGTGCTTTGCCACACGTTGACGAGTTTGTCGTAGTTTCCAGGGAGCATGAGATAGTGGAACTTCATCGACTGGGTATCCTTGATGACGATCTCGTATCCTTCCACAAAATTCATGGTCAATCGTTTGAATCTTCCTTCTTGCCGGAACACCTTCACGAAGTTGCCCAAGATTTCATCGAATGTGAGGGCCCTGTTCTCCATGGTTAACCAATTGCAGTTCTGATGCGATGCTTGCGCCTCAAAGTATATTCCTCCTTGAAGACGCCTAGAGTTCTTGAGTTTCAACAATATCACGAAAAGCGGATACAAGTTGAACGTGACAATGATCTTGTCGCCAACCTTCAACGTCAAGACGATAGCCACGCGACACAAGAAAAATAGAATATAGAATGCAAACGTGGTGGGCAACAAATAGATCAATATCATGAAGATGAACGTGCCCAAGAGCAACTGGTCGATATGGAATTGGTCTTCTTCCAAGTTGTCGATTCTGTTTCTCAAAACGTTATACTTTTTGCCCCGAAACAATTGAGTGAGAGACTTCAACATCTCGATCTGGCGATGAAAGATTTTCGTAGTTGCAATGTTGAAGTAGTAGATGTGCAAAGTAGCGAAATGAACGTAGTCGATGAAAGCAGCCACTATGAACGAGACTCCACAGCATGATGAGACGAAAAACCAATATTTGATGGCTGTGGAGAGCCACAGGTCGCTTTCGCCGATTTTTATCAAGTCTTCGAATACGACACTCCAGGCTTCTAGAGTCCACACGAACAAATTCTGCAAAAATCGGCCCAATTCGTTGTTCAATTTGAACCCTGCTGGGTGATCGGAGCCAATCCAGCTAATGAGGTGGTGAAGACGCTCAAATGCCAATTTCCTTAAGACATGTTCGCTGAAAATCGAAACCATCTTCTCTCCCTTGTGGACGTATATGCGGTAAGCAGTTGTTCCCACAAGAATATCGTTCACTATTAGCCATAATGAATTGTAGAGATTGATGTAGTTGGAGTTGTTGATGTTGTGTCGTTTGTTGGTAGTTGGTAGCTCCAACTGTTCAAGGAAACTGGATGACAAGATCGAAGGATCGTAATAGCAGAGAAACTGGATAGGAAAGTAGCTGATTTGGCGCAATCGGAGGTCGAGCTGCTTGCACCAAGCCGATACTTTGACCGGAGTTGTTCCGTAGTAAGTCAGGTTGAGGAAATTGATCAGAGGAATGGTCAATGCAAGGAGCCACGTCACCAAGGTGTTGAAAATGGCGAACAAAATGCGTCGGACAAGTGACTTGATGCTGCTGGCCGCAGATATATGGTTAGAATCCTGAGTGGGATGCTTGGATACCAAATGGGCTCTCATTTTCTGGCACCGGTTGATTTTGTCCAAAATAGAGTCCTGGGAAACAAATACCAGCTTTGTTTCCAGGGTTTTCGCAGGGAACCGAGAGATCTTATCGACTAGCGTGGTGTCCAGCTGGGTCTGACCAGTGGACTGGAGCAAGATGGGTCTCACCGTGAAATACTCGAGATTTCGAAGGTTTGGCGGCGAAAAGGACACAATTGTATATGAGTTGCGGGTGTCCGGCGCCGGAACAAGCTTTCTGTAGCGTTCTTCATATTGTAGACTAATCATTTTGTCATCAGAGAAGACTCCTGGGTGATTTAGGTAGCCGATGTGTCCAAAATCGGCATCTGACGGTAGAGCTGCCTTCTCGGGGATAGTGTCAATTCTCTGGATCACAACGTACACATTGTGAATCTTATATCCGAGGAGATGGCCCTTTCTTTTCTGACGGATATCATCAGGAACGTAGATGTGGAAATGCATGGCCAAAGTGACCAGCTGAAAGCGGCAGACTAAGAAAAGCTGTCTCTGCGCAAGTACTGCGAGCTATTGTTGAGGTTCTGATAGAACAGCTTCCTGTTGAATGCCAAATAATCGTCACTTTCTGGAGTTGGTGAGCCGGGAAATCTCGAAATGATGCGTTGTGATTGCGGCAGCGACTGGGGCAGCGAGCCAGCGCTATCAATCAGGAGACTTCTCTCGGGATCCAAGATAACTGAAGGCAGGAACTCGCCAACAGCGTTGATCGATTTAGGACCAAAAGACTCTGGATTGTAGTTCGAGACTACTAGGATGTCGATAGCCAAGTAAACGAAGTAGGGGAAAAGGAGCAAGACTGAGAAGATGAAGACGGCACGAAACGTCAACGATTGGTAAAGAAGAGACAATTCGTGGAGGAATTGGTCCAGCACCATAGAATGATGAGGTGTTAGATGAGATTCGCGATAGTGGAGGTAGGAAAGGTAATTGCATAGAGAGGTGAGTACATGAAGATCAGATAGAGGAAATCAGAAATCACATAAAGGAAATTAAAAATGACAGAGGATATTAGAAATCACATGGAGGAAACTAAAAATCACATAGAGGACACCAAGATTCACGTAGAGGAAATCAAGAATCACAGAGGAAATTAAAAGTGATAGAGAGGAAGTTGAAAATATCGAGATTCGCATAGAGGAAATAAGAAATAACCTAGAACGATTCAAGAATCACAGAGGACAGAAATAACAGAGAATCTAAAATCACATAGTTAAATAAAAATCACAGAGGAAAGAAACAAACTTCCTGAGCCGTTTCACATCTCACTTTTCCCACTAGAAATCTTCAGTCAGCCTGTCGATTGAATGCGGCTGTAAGAGCAAGTGGACCCAATAGAACCGAGATTCGAGTTGTGCTCAAGAAGCACTCGACTATTAAATCCTCTTACGTAGCTGGCATACCCTGACCTTACTTCCTGTAGTAACAGTCTGCCGACTTGCCCTCTTTCCCAAGTCCATAATTTAATGATTAGTTGCCAGAAAAGCTCAGGTTCCGGTGATGAACGCTGGGACGTCTAGTCTCCACAGGTTCAGATATAGAATTCAACTTCTCATCAGCTGCGTCTAACACTCTGTTCGTGTACCACACAGCAGCTATCGCCACAACAGATACTCCAGAAACCGTCCAGAACACAATCTGAGGCATGCCCCACCTAGCCAAAGAGTACTTGTAAAGACCAAGCATTAGCACCGGCACCACCACCTGGAGCACATTCTTCACCAATGCAATGGCTCCAAACAACTCGCCAATCTTCAGTTCCGGGTAGAACTTCACAATGGAAGAGTTGAGGGCAGGGCTGGTCATGATGGCCAATGAACTCACGGCCGAAATCGCAAGAAAGATTCCCCCGGTAGGTGCCACGCTGAAAGCAATCATCACACACCCTTCAACGGCAAAAGCAAAAAGCACCATAGCACAATCTACGTGGTCAAATCTTCGAGTGTCCACGCGAAGACGCAACGCACCCTGAAACACCCTTCTGCTGATAATTGGAGAGAGAACTATGAGTGCAAAAGCTTTAAACGAGCAGGCAACCGCAAGAAGGTGGCCGATGTCTTGGGCGGACCACCCGAAGCGAAAGGTTCCATAGAGAATATAAATCTCACTCATTGGAATGGAGATAGTCATTATCAAACACTCGGAGACCACCAACACAATCACGGCAAAACGATAGGAAGCGATTTGCGGAAGTTTCAGACTGTGAGCCACGTCTTCAGGGTATAGAATGAGTCTTAAAGGACGGAGAAAATTGAATGTTGCAAAGAATCTGGAGGTAAGGTCAGGAGAAACCAACTCGGCCGACGGCACCAGCAACAGCGACCGGGAGAGAGATCTGGACATCCTGCGGGCACCTTCCGTTCGAGATTCAGGAAGCACCAAGAGAATAAAAAAGAGAATAGCGATGAAAATGGCGATTTCCGACCGAAGCGGAAGAAATTCAGAAGGCTGGATGGAGGTGTAGGGAGCCAGATCGCCGCCTTTAAACGCTTTAGCAATGTACTCCGGACCCTTCTCGGCCAAGGCGGTGATGCTTCTTTTCAGAGCCCAATTAAGTAGAAAGTTACCAGCCAAAGGACCCACGGAAAATCCCACCATGAGCGAGGCTATGTTGATTCCCAAATAGTAGGTACGTTGGTGGGCCTCGGCGATATCGCTCACGTAGCAGCTGCCCAAAGTCACCAAAGTCACTACTCCTCCACACAAGTTAGCCACAACCTCAGAGAGCACCATCAAACCAAAGTGAAGGTCAGGAAAACTGGTCATCACCAAGTAGCGCATAGTCTTGCCAATGATCATAAACAACACAATGAGCGCAAGGAACCTCTTGCGGCCGTACTGGTCGGATAGAGGGCCAATTTTTCCGGAAGCAAATATGGTTGTGATTCCACCAGCAATAGCATACGCTTGCTGAAGACTCGAGGCTAGCACCTGACTTTCGGTGGGATCACAGACCTTTCCGCCGATCCCCTTCAGCACAGAGTTGCATGCCAATTTCAATTGAATCATCTGGCGAGTGGATTCGGCACAGGTAAAGCCAAAAGCATACAAGAAGAGACAAACGCCGATCATCACCACGGAGGGTCTGCGAAGCCAATGGAGAGACTTGTGGGTGTCACGCTGCTCTCTCAACCAATTAGCGTCGTCATCGACTTCGTCCCTGTTGTCGAAAACAGCATCGTATGTGTCCAAGACAGCATGCTGGAGCTGGGCTTCTTCATCTGGATTGACAGAGGCAAATTTCTGTTTGGAGGATGGAGAAGACATGCCAAGAAAAGAAAGGGAATTCAATGGCTAGCGAAGGAGAAAGAGCAATGAAGCAATGAAGAAGACGGCACTTAGTAATGGAGGAGACGGCACTTAGTAATGCAGAAGATATTCGCTATGTAGTGCGATAAGCCGGATCGCGGAGAGGGAGAAAGTCCGGAGAAGGGAGCGGACAGGAATTGGGAGAGGAATTGGTAACGGAATTGGGAGAGAAATGGAAGAGGAATTGGAAAAGTGTGAATTAACCCCAGAGAACAGCAAGCAAACGGGATTGACGATAAGTAACTGGCCGAGAGCATATACGGTGTTAATGGGGATTTTCGGTGTTGCGACGGATTTAGAGATAGCCGATCAGAGTTATGAGTTTGTGGTGGAGCAAGTATAGAGCAAGGGTTTGGGTAGTAGGGGATCAGAGCCGTACGTTATGGGCAGAAAGTTAGTAACTTTTGTGGGGAAGTCTAGATCTAGGAAACGTGAACGGCGAAGATGTGAGAACTCCGAAGATGCACGTAGGTTGGATAAACACAGAAAACAATGAAGCAACAACATAAAAAAAGTGGATGTGGTTGGATAAGAGCTGCTGGTCTATTAGAACGACAATAATGTCGACGAAACTTGTTCTCCACTCACACAAGTGCCAGAACATGCGACAACCTGTTCGTTCTTCCAATCCTCTAATTTTGTTGTCTGCCAATTTCTGCATTTCCATCTGCATAGTTCACATTCTTGACCCTGTCACTGCTCATGATTGTCAATAGTGTACCATTTTCAGTCTCTACACCTGTCTCTACTACTGTCTCTACTCTCTCTACTGCGGACCCAGCACGAAGAGACCTCGAGGTGCTCTCAGAAAGTCCTTTTGCTTTTTTGTTAGTCCAGCTAATGCCATTCATTTATATCGCAAGAGTCGGCAAAGCGAGAGTTCACTCAGTGAAATTCCCTACAAGTGTCCTTCCGTGAGTGCCTGGACACAAATTGTGGAGACCTAATCATTATCCAGAGCACTCGGTAAGGCCGGCGACAATTCCAAAAAGGGGCGGATATAATTCCGTAGAAATTGCGGTTGTATGTGAGTTACTGTGTGTGTAAGGTTGGGAAAATCCACGCATAAGTATGTGGAGCCGTCCAATGCCTGGCGATAAAGTGCGGAGTGCATAAAGGTGACGGAGACGGAAGATCGCTTATCCGAGAGATGGCGGATTGTATAACTTTTGAATTTTCTTGAACGGATAGTGATGGGAGGTGAGAGTGTGAGTGATGTTGGTTTTGAGTTTGGGATTTAGAAGGCGAGAGATATGATTGAGAAGGCAAGAAGTGGGTACTCAGGACCTTTTCGCAGCCAGAGATAAGAGTGACAGGTGCGCGCAATAAAGGATGCAGATCTCGGAAAAATAGAAGTAAATTCGAACTGGGGATGTCGAGTTGATTAAATAGCCAGCTGATGTGTAATTGTGAATGTATGCGGATATTGAGTTGAGTGACGGAAAAAGATCAGAGGATTGGCCGTGTTCGCTAATTCAAGGTTTCGGGGTCAAAATGAGGGTGCATAGGTGTCAGTGGGATAGCTCGCTGGAGAGAGGTTGAATATGGAGGAAAGATAATGGGGTATTATGAAGTTGATAGACAACCTGGATTTCAGTT
This sequence comes from Sungouiella inulinophila, assembly GCA_030562885.1. Lineage (NCBI taxonomy): Eukaryota > Fungi > Ascomycota > Pichiomycetes > Serinales > Metschnikowiaceae > Sungouiella > Sungouiella inulinophila. The sequence goes on from JAKUAG010000016.1 coordinate 126,742, forward strand.
TGGTGGGCTTCAGAATTTCAGCTTGGTGTGCTTAATGTGGAGGATTCGTTCATGTCAATGGAAATGATTAATAGGCTGTGCTTGAGGACACTGGACTGACCATAATCAGGAAGATTATCAATAGTGAGATCGCTTATTGAACTCAGCGATGCTAAATTGACAATTCGTACATCGCGCGGATGTAGAGGGTGGCTGGAACATTCAAGAACGGTAGGTGAAGGTAGACCATGTATATGCTGAGAGAGAGTAACTTGTAATAGTTGGGGTTCGTGGAACTAATACCAAAATTGTAGTTATTTCTATACCCTTGTGGGGTATATGCTTCTACAATTGTCTGAAAGGCTCTCAGCAGCAGCGATATCAACGGGATAGTCGTAGACGTAGACGCCATTGAGGGTAGAAATCGAGTATTCTAATTGACTCCTAAAACCCTGATAATTAAGCGTCATCGGGGAAGATCCACATATAAAGAATAAAGAAACATAAGAGATAAAAATGCTGATTTGAGTACAATCTGTCACAAAGTTGGAGACTTTAATTACAGCTCAGCTGGTGACCAATGGGTTCCATTTGCAAAATCTACAGTCAGGCTACTCACAATTCCAGGTTGTCAGAATAAACCCGTTATAGATATTGAAGCGCATTAAATGTGGAAGCACAATCAAAGTCAGAGCACAAAGACCCAAATGAATTTCCCACAGCAACACCCGAAACCATCACAAGCATCGTCTTACGAATCAAGATTATATTTCTTAGCTAGCTAAACCATAAAAGACTGAGGTGGAATTTCCGAAACCCCTAATGTAGACATCGAAAATTTTTAAATTTAAGAGGTCCGATGAAACATTGAAATTGGTTGAAGTAAATGATTAAATTCCAGCCACCGCTGATCAATAGTGGCGACTAGCGACTAGCGACTATGTGCACTGCATCCTATAATAAAGTATCCAAAGCTCCACTCAAGCTCGTCTCACTCAGCGAGTATCATAGTATACATAGTGTACTCTATCCAAAAAAAAACGTCACTCACTCCTATAAAGATAGCGAAAGGGAACCGATTAAATAGTAGCCAAGGCTTACAAATACAATTCATAGGCGATTCTAGAACTGGGTGGAAAGGACATTACTGAACGAAAACACTGATTGTAGCGCTATCTATTACAGCGAGGCTGTCCAGGGCATCCCACCGAGTTGAGCGCAGTTATGAGGCTGAAACAAACCCACACAACGAAACCCACACAACAAAGAACACAAGCAAGTCAAATATTCACATAAACCCAACCTTTTCTATTTTTCTATTTATTTTTACAATATGTTCTACAGAACTACCACCCACTCTGGTCGTCAGGGCTTTGGCCCTCGCACACGTGACCACTCCCATACCACCCCATGCCGGCAGCCCCAGCCAATGCCAAAGACCATCCCTCTGCCTTGTCCCGCGCGAACACCCGTACACCAACCACCACCCACTCCTCCTGCGCACATCTAGAGAAATTTTCATTCACCTTTTTCTCCCAACTCACCCACCATGTCCTTGCCAGAATCGTTTAACTTGACCGCTGAAGACGCCAAGTTGTTGTTGGCCGCCAACGTCCACTTGGGCTCCAAAAACGTCCAGGTCCACAACGAGCCTTACGTCTACAAGACCAGACCAGACGGTGTCAACGTCATTAACATCTCCAAGACTTGGGAAAAGATTGTTTTGGCCGCCAGAATCATTGCTGCCATTCCAAACGCCTCCGACGTGGTTGTGTGCTCTTCTAGAACCTTCGGCCAGAGAGCCGTGTTGAAGTTTGCTGCCCACACTGGTGCTACTCCAATTGCCGGTAGATTCACTCCAGGTAACTTCACCAACTACATCACCCGTTCTTTCAAGGAGCCAAGATTGGTGATTGTCACCGACCCAAGAACCGACTCGCAGGCCATCAAGGAGTCGTCGTACGTCAACATTCCAGTCATTGCCTTGTCCGACGTTGACTCTCCATCTGAGTACGTTGACGTTGCCATTCCATGTAACAACAAAGGTAAGCACTCCATTGGTTTGATCTGGTGGTTGTTGGCCAGAGAGGTTTTGAGATTGAGAGGCATCATCCCAGACAGAGGGGCCGAGTGGTCTGTGATGCCTGACTTGTACTTCTACAGAGACCCAGAAGAAATTGAGCAGAACGCTGCCGACGAGGTTCGTGCCACCACCACCGCTGACGAGACCGAGGAGGTTGCCGTCGAGGCCGAGACCGAGTGGAACACCGAGACCAACGTTGAGGACTGGGCTGACTCTGGTGTCACTGCTGCTGGCGAGGAGGCTGCTGCTTCCCAGTGGTAGATATGCGTGGATAGGTCTGTGTATATGTATAAACATCGTTAATTGGACTGGGTAGATTGGGTGATGAGGAGGTATGAGCCAGTGAAGAAGATGGGCGTGAGATTCCGTTCAATTTACTGACGGCCCTACAATGTAACTAAGAAAGAGGAAAGAAAGAGAACACCCTTAGTTTACGAGAAAAGTTGCTAATGTTTTAGAGGAAATTTGACTATCATTTCGAAGAATAGTCAACCATTTATCAAAAGAGGTGGGCTTCGTGTAGTTACTTGAATGATCTGAGCGTCGAACAACATATTCTTGCATCAACTATCGTATTCGGTTATGGTCCTTGCATTCTAAACTCCTCATATTGGTTCTACAGTGGTGCTCAAATTTTTTTTTATTTTCAGTATTGTCCTCGAATTGTAAGTCTACAGAATGCACGAAGAATAGATACTTGAGCAGTTTCGTTCTCATCTAATATGTGTAAGGCATTGTTAGGCTGGAAAAGTTGATACTGAAACAATAGTTAATTCTATAAAGCCAACGAAGCAGGGTCCTTCAAGTAGTAGACAGTCTAGGAGAGTGGCGGTGATAAATAACGACTACTAGCAGACTGACAGGTTGAAAGTAGGTTAAGAGAACATTAAAACTACATTAGAACACAATCTGCTACAGAGCAGTAAAACGTACTGATAACTCTAAATTCCTAAACAGAAGAAAATGATAACGGCCGACGTGAAGGGATTTCCCCACTGGAATTCGGCATTTTTTGCATTACTACTAGTACCTTGAGCTTATAATAAGGACGAATATTCATTGTAAGGTTCTAAATCGCCAAGCCACCCAGATCTCTAACAAATTCTTCACAATACTTCAATGATTTCGGCCAGTAAAAAACAGACCCTTTAATCAAAACAAAAATTGATTTCGGCCTAGTAAAACAAAACAAACCCTTCAATCAAAACAGAAATAAATAATCTATCAACGCAAAGATCATACGCTCCGCTGCTTAGCAGGTTCGAAAGGCGAAATAACTGCTATGACTCCGAGCACAGCAAAACATGCCCCACATACCCAGATAGGAACAGATGATCCAGACTTCCCTCCATAATAATAAATAACTGGAGCCAAAGCTCCAGTAGTTCGATCCAATGCAAGAGCCAACGCTCCTCCAGTAGTTCTGGCAACAGCTGGAAAAACTTCTGGAGTATACGCGTACAAAGCACCGTAATAAATGTTAACAAAAAAGTAAGTAGCCGAAGCAAATCCAACGTCCGCCTGTTGTGTTCTCACAGTAGTATAACCAAACAAAATGGCCATACTTGCAAACCCACCAAAGCACATCGTTCCTCTTCTTCCTATCTTCGGATATCTGCACATCCATCCACCCAACATAGGTCCAAAAATTCCCACAAAATAGCTGATGGTGGAGTTTCGATAGACAATGAAAGGAGACGATCCAGTCTCACCCCCATGGAGAGCAATGTAAATGTACAAGAAGTTGAAGAAAGTTGCGTAGGCCATTCCAATCAACGCCCAAGAAAGAAGAACCAACGTTGTGGAGTATCCAACTAACTTGGTCTGAAAGAGAATACTGATGTGGTGTTTGGTGGCTCTCCACACTTCCTTGAAGGTCATCTTCCTCTCAGAAATCACCATGGCCATGTCAATTTCACCACATTCCTTAAGTTGTTCCGCTGTCAACGACAATGGTCGATTGTACTTATCGGCGATTTTCTGTAACACTCTCACTGCTTCCTCGTCGCGTCCGTTGGAAATAAGATATTTCGGAGTTTCGTCCAACTTGAAAACGAAGAGACGGAGCAAGGAAGCGATCATCACCAAACCTGAATTGACATACCAAACATACCGCCATCCTCTATTTTTTGAAGAAGTACAGTCATCTATTGAGGAACAAGAGAATTTCGGAAGAAATGCCCAGCATAGTAAGTTCGCAATCGTCTCGCCCACACCCCACCAGCTGGCCAAAAAGGTGGTGATCCAAGAATATTTGGATGGTGAGAACTCCAAAAACACAGTAACGTCCAAGGCTAAATTACCTCCGGAAGCAAAGGAACTTAAAAACATGAAGATACAGTATGTAGCTTAAGAGTTCATCCCGCCTGTGAAGAAGCCAAAAATGGCCGATAAAAAGAGAGAGTAGTTGAAAGCTATCTTTCGACCAATGATGTCTCCACCGAATCCCCAAAATAGCGATCCGGCGAAAAGTCCCACATAAAAGATCTCGGTTGCAACTGGATAAGTTCTTCCGTACTGGTAATCAACATAAGTTTTGACCGCGCCTTGAATCAATGTCAACTGAGAGTCAGCAGAATAGCCCAAACCGGCTATACAAAAGAGCTTGACGTGATACCAGCAAAATCCAATCTCATCAAGGGCATTGTTGATGAGTCTCATCTTCATAATTAAAACTGGGTCACCACCTTCAACCTGATAAAGATCCACCCGTTGGTCGCCCATTGACGAACTTTCCAAGTCGTCGCTGGAATTCAATGGCTGAACAGTTGGTTCACTAACTGACTTTTCTGCCATCGCTGTAATTTGGTTTTCTGAAATTCTCTTTCTGTTCGGATGGCCAAAGCATTCCTTTAGTTACAAAAAGATGTGGAGCGCATGTAAGTTCTTAATTGGGTGTTGTTGCAACAGATGGATAATCTTTCCAGAATTGAACAAATGATACGACAATCAAGACAAAGCTTATCAGCTGCAAAGTATGTGTGCCATCTTTTCGGTTGCAACATGTCATGAAAATAAAAAAAGGTAAGAGATTTGATGTCGGTGGGCTACAAACTTTACCTTTGTTTGGATGTATTTTCCCCCAACAATCAGCTTCTGATAAGACGGCATATCGTAACCGTTTCCGTGATACCGTTCTCTGCCTTTATTTCTGCAGATTATCGGTTGAATTGCGCATAATCAATGGTCGACGGGAAAAAATTACTTGATTAATCAGTTAAGCTGTAAAACCTCCTGCTGGCCAATATGTTAGAAAAAACAATTGTTACCAACAACTCCGCGAGGCTATTGGAAAGCATCTTGACGGTGATGGTTTTAGAGTCTTTACCAGCAGCTTATTCGTTTCCGCCTATTAAAGAGGACATTGTGCTCTACTGTCTAGGACTACCAATCGATGAAACGGAAACCAGTCATTAGAACTACGAACTCTGATAAAAATATTACCCGTCGAGTGGCACTGTTTTACGCAAAGCGCATCTTGCCATACATTATCTCCGATATGTAGGGATGGCGCATGTATCCGATACGTAGGAACGGACCATGCACGGCATTCTTTCAAACATGCCCCGCAACGATATCCCCATAAAAAGTATGAAGCAGGTATTCTGAAGTCTCTTGGCGTTTTCAGTTCGGGTCCCTAAAACTGCTAGCAAGTTTATCTGATAAAGCATTGGCAGGTACAGGTGTTTCGAAGGGAGGTGCAGCGGATCCAATTTCCTGACTCGTACAAATGATAAGGAACGCCGGTCTTTAAAACAATGCAAGGTGTCTCCAGCTGTTTACGCAAGAAAAGGTGATATATAAAACCAAATTATCTAAGTTCCTAGTTTCCCAATTTTCATTGAACAAAAGCCAAAATGACAGAAGTCCTTGACCTGAGATTGCTTGCGGACATCAAGAGCGGAAACCTTCGCAAGGCATTATCCGAACAAGACTACCAAGTGGATTTGGAGAAGACATACCAGGGTCTTTTTCAAAAGTATGGCGATGCAAGCCTTATCAAGTTTGACCCAATGTCTCATTTGACGTATTACTCTGGTGATCCCTTGCAACAACATGAATTTCATAGCACTAGAAGGTTGACCATGGAAGAATTGTCAGTCTCGAACAAGGACCAAATTAGTGAAGTGGGCGTCTCGGATCCATTTTCATTGTTCACTGACGAGGCAGTGGATATTATGAAAATGGAAATGTTGCAAAAAGAAATCTTTTTGAATCATGCTCGAATTTGTCTGACATCTACAAATGGACGCGATTGCACCTTAAGAGGATATGTCAAGCAAAATGGGAAGGTGCTCTGTCCGTTTATTTATGAGGCATGGACTCATCCAAAAACTATGCACTTGATTTCCACTATGGCGGGGGTGGAGTTGGAACCCATCATGGATTACGAGATTGCGCACGGAAACGTCGCAGTTAATTCCGAAGAAAATGTTGCACAAGAAAAACAACAGCATTTGAGAGAAGCAGCATTGAGAGGTGAGAATGATGGACAGGAAATTCCGGCAGTAGTGGGCTGGCATTGCGACTCATACCCGTTTGTTTGTGTGCTTATGTTGTCCGATACGTCCAGCTTTATTGGAGGTGAGACCTATCTTCGCATGGGCGATTCTAAAGTGGCTCGAGTCAATGGCCCCAGAAAAGGATATGCTTGTGTGTTGCAGGGTCGGTTGATTGAGCATTTGGCCTCGAAGCCTATCGGAGGAACCGAAAGAATTACCATGGTGACTAGTTACCGAGCAAAGAACATGCATTTGCATGAAGGGTCGGTATTGAACACTGTGAAGCCAGAGATCAACTGGGGATCCAAGTACAACTATTTTTACCCAGAATGGATCAAATATCGGTCTACAATTGTGAAGGAGAGAATCGATGCATTGGTAGACAGAGTCGCTAGCGAAGAATCTTTTAATAAGGAATCTGCTATGGCCACCATCAGCGAGATATGCGATTACTTTATGAAAACAGTGAAGGAAATGGAACTTTCCGAGAAGGAGTTGTCGAAGATCCTTAAGAAATCTGGTGGTTTCTAAATCGAATTTGGTTTCATTGGTCGATTGAGTCCGAGTTTATATTTAATGGCATTGTTTCAATTTTTTAATCTTTGGGTCTCTACTGAGGTCTGGTGGATAGCGTCTCATCAGGTTTCCATTTTAGGGAGGTAGCCTAAGGAAAGAAACCTGCTTGATTACTGACTTTTATCATAATTGAGAACTCAGAGACAGTTTGTGCTATTTAAGGAGCCCTTGGCACGATCTTTTAAGCACTGATTACTCTGGTTTTAAAAATCAAACCTAGGTAATACTTTATTTGTTAATAGTTCTCATTGTATGGTTTGAATATGCGGCTCTGAGCCAGAAGATTGCGATACCAAACCTCGTAGGTGTGGCCCTTAAAAAATTTAAATGAAGCTTTACAAGTAGAAAAAAATTGATGGAATCAATTGCGTAGTTGTCTCAAAACAACGTGCAATCTGTTGTCTTCAGTCTCATGCTACCGCGGATTATCTCAAATCTACCTCTGGAGCCAGAGTGAAATTTGCATGCCAAATTTGATTTCATGGGCCTTGAATTTGAAAGTCGCATGTGAACTGGTATAAGCCGAGAAATCGAAAATTCTCCGAAAGGAACAATCTCTCCTCTAGCTACAAGACTTTCCAGTTTTACCCTTCGCCAAGGATTTGTTTTCTGCTTACAATACTGACTTTGGGAGCTTCGAGATTTACCCCTTCGCCACTGCCGGTAAACCTCCTTTGACGATATTTCCCGAATTATCATGTCTTACCAGATGCATCTTAATTTTTTGCTACTTCAATTACTCTAAACTGTCGCACTTCTGCGCGGTATCTACCGTCCATGTCTCTACCACTCTCTCACTTTACTCGCACCACTTTCTCTTCCTTCTCTCCATCTCTCCACCTTTACTATTTGGACAACAACTTATATACCCCTCAATTCCCCGATTTAACTATCCTCTCTTTCTTCTCTGGAACCTCCTGTATCCCCATCTCCCCGGACTATTATCAACACCGTCCTCCACCCTATTTGGTGCGCCCACTACTTCCGCTACTATCTCGACCGTTAATTTCCCGTCCAAACTCCACCTTGTCCCCACCCGTTCTTCATGAACTACGATCCGATCCACGATACTTATACGCCGCTGGAATCGCTGGAACATCCCCACGTGGCCCTTCCTCCGGCCCCACAACCTACCACGGCTCCTCCACCTCTCATACCTGGAGATGTCAAGAATCTGTCTTTGCATGCTCCGCCACACTTGCAGCCGCCGTACCTCCAGCAGCCACCTCTGGTACATTCTCATGCCCAAGTATTTCCCAGTCAAGTGCCTCCACAGACGTTGCAGCCTGTTCAATCTGCTCCAGTCCATTGGAATCAACCTTCACAGAATCCACAAATTGCCCATGACCACGCTGACGACAAATCACTGCTGGTCTCGAATTTAGTCTCCAGGCAGGATGCTTCAGATGCCCCCAGTCAGGAGCTCGACTCCCCGGAAGTTGAACTGGGAATACTCCCTCCAAACTTCCGGTTGGTCTCCAAAGGCTTCAAGCACTTGAAGAAGGCCGACGGAGAGCCGTTCTGGCGAAAAGATATCCAGTACGACTTTCTTCACGAGTTGTTCACTGATAAGCTGCAGGTGTTCACCAACGTTTTTCCCCACTGTGAAGTACCCAACGCTGCCAATGGCCCGAAACTTACATTTGCCGAACTCTACGTGAGAACGTTGGCGGAATCGCTGAAATCTTCCAAGGTGTTGAGAGAACGACTCATCAAGGATACGGAAATGGGAATCGCCGTGAGCAAGGTGTGTTTATTGGTCAATGCTGGCCGCATGAACACCACCGTCAACTTCGTGCCTGATATGCGTTCTGCGCTTCGAACATACCACCTGATTCCTTCGCTCCAGACAGACAAAGATGGCCAGACTAGACCACTTCAAGATACCCCTCGACTCAAGACCATCTTGAAGGCCGTTTGTGATGGACAGGACCACCTTCTGACCCTTCTTGATCTCTTGCGGGATCCACCCAAAGAAAAGCCCAACACCAACGTCATCAAGTTGATCTTCTTGATGAGCACATTCTTTCAGAATATTCCCTTCCATTACGACGACTCGTACGACCACGACTCGTTCCTGGAGAAGTTGCGCTTCATCAAGGCTTCTCCTGGACCACAGAACAAGTTCATGGAATTCTTTTTGAATGACGAGATCTACCCTGCTAACAGATCCCGTCGGTTTTTGTGGCTTATTTACACCTACTTGGAGACTTCGTTCACTCCCGAGGAGTTGGAGAAAAACCCCTTCAATGCCAAGGTGATTCCTCCCATCGAGCTCATTCCAGAAGCTCAGATTGCCACCTACGACGTAGACCTCGATTTTGAGGTGGAGTACGCCATCAAAATGTTCCATACGCGGATGTTGCACTTGCACGATGATGTGAACAATACGAATCCAAAGCGTGGAAACAAGTCGAAGCGTGAAAGACTCAAGATCCGCAAGCAATTGTCTTCCGATGAATTTCTGCGTCCACCTACACAGGCAGATGATGATTTGGAGGACCTGATGATGGTTGACGATACTTTGCAAGGAGACGATGCTGAATCGACAGAAGAGACCGAACAGCCCGAGGAACAGGCCCGGCCAGTCTTCATCCAAAAGTATGTTGCAGACCGCGTTAAGCGAAAAAAGCCAACTCCCTCCGTGGGCTCGTTGGTGGACGAAAATAAAAAACCTTTGGATGCTGAAATGCGATGGGTCAACCCAGAGTTTCCCATTCCTGGGCTTGCTGAAGTTGTCAAGAGGTATTCAATTTCCACAACAGATGTCGAAGTCCAGCCATTGACGAGGGACAGTCTCACATCGACGTCTAAGAGAAAAGCGATTGCCAATAAGTCTAAAGGATATGTTGCGCAGGTTTCGAAAGTCACCCCAGACTTTGCTGAGAGAAGAGAAGAATACTTGAAGTGGATGCAGCGATATTTCCAGTACAAGAAGGATACTGGCAATGGCTTGCTAGGCATGGAATGGGAGGATTTGAGAAGCGATCTCGTCAACGGAGTCGAGGCATATTTGTACCAACAACAGGGTAAAATGCTAGTCAATCATCACTACGACGAGCAGATGGAGGAAGAACGCTACGAAAATGGCGAGCCCGAACTTCTCAAACGTGAAAACTTTGTCACCGGTCTAGACATGTTGCCTGGGGATTTGGCTCCGGTAGACATAGGAAGCATCGATAAGATCGGCTCTGGGTACGTTGCTGTGCACGACTTCAACAACGCCAATGAACGTACCACGTACGAGCATCTGTTGGCGACTTTAGCCGAGGAGTTGATAAATCAGAACAAACTCATGTGTCGGCCGAAGCCCCACCAGATCAGGTTTGACTTGGAGAACGAAACGATGACGATGTTATAAAAGGTCGAGTTGATCACAGGGGACAACAAAATAACTAACAAAAATGAATGACAACTGCATTACTTTCCTATCCCAAATATATTAATGAGCATCACCAGGAATGCCTTCACCACCCCGTGCAGTGGCACTAGTCCCAAGAATACCTGGTTAGCATTCGCAACCAGGGCGGAATTTTCTCCAATGATGGCGATTTCTAGCTCGCTCTCCACGGACCCAGTGATCGAATTTTCGAGAGTCAATGTCCAGTAAAAACGAACTGTAAACGGATGGCCTTTTGAGCTCAAGTCTAGTTCTATGTATGGAAGAGTCGCTAGAGTCGCAAATGGATCGTCTCTCCAGTGATGAGCAGGCCGTAGAACTAGGTCGCCATAGGTGATCAACAATTCAGAGAGAGCATCCACCCTTTTCTGCTCAAGTCTGGCCAAAGAATGAAAGCCATACATGATCAAGTCGATCTTTTTGCGAGGAATGTAGTTCCTCTTGAGAGTTGAGAAGAAAGTGGAGCTGATCTTCTGGAGAGAAAACGCAACTTTGTCCCAATTGACAACCTCCACCCGAAAAACAGACTCGTTAAAGATGGAGAGTTTTATATTGAGCACCGGAAGGCCCTTGGCTGCCACCAGGTATGTCATCACAGTAAGTAACTTATCATGGTCGAACTCTGTGTATGTATCACAGTCTGAGATGGTCATATGCGGATAAAACTCTTTAACCAAATGCAAACGCAGGGGCCAATCAGAAGATGGCAACACGTTGAGATTGTCCATGACAAAGCTGGCAGCGTCATCAGCAGCAGCGAGTTTGGCATACTCATGGTCGTTTTGTTGAAGATAATACTCCAATTTTTTTCTTGTCTCGTACTGGTAATGCTGGTGGTGGTAGTCTTCGAGGGTGATGTTGAGGCGGTCGATTGAGTCTGCCAACTCGTGTTTGCGGGCCAAAAGAGCGTCTCGTTGTTGCGTCAACTCCACTTTTCGAGTCTGGAGCACCACAAGCCTGTCCACGGCACTCTGAGACTGCTCGGGGTCCAGGGCATCGGACTTATCGATATCGTCTAGAAGATTAAAATCGATATTCATGACATAATTTGTGTGGAGGTTGTATGGAGGTTTTTGTGTATATGTTTTTGTATGTGGAGTTCTTGTATATGGAGTTCTTGTATATGGAGTTCATGTATATGGAGGTTGTATTTTGGTGAAGATGGCCGCGAGGTGTACATAGCATTTCAAGTACAACCATGGTTTCTGCGCCGGAGTTGAAGAATGTACGTAAAAATGTTCGGAAAGATGTGGTTAGCCTTGGAGCAATCCTAGTGATAGGCATGAGATGGGCTGGTCTTCGTATCTGCTGAGAATTCTTATCCATATGGGGCTCATCCAGTATATGGATCTCATCAATTAGGTATCTCATCTGGTTGACTTAACTCATTGTATCTCCATTTCAATGAACTCATCCACTCAGGAAATACATCTACTCAAGAAATTCGACGAGTTTGTCCACTCTCAGCACTCAAGGATCCCCTTGGTACCACTCCCTCCTTCAACTGCTCCATACTAACTTCAGTACTTGGACAAGAAAGTCTCTGTCCACCTAAATGGATCTCGTGTGGTCACCGGGACACTCCGGGGCTACGACGTCTTTATGAATATCACCATGGCCGACTCGGTGGAGGCTACATCCCAGGAGAAACTTGCCATCGGAACCATTGTCATTCGTGGAAACTCCATCGTCTCAGTGGAGGTATGTAATTAAGTATTGTCATCTATCAACTCTACTAACCACAGGCACTCGAAAAAATATAACGCAGATTGAGCTACACAGCTACATCCACCTGACAGCTACTTCACTTGACAGCTACACTAGCCACCTCTATATATACCTAATCATACCTTCTAGTCATGAATACCCCCAGATCCTTGTAGCCACACTTCTCGTAGAACCCCACATTGTGCAGTGAGCAGTCCAAGATCACCTTGTAACATCCAGTTATCCTTGCGATCGTACTCAACTGCTCAATGAGAAAGTTACCCAATTTCTTACCCTGCTGAGACTTGGCAACAGCAATATCTTCGATATGACCCACCTTTCCGCAGCCATGAATGAGTTTCTGTTCAATAAAAAGCATTCCTGTGGCTACCACCTCATCGTTTTCGTCGGCAATCACTCGAGGAACGTAGATTTCCGGGTTCTTGTTCCAAGTGTCGACCAATTGAGAGAACTGAGCCTCGCTCACGGTGCCAACGGTGGTGAGAACACTCAACGTTTCCATGTACTTGTGGTAATCCGATTCTTTCACGGGTCTGAAGGTGTAATTCTCGGGCAACAGCATATTGGGTAGTTGGGGATTAAAGTGGTGCGTGGTCTAAGTCTGGTGTCTGGTATACTAGAAATGTTAGGCCGAAGCTATGGAGGTGGATATTTATTGTGGGAGCGAAAAAAAGGATCATCAGGGGCTCAGATGAAAAGATTTTGGGGTCACGAAGAGAAATTCAAAGAATAATGGCTTTTTTCGAGGTTTTCTGATTTTTGACCCTGAAAAGTTCCCATGGCAAAACACTTGCGCTAGCTCTCCATACTTAGTTTCTCAAAGAAATCGGTAAAATCTGGGGAAATGTCCGAGTACACGGAAAAAGAAAACACACAAAAGAAGAAAACACTCGGACAAGAAAATAACCCGATCCGAATGTTACGACATAAATCCGTTAATATTCTGGAATATTCGCCACAGCACCCATTTAGCACAAGACGTTTCTTCCACCACATGCTCTACACACGATGCAATTTCCCGTCGGAGAAATGCGTTTTTCCCGCAGGAGTTTCGCAACCACTAACATACCATCAGTGGGCCCATGCCTTTCTTCCCATCACAAAAATCAATTCATAATGTCCTTCAACTTCAGAGCTGTTCGCTATAAGAACAGAAACACCCCGCTCGCAATCAAAAGCGTCTCGTTGCCTGTAAAGCAGACTGCTTCTGGCAACGTCGAGGTCCAGAATGACCGTATCCTAGTGAAGGTAAAGGCAGCAGCCCTCAACCCCGTGGATCTCTTGTTGAAAAGCGCTGCTTACCCTGCACTTTCCTTTGGCGAAAAAGGTTTTGCTTCTGATTTTTCCGGTGACATTGTGGCCATCGGAGCCTCAGCAGCCTCCCACACCAACCTCCGAATTGGTGACAGAGTATGTGGAATCAACCAGGTGCCTTTTGGAGACGGAACCTTGGCAGAATACACTTTGGTCAACCCATTCAATAAATCTGGTGCCTCCATTAGGAAGATCCCTGATAAACTCACATACGAGCAGGCTGCTGCCTACCCATTAGTGTTTGGTACGGCTGAATCATTGTTCGAGTTTTCCAAGCACCCAAAGAACGGAAAGTCCACAAACTCCTTCAACAAGGTGCTTATATTGGGAGCAGGTACCTCTGTGGGAAGATACGCTGTGCAATTGGCAAAGCAGGTGTACGGTTCGGAACATATCGTGGTGACATGTTCTGGCAAGACTGAGTCTGTTGCTCGCCAATACGGAGCTACCGAAATCATCGACTACACAATCCACAAGAATATATTGAACCCGGTTTTGGAGTCTGTCAAGGCCACTGGAAAGTTTGATGCCATATTGGACACTTGTGGAAACAACGATTTGTTCCCTAACATCGGGGACATCATCAAGACCAGAGCAGAAAGCGCAACCTATGTGACGTTGGTGGGAGACGCCAAGGCTGACTACAAGAAAGGTCTTTTGTCAACGGTCCTCAAGAACTTCACTTCTGGCTTCCGTGCAATCAGATCCAAGTTGGGTATGTTGTCATATTACTACGGCTTCTTTACGGTGAATGGATCCCACTCGTGGCCAGATCACTTGAGAGAATACTTCGCGGAACATAACTTTGATGTCGTCATTGATAGCGTCTACCCATTCGAGGATTTCCAGAAAGCAGTCGACAGACTTGAAACCAACCGTTCTGTCGGAAAGGTGGTCATCACCATTTAATTCACTTAATTATAATGAATCCTATTCTGTGCGTCAGAATTATATCGCTAATTAATATCTACCATTAGATGTCTGTAGCCGTAATCGACGCCACCAGAAGGTGATGACTAGTCAATTCGTGCACAATCAGGTCAAGATCCCACCGCCTTGTAATGTCCCTCTCTAAACAGCCTTCAATCACCCGTTCGACACCGTCAAATTCCTTAGGATCATGCTCTTCCCAATCCTTTTTGCACTGCTCGATTTGCTCTTTTCTGCGCATATCGACCAACGAGCTCGATGCGGTAGAACCGTCATCGAGCAACCACTCCATGAGACACGCTTGTTTCAGTGAGCGTTTGCTGAATTTTCCCGCACTAATAATAGCCCTCAACCGTGGTTCATATGGATGCTGGAATGGCAACCGGCCCACAATCATGGTGTACACCAACACACCCAAAGCCCAAATGTCCGCAGATGGACCCAAAGGTGGAGGCAGAGGGTTCAAAAGTTCGGGGGAAGCATATGGTAACAGTCCGATATGCAGATGCGGTAAATCACTCTCGACCTCTCCGCCCAACTTTTTATCTTTGGATTTGAATTCGTGGAAGTCCATCAATGACGCTCGAGTGCCTTGAGGTGTCAAGTCGACAGACTGAAGCGCAGGCCCGTGTGTTCGAAGCAAATCCAGAATACCAATCTTCAAATCGTCTGCGAAGAGAAATCTTGTATTGTGTGTTTCAGGACCATCATATGGCTTGCGAGTGGGGACAGCGGAACTTCTCGAACGACCCATCTCTGTGCTCACATCAAGTAAGCGCGACAGCTTTCGGCTGATGCGAGGAGCGTATACTCGAGACATGCCGAAATCACAAAGTATGACTTGCAAATTGGTGGGATCCAGATCGTCCACCAATACATTCTCCAACTTCAAATCTCCATGAACTATGCCCAACTCCTGATGCATGTACATGAGTCCACCAACGATTTGCCTTGAAAACTGAATGGTGGTCTGCAAGCGAGTTCGTTGGTTCTCAACCAGAAACGTGAAAGGGCCGGTGCTATCGACGCCTTCATTGAAGTCTCCCCATCTGGAAACAACTTCGAACAACGTTCCACCTCCAATTCTATTGGTTAGGCAAAATATGGTGTCTTCGGTCTCTAGGTGATCCAACAATGGAAGAATGCTCGGATGATGCAACTGTTGCCAGATTTTAATTTCTTGCCTGAAGACTTGCAAAACCTTGGGATTATGACATTTACCAGAATGTTCATTGTCTCTCACTGATTTGACAATCTTGACGGCACGAAGGGTGCCGTCCTTGGCGGTGCAATCTCTAATGGTGCCCCAGGCACCAAAGCCAATGATCTTGCCCAATTCATGGCCAAGAACTATGGCTCCTTTTTCGTCCACATTCATCTTGGGTGCTCTGTCTAACTTTTTCAAGTCAGACGACAGAGACAATGCCAATAAGCGGCCAGCGACCGTATTTGCACTATTTCTTCTGCGGAGGAAACTGCCATTTTGCAACACTGAGGTGCCCTCGGATCTTCTTCCCAGACTGGCAGATGATCCTCCGAAATGAGCCTTGGCAAAGATTGCAAATTGGGAGTAGTCAATTGATTCTGAAAACAGCTTGACCATTTTCTTTCGCTGTGAATAGGGCAAGTCAGTAAAGTTCTGCGGAAGACTGGCTAGAACTGCACCGAAGTTCACTTCGCCGGTGGCCGCATCAACTACTGTAGGGGAACACTTCGGCTTCTTCTTGAGGTGGAGTTCGCCTGAATTTGGCTTCGATGAGAAATCTGCGCCTTTGCTGAATTGACGAGGGTTCCGCGACTGGATTGGTTGAGGAGAAACTTTGGCATGGAGCTTGTTCAAGTCCAAGTACAGATTGTTCAAGTCCAAGTACAGACCGTCGCGTGATGCTGGACTCGAAGCACCCGTGTTGCTCCGTGTCCAATGCCTCAAAACATCCCCGAAATCGAGACCTGGAATGTACTCGTCCTCAAGTCCCACGAGAGCACTATAGTCTCCATCAATGTACTCATCATGGGATCTCAGGTATAGTTTTGTGGACGAAGGTTCACGGAAGGATGGTGCAGATGGCGAGACTGTGCGGGATGGTTTTGCTCGGATCTTGCCGTCGTCGTAGAGCCGATGACCGGTGTCTGCGTCGAAGTTGTTAGTTTCCGTCTCGGAATACGTCCTTGTAAGCTTGAAGCCCAGGCCATTATCGGGATCCTCAGAAAACAGCGGCAAAGTGGCCACCCTGGTGACCAGCCGAGAAGGGCGGATGTCTGGAGGGCTAGGACCCTGGCGTAGGTGATCGAACCTGAGCAAAGGGTTTGTCCTTTTGAAATCCATGGAGCCGAGGAGCCCGGAGAATTCGATACACGAAGGATGCAGGTTAAATCTGCAAGATTATGGCGTGAATGGCGTAGTCGAAGGCTTCAATGGAGAATGCCAGAGGTGGTGTCAGTCTGTGGGCCTTTAGATTTTAATAGACTTAAAGGCATGGTGCAGTCCATCATACTTTTTTGTTCGCACTAGGCAGGAAATGGGGTAGGTTGATGACGGGACGGAATTGTGGCCAGTGAGGCAGACGGGATGCATTTTTGAGACAATTGGAGTAGTGAAATCGAGCGACAGTCGAGGAAATCGAAGACAGTCCCCAACGTGAGGTCTTAGAAGGTAAAAACCGCTGATTTCCCTTCACAGATACGTTTAGTTAGTTCACACTCTCACTGTCATATGCACGCCATTTTGCATCCATTACTTAACAGTGCACTAAGAATAGGTGACCACTTGGTCTACTCATTGAGCGGCGCCTTGGGCCTCTGACTCATCTTGGCGCTTCAGTTCCGGCGACGAACAATTCAGCGTGGACCCCTGGCCACCATCTTTTTGAGGGTGGTTTCCGGAGACCACCAACGGAGTCACAAATGACTCCGAAAGTAGCTCAACGGCACTGGGTCTCTTCTCGTAGTCAAACTCAAACGTCTTAACCAAGAACTCCTGTGCTTCCGCCGTGCATCCAGCAGGAATGTCGGGAAGCGTATGTGTTCCGATCTTGAAAATAGCTTGCATCTGGCTGAATTTGGGGTATGGATGTCTACCAGTAAACATCTCCACGATAAGACATCCCACCGACCAAATATCGGCCTTCTTGGTGTAGGTAGTTTGCTTGACGACTTCTGGTGCCATCCAGTAGACAGACCCTTGGAGGGAGGCTCTTCTATTCGCTTTCTGTTCGTCGCCGTCTTCCTCCAGCTCCACCTTCTTGGAAATACCAAAATCACTGATTTTCGCCGTGCCCTTGATATCAATGAGGATATTCGCTCCCTTGATGTCTCGGTGAATAATGTCCATGCCATGTAGATAGCTCAAGCCCACAAGAACTTGCCTCGTGAAGTTACGGATCAATGGCTCTTCAAATGGGCCGTACAGCTGCAACATCAACTGTACAGATCCTCCAGGAATGTACTCGAGGAAGATGTTGAGGAAATTGCCTTGTGACGACAGGCCGTAGTACCTGACGATATTCTCGTGATTCAATTCCTTGAGAAGCAACATTTCTCGGTGGAGAGCCTCGATCATGGACCGCTGAACTTCATTTTGCTTGGAGTTACCATGCGGAATGGGAACTTGCTTGACTGCCATCAATTCCCCAGTAAGTGGGTCCATGCCGAGAACAACCGTACCGAAACTTCCTGCTCCGATCCGGGCCCCTTGTACCCATTTCTTGCCCGGCGAGAAGTCCCCGTTTGCTACTTCACTGCTATCGTTTCCGTAGTGCGCTAGGAAATCATCTGCGGCCTCGTCATCGTCATCTTCGGAGTCCACACTCATGAGCTCAATACGGGAGTAGCGATTATTTGGGGACGCAAACAGTGTCACCACTGAAAACCGGCTTCTCGCCGAGGTCAAACCAGTTTTGTGAGAGAATTCCAGCTTGCCATCGTCGTGAACACTGGCATTGGAATCTGGAGCGAACGACGACTTGCTGGCAATCAGCACGACATCCCCAGGATTCTTTGCCTCGTCCACCAAGCTGACGTTGTGCACCATCACATCACCAATGGTCCGTTGCGGCCTGAGCCATCCCTCTTCAGACATCATGGAAGACCTCGACGGTTTGCTCAACAGAATAGTCAGGTCACCAAATGGCAAGTGAGAACGACGCAGAAATCTGATGCTGTGGCGAACTGAGTTTCGAATAGTGGCCTCGAGGTCTTGCAGTGGGGCTTCTGGGAAGTACTGGCCCAAATTGGACGAGATCAACTCGCTAGGAGGCCGCTGGCCGAAAAAGCTCCGCAACAGGTTACTCTTGGGCAGGGATTTGCGTCCTGCCATTCTTTGCAAGATGCGAAGCGACTGGCCCGCTGCTATTTCCGAAGGCTGCTCGTTCTTGGGAGTCAACATGATCCGGTGCTTCTCTGGTCTGTCTGGCGAAAAGCAGATGGTGACAAATTCCACGTCGTAGAGGCAACTAATCCGGGCTTCACCCATGCTAGTAGTGTGGACATATGTGTCGTATTCGTGATCTCTGCCTTTGACACCCAACTTCTTGAGGACTTTCCTCTTGATCAGCTGGGCATTAAAACAGCCCTCCACGTTAACTTTTTTCAAGGAGCCGTCCGGCAAAATGAATGTCACGATTCTGGACGTCGACGGCTCTGGCATCAGAAGAATAGTCTGCTCCATCGGGTCCCCACTCACCTCAGAGATATCTGGATGTCGGTGGATGGATTGTCTGATCTCGTCGATGGGGACTTTCTGCTTCAAAAGATCTTGTTTCATGTCGGCGATGGCCAACTCAAGACGAAGTCTGTCGCCGAGCTTGTCGACGCCAATCTCTCGAAGTGCTGGCGTATCGAGTTCGGGCACTAGATCAAATGAGATTTCATTCTCAATGAAGCGATTAAGGTACAGCTGGCAGCCTGATTTGGCTAGCCAGGCATGGAGGTCTGCGTAATCTGCCATGATGAACCGCTAGGTCTGGTCGTGGTGTTGGAAATGTTTTTGGCGGAAGGAATGGATGAAGGCTAGAAGGTGAATCTAGACGAGAATGTCAATTACGCTCTGAAACGAGCGACAGAAACAGCTGGCCGGAAGCGAAAAGATAGACTAGAGTGGCTAGAGCCGTAGGATTTGCTTATGGTGGCTCGATCCGATGGAAAACAGCGAGATGTATGATTTGCCGGATATTGGTGATGTGGTAAATGTAGGTTCTACTGGTTACGGTGCGAGGACCAGAAGTGAGGAAGGTCAGAAGTGAGGAAGGTAGATATGGGAAACAAAAAAATAAAGATGCAGAAGAAAACAAAAAAAAAAATAAAGTAGATCGAAACGGAAGAAAAATGCAGATGAAATCAGAAAACCAAATCCATATAATGCACTCGCCATGCTATTGACAATTGCTCTTGTAATACGTGACGTTCGTACTATGCTCTATTCCGTGATCTCTATGCGCTTTATTTCTATCATGCGTTCACAACAAGACTCACACGTGAGTCACGGCCAAACCCCCTTCGGCAACCTTCTGCCTGTCAAAAACCTCGTCCGGATTGTTTTCTGCTCGCTTCCATGTGTCAATATCCAACTTTGTCTGGTCAAGCTCGTAAACTCTCGTGCGACGAATATACCCATTGTAGCCTCCGTATCCACCTTCTCCAGCACCTCCGCCGTAACACAACCACATGTCGTGCTTGTACTCAGAGATTTCTGGATCGTTGCTCAACAAACAATAGTCGTTGGCGTGGTCGTGGCCAACAGAGGCGACAAGTATGCCTGCCTGAGTGAAAGCAGAACGCATGTCCGTATAGTACTTTGGAGCCGTGACTCCTTCACGAAGCTGGCCCATCATGGGCTTGTTGTTGATGTTGCGGAACTCGGGGATTGGGATGTGGAAAAACGCCATACTGAGCACCTCCTCCTTGCTCTTGTGGGCGAGAATGGACTCGGACTCCATTCCTACCCAGTTGATCTGCGACTCTTTGAACCAGTCGTAACCAGGGTTCGTTTTAGGTTGCTTGGAGTAGGCGTGGCTGTCCAAGAAATAAAATGCGGCTGCATCTCCTCGGCCCTTGCTGCTCTCCACGGTTATCACGTAGTTTCCATATCCATCCACAGCCTCAGGTCCAACGCCGGCAACAGAATATGGAAGCGAACTGGCCAATTGCATCATCTGTTCACGCGAGAGATTCGACTCGTCGTCGTGGTTGCCCAAAGTGATAGCATAAGGGATCTTTCTCTTGACGAATGGCAGCACGGCCTTGAAAAGGGCAGTTTCGGGATCTGGTGCGCCCTGGCCAAATACCTGGTCACCAGTCATGACGACAAAGTCAGGATTCTCCAAGTCCAACACCGCTTCAATAAACTTGAGCGTCCTTGGATCAGCCTCACATCCCTGAGCAGATTCTGCTGGAACCGGATCTCTGCACTTTCCCACTCCGGTAGAAAAATGGAGATCTGCCACTTGCAAGATTTTGAACTTGCCGTCCTTCTTGAACTTCAAATCAGTTTTGTAGGCGGAGCTTTTGTAGTTCAAGCGGGGACCCACTCGGAACGAAATCCGAGGCAAAAGATGAGATGCTGCCCCAGTGTCGAGAATTGGGTTGGGTAATAAATTCCAGTTTGGGCGAGGATCCACAGCATCTGCGCCGTATAGAATATCAATTCCTGTTACCGAAAGTGGGCCTGGAGGCCCATACTTAGCCCAGATCCCACTTCCAAGCGATTCCCATCCAGCTTCTTTAAGCTGTTTCGTGGTAGGAATTGACATATAATTTTTGAGGTTGTGACGTGAGGTTTCCCTGCTTCGAGGGAAAAGACGTTCGCTTGTGGTCGAGCGTTTCTGCTGCTTCTTTTCCGCTTGATCACCACCAGGACTTTCATTTTGTGTGTTTTCGTCACTTCCAATCTTCTCCTTTTCTTCACCGTCGCCACCTTTGTTGCTGTTTTCGTCATTGTTGCTGTTTTCATCCTGAATCTTCGCCCCACTCGCACCTTCTTGCTCCTGCTGTTTCTTCGCCTCAAAATCAGCATTGTACGTGTCGGCAGCCTTGGACTTATCGGTAGCCACATGCAACTTCTCGTCCTTATTGGCCTCTAGATAGAACTTGTAGCCCTCGTCGTCAAAAGGATGCGTCTTCATGTAATCCTTTATCACCTCGGCCGGAACACAATGTTTGTTCCCTTTGATGTGGCAATCTTCTTTCGTGCCCACCCACACCAAATG
This sequence comes from Sungouiella inulinophila, assembly GCA_030562885.1. NCBI lineage: Eukaryota > Fungi > Ascomycota > Pichiomycetes > Serinales > Metschnikowiaceae > Sungouiella > Sungouiella inulinophila. Next base: position 148,456 of record JAKUAG010000016.1, read on the forward strand.
GATGGTTCTGGGATCTTTTCGGGCATCAAGCAAATCCGGATTCATGAATTTCGAGTAGAGGTACCGTTTGGACACCCACAGGCGTCCTAGTAGCAAGTCTTTATCCATTTTCTCCCACAGACCCAAATCACCGTATAAACCCAGCGATTTGTTGGGAACACCGCAAGCAGGCAGCCTTCCATTGAACAAATTGCATGAACCTATTGTAATGTCAACTACATACGCGTCGGAGGGCGGCTGGAAGTATTGGGGCACCAAATCTCCCGAGATGAAGTGATCCAAATGTATGACTCGGTTCTTGTTTGCAATGAGAATGAGAAACAGTGTAAACACAAGGAATGCTGCTGCATAAGTCAATTGGCGAATATACCTGCGAGGTAGAAGCATCGTTGGGGCAGGGTTATAGGTGATAAGAGGATATTGTGGAGGACAATTTGATTCGGTGATAATTGTAGGCTATTGTGTGGAGGACAGTGAGGCCGGGCAGTAATGGTAATACTTGGGAGTTCAGAAACCGATTGAGGAAATTTGTTTGTATTGATAAATGTTGTTAAATTGATAGTTGAAGAAATAGTCGAATGAATACTGAAATGGATAAATTGTCGTTCTAGGCACGATAGAGTGAGGTGGACCGAATGCTAGATCACTACAAGAAAATAGCATCTCACTAATTAGAGATAGCTGAAACTATTGATTTAGCTACATTGTCTCTTCGTTTTGTTCATTCAGTATTTCCATAATTCTTTACCTTCATTCCTTAATCATTTTCTTCATTCCTATATCATTTTCTTCATTTCCTTCATTCCTTAATCATTTCCTTCATTTCCTTCATTTCCTCTCTGCCTCTCCTCACAATTCTTCCTTCTTCTTTGCTCTCGCAGCATCCAACTTCTCCTCCCGAGCTTTGGCCTCAGGCTCAACTTCTGGAAACAGCTTCAAGTCTGGAATGGGCTTGTTCCCTCCTCCAACTACAACGTTGTGGGGCTTATTGATTTTCGAGAGTGGAACTTGCTTGTTTCCCAAGTTTACCATGATTTCTTCTTGATTTTCTTGATTTTGTGACATGACGAGAGAAAGGTAGGTGGCGATAGTTATCACGGAGGCTAGTAGCATAGTTGCTGGAGTGCAGGTGGAGGAATGAATGGGCCTATGTAGGAAAGCAGGAATATGCCTATGTAGGAAAGCGTGGAGTATGGGTCACCTGGCTAAAGGAGATCTGCGAGCAATTAAGGGGGAAGTGCAATGGTTGCCATTTCGGAAATATGGGGTTTTTGGCCGATTTTCTGAATATGAGCCGATTGGGTATGGTGAAGCAGTAGAGTTGTCTATAGACTCTTGGTTAACACGTTATTTGAATAATGGAACAGGATTGGATGAGTAACTGAGTGAATTGGAGAGAAAGAAGAAAGGGGGACTGAAACTCGAAAGATAGATGGGTGTGCCCAACCCAGCATGATTATTGTAAAAATTTCGTCTGACACTCAAGTGCTATTGTAATCGGCTCCTCATTCTGCCTTTATCTGGAGATTGTATGGCTGCGAAATTCTCACTATCAACCAGATATTAAGACTCGAACAATTTGGCCACAGAGGAGCATCTGAAGTTTTAACGCCTGCAAAAATTACCATCAGCATCAGTATGCAAAACGTGATGAATTATGAAAGATTTCAGATTCATTTGATTTCAATAGTCAGGGGTTGGTAAAGTAAATACTGATATTGTAGCTATCATTAAAACGCTGCGATAAGGTCCCTTAAGTACATCACTGGAAGTCTCTCGGCAGGAATTCTAAAGGCGGAAACGCCGTAGACGACAAGATCCGAATAGAAAAGATAAGAAATATTCGCGACAAAGACACTGAATTGGGTACAATCCGTTACAAAAATGTACTCATCACTATAAACCCTGCGATGAAGGGCGTCTAGTTAAATGTCTGAAAAGCCCTCGGGGCCACTCTGTTACAATTAATTCAATTAAGAGCCGTAACCACTGCTTCGTATTTGAGTTTCAAACGAAACCCATTATTTAATTTAATATTTTATTAGGATCTTCTATTTTAAGAATATTTTTGTTATCAGTTTGGGATACCAATGGCGTATCCAGAGGCACTAATTGCACTTTGTTCTTCTCTAGTACGCGTTCTGAGAATGCGAAAACTGAGGTTAAATTTATCTCAAGGTCGAGTCGCCATCGAAGGCTAGATAAATCGAATGGGAACTGCAAATTATTTTGGACGGCGAAAAGGTTATGGAAACTTTTGATGGCTCACAATCTATTTCTATATACGATTGAACTCCATTCCTCATTCCATAGATGACATGTGAGGAAACGACTCAATGTCCTCGCGGTTTGCACCCTCTGCAGTGAACGCTATAGTGACCCTCAGTAACCTCTGTTCCGGGATAACTGATAGAGACCTGAGTGCATTTCCAGATTGATCTCATCGAGATCCGCGAGTGTAAGGGTCCCGATTAGGCACACACCTGAAACATGGTTGCGCGTGTTTCAGAGTTTGATATCCGGTGTCGCGCATAGGACCCCACATCATGAAACTGTTATCAGCTAATCTCCGATATCGCAAGGGGTTATGACTCCTGAGATTCGAGATATAAATATCTGAGGTCTGGTTCGATGTCAGAGCCCAGGAGATCCTCTCAGCTTAGTCTCACTTAGGTAATTATAAATTAAGTTTTGTTTCAATCTCCTATCTTCTTACTATCGTCTACCCAATCGTTAAAACTTGCAAGTGACTACCATCATAATGGGTTCTCGAGTTCTACCTGACAATCTCCCGGTCATTGACGACCGTAGCGAAGGTTCCTCCACGCCCTCCTCCAACGACACTGGGTTAACTCCAAGCTGGGACGAAGTGTCCGAAACAGAGGATTCTTCCCATGTGAATGCACTCAATGCTAAGATGGAGGCCCTACAGGCTGAATTAGTAGCTCAACAGGCAAAGATGGATGCTCAACAGGCAACGATAGATGCTCTATAGGCGGGGATGCACAGAATGTTCCAGCATTTTGCTGAGACAACCGACAGAACCCTCCAGCAGCTTGCCGAAATAGTCACTGTTCAAGTTGGTGCCACTAAGAAAGCACAAGCCACCGAATCGGCCCAATTTCGGGTAGGAACTAATTCGAGCCTGAAGTGCGATGCATTGAAAGGCCACGGCAGTGATCCTAACTCGGGTACCATCGATAGGTCGGTGTCAAAACCACTGCCAATAGATGATGATGTAGTAACCCTTCACTGTAAGCTCAGCGACCACTGGGTTTGCTGGAGACGTCGGAAACTCAAGGGAACCGAAAGTGAGTGCAAGGTTGAACTCTTCTTCAGAGACTTCGAAAGTGTTGTGCAACCCCAAAAAAAGGCACATCGACTCGGTACGAAACCTCGTAGCTGAGTCACTCGAAGGGCCCCTCGCCCAATGGTTCGAACAAACAGAAACCCTCAGGGTTCGAGAAACCAAATGGGCCACTTACGAAGGACTTAAGAAGGATCTCCTTCGGGAATACAATCTTATACGGCCGAGAGGCAACGAGGCGGACCTCCGCTTGTACACTATCAAGCAGACCGGACTGGTCTTACAGCTCCGTGCCCAATTTCGAAAGTTATTGGCCGAAGCGGACGAAGAGGTCCAGCTGCCCAGAGCTCTCTTGACCGTATTTCATCAAGCGTTGACCCCGAAATTATTCAAGTTGGCTCAGAACAAGCCCAAAAGGTACTTTCAAACATGGGAAGACCTTGCTGATTGGGCGCACGAGAAGTCCATCGAGCTCGCCCCAGACGACTGGCGTATGACCGACCAGGAATGGTCAAACGGCAAACCATACCCTCGTCAAAATCGGGCCTCTTCTCGTCGGAGACGCTTTCGGAAAAGAAAGCGGGCCTGAACAATTCTGCTGGGAAGGTCAGTGTCTCAAATGATGTATTGTATAAAATTTTGCTGCCAAAGTTGATATACCTGGTGGCGCCGTAACTACCATAGGTGGGCTGCTTCAACAACAACTACAACAACCGATTCCAACAACGTAGCCAGTCTAAATTTGATTAAATCCACAACCAGGGCGCATGCCGATCCACAATAGGTTTACCATTTATACCTGAAAATTATGAATAACATGTGTTACATGACAAAGCGTGTAACGAGTAACGATCAGCGACTTTGTCGAGTTCGAGTCGGATTTCCTTTTCAACTTGACTATCTACGTTCAACCGCTTATGGATATCATTTCTTTAGTAGCACCTCCATGCATTATCAGAAGGTAACATTCGATTCCTTCTCCAGCAACAATCCTTCCTATAATGACATTTACGAGGACAACCTGGAGTGTAGCCCGCGGCCTACATAAAAAATGAAGACCATTTAAATATAGCAGGTTTATCAAAAATAGTTTCCTTTTACAATTAGTTCTTAATAATGGATCAGATGGAAAACTGGCCAGTTCTTGGGAGCAATGGTTGCTAAACTGAAGGTTCGTTCTTGATTTTGGGGGCACTTTTTCCTCTTAGTTAGAGGTTTGTGTTCTTATCTACCGTAACGACCTTAATTGATACCTAGGATATTCTGAGAGTGAATGATCGATTCTTGACTACTACTATTAAGAAAGCGATTGCGAAAGATACTTCTGCTCACCGATATGAATCTAAATACAGATATAAAGAGGTGATTACTTTCACCACTTAGAACGGATAAGAGCAAGTTCACGAAGTGACACTGAACGTCAAAGTCACCGCAATAGTACAATTGAGTACATCTCTTCCTGATAACCTGCCTTGTTCCTTCTGCAGCAAAACGAACTTATCAATTTCAGCCACGTCTTCGTCACGGGTCTGGACATTTCTCGTGTTTCTACGACTACGGTCTGGACATTTCGCAGCCAAACAAAATAATAGCGCAAGCAAGAAATCAACGTGAGTTGGAAAAGCCAAGGAAATGAAAATCGAAACGTTCGAGTCCAAAAAATGCCCTGGAGCTGTACAATACCATGTACTCATTATCAAAGCCACTAAATGTCGACAACCAACATGATGCCTAAGTATTCAGAAACTCACGAAACATAGTAGTTCACTTTCACAGAGTTTCCTGACTCGCCTGACAATTTGCACCATCTAACCACAATCCTAATCACAATCCCAAATGAAATTTCCTGTTCATTTCCTCATGATATTTCTTGTTCATTTCCTCATGATACATCCATCCATACCTCATCTTCCATCCCACTCATACAGGCTGTCCTCCTACAACCGGCACTCTCAGCGGTGCTCCACAACGCTCCATTACAATTTTTTCCACAACCACCACAATGTTCACTACAATACCCCATTCCCGACCAACCCCATCAGTGGCACCCACACTATCTACTTTTCGACCTTGACACCGATACCTTCCCCGGCCATCCTTCCTTCCATCTATATACACACCTGTATCACCAGAGTATGCTATTATTAAACTTCTAGCCAAATAGGGACGGCACCACCAGAATCTACCTCAACTTTCACCTACGATGCCCGAATCGTTCCTCTCCTGGGATCCCGCCCAGGTGTCGATGTACCTTCGATCGTACGTGGACCAAGACGTTTCGACGTCGTTTATCGAGAACAATATAGACGGATCACTCTTGCCATTCCTTACGACAGACCACCTACGAGAATTGGGAATTTCCAAGTTGGGTGCTCGCCTCAGAGCAAAAAGAGCCATTAACGACCTCATGGCGCTGCAGTTTGCCGACGCCGTTCCCTCAGGACCCAATGATCCAGACTTTCGGCTTACTTCCATCAACATCAACACCAACTACGTTTCCATGGAGGCGCTAACTCTCTGCGCGGTGATTCTACGGGACATGAACAAGTCTCTTGAGCCCAAGTCCGAGTCCGAGGCCCTCGATATGCGCAAATTGAACGAAAACTTCAATAAGCTCAAGACCGACTTGAATCCAGTGATTCGTCTTGTAAAGGAGTCAAAGCCGCTTCCCACTCCCACTTTGGATCCTGGGGTGGCGGTAACCCTGCCAACGCACTCGACCAATTCGATTTACTCCACCAACTCGTGGCTGACGTCCGAGAGCGACGGCCATAGCAATACCGGCAGAGGCTCTCCAGTCCCGGCTGTTTCCGTATCGACACCTTCGTCGTCTACGGCCACTACTACTTTGACACTGCTACAGCCGAACACGATTCCGAAATCTGCCACCAATACTTCCATCCAGAGGCCCGTATCTGTTTCGAGTCCGACATACTCCAAGCGGTTTTCGTCAGGCTCGATTCTCTCGATGGGAGTAGGAAAAATCACCGAGGTCAAGAGTGCAGCGGCAGGCAGATACCTCAACAAGCCACGCTTGGTGGAGGCTAGACAGTCTCCTAATAACCAGGAGGGAGAGGGCACAGAATTTCCTGGTTTAAAGCCGGTTGCTAATGCTCCAAGCTTGAAGCACAAGGCATCGTCGACTCTGGTGGCTTCATCCAGAACAGTAAATGAATTTCCTCACACCCTGGGCGGAAATCAGCCCTTGAAGCAACTCAAAGCCTCTACCGATGACACATGTTTGAAAGTGCTCCAGCTGGCCATGCGGAGACATCATATTCCGCGAGAAAAGTGGTCCAAGTACGTGCTTGTAATTTGCTACGGGGACAAGGAGCGGATTCTAAAGCTTACGGAAAAGCCGGTGTTGGTATTTAAGGAGTTGCAGGGCCATGAAAAAAACCCTACCATCATGCTTCGAGAGTTGGCGCCTTCGGTGAATAATACAGAGGAGCAGTACGAGGACTCTCGTATTGGAGATGACATTCCAGGTGGTACTCTCTAATGGGCGGAAAGTTCCTTGAAGTTATTCATGGCGGTCTCTGTACGGCCTCTGGATTTGATCCGGAAGGTCGATGCTAGGGGAGATTGGGGATGAAGGGTTTCTGACAGGTTTTAATAATGTTTTCCGTTACCATTCATGGATGAATAGATGCATCTTTGGAGGGGAGGAGTATATGTTGTTTACCACAAAATTCAGGCGATGACACTTGTCAGCGTGGATGAAATAAGGGTGTGAAGTGGGCTTCAAGATACTTGAATTCACGAAGTCTTCCTCGGGACTTTATGTGGCTATGAACGGCTGGGAGATTGACGTAGGTTTAGCTGTCTAATGATTAGCCGTTCTTAGAGGGAAAGCGGAATAGCTTCTCAGCTTCGATGATGGCTTTTTGGGTATGAAAACTGACGGAATTTAGACTTTTCGATGGGAAGTTCTACATGCCATAATTATGACTCGCCATGACAGTACAATTTATGTCTCATAATTTCAATTCAAGGTGCAATCTGAATACCTGTAGTATTTTCTCAGAGATTGAGAAGTCATCACCATTCAGAATTGGATATGATGGACGAGAAATCGATCACCCTTTCTCTGGCTGCAGCGTTATGGTACATCGGGGATTATTATCCCGTTGTGGAATTATTAGCTGTGTCTCAATATCAACGTGAAATTTAAAAACTACTTCTATTCACCTAACAACGGATCTACTCGTCATTGGATCAAATGACATTAGCCTGAATAATAGAAGAGACTCACGCCAAAAAAGCTCGCCTTGACGGAATGGAAGCACTACACAGCCCAGAGCTTTACAAGCTATAATTCCTTTAAATGGAGTACGTGATAATTGTTTCTCTATAGGCGTGTCTCTCCTTGTTAGTAAAATTACCTCGAATCCTTCGTTTTGTTGTTCATTTTCTGCCTGCGAAGGTTCTGTGGCATTGGCGAAATGTTTCAATAACTGCTGTGAATACAATCAAACGATATACTAGGATTGATCAGCAAAAGATCGCGGATATTATTCCTTTTGTATTCCAACATTGAAGTACTTTTTTCTGTACGTCGGCACTTGGAGACTTCAAGTGTGGTTAACAAATGTACGTGATATCAGGTAGAAGCCCACTCTAGATCTGTTCTGGAGACCAAAATTATTAGAAAGACAGTGCAAATATCTGAAACTATTGGTGACTGTCACGGCGATCTCGGACGTCTTGTTCACGCCTATTGCTCCTCGTTGGTCATTATCTTCGATTCTGGCACCCTTCTTGGCCTGTAGCGAGACCGAATGAGATTTCGCAGCCAAATAAGCATATGAGTCCATCACATCATCAAGAACTCCATAGAACATAAAATTTCACAAATCGAAGAAATAAACAAAAATAAACAAAAATAAACAACCAATCCGTCCAGCAGATATCACAAAACCAAACAACACCCAGAGATCCACCTACCCTATGCTTCGCCGGTCTCCAGGGCTCAAGCCCTAAACACATCGCACCAACCACCGCGGCCATCGGCTCCCCCCACCTGCACACCCATCACAAATTCCACCTCGCGCACGTGACCGCGCGCTCCACCAACCAGCTAAAATTTTTCCTTTCAACTTTTCATCTTTTTACTACCAACTATACAAACATGCCTCCAAAGTTTGATCCTTCTGAAGTCAAGTTCCTCTACTTGAGAGCCGTCGGTGGTGAGGTCGGTGCCTCCTCCGCTTTGGCCCCAAAGATTGGTCCATTGGGTTTGTCCCCAAAGAAGGTTGGTGAAGATATCGCCAAGGCCTCTAAGGACTTCAAGGGTATCAAGGTCACTATTCAGTTGAGAATTCAGAACAGACAGGCCACTGCCTCCGTTGTTCCATCTGCTTCGTCTCTTGTCATCACTGCCTTGAAGGAGCCACCAAGAGACCGTAAAAAGGAGAAGAACGTCAAGCACAGCGGTAACATTCCATTGGACCAGATCTTCGACATCGCCAGACAGATGAGGGAGAAGTCCTTCGGTAAGACCTTGGCTTCTGTTACCAAGGAGATCTTGGGTACTGCCCAGTCTGTTGGCTGCCGTGTTGACTACAAGAACCCACACGACATTATCGATGCCATCAACGCCGGTGAGATCGATGTTCCAGAGAACTAATATGTACACATAGGGTAATAGTTACGATTGAAAATGCGGATGTAGAGTGTAGAGGGAGAGCTGGTGGAAAGTGAGTGAGAAATGTTCTATATCGGACAGAATATGGTGATTGGTACCATTTGCCAAAATTGTCTAGATGTACGAACGCATCCCAAATATCAATAATTTTCATGGTAAGCTGGGTTGCATGTTTTGTCATGGGTTGTCATTTGGACCATTCTGAATGCAGAGTGGTTGTATTTTGAGACAGTACTTGTCATTGGTGAGATGAGCTGAGATGCTTAATTATTGGTGAGAAAATGTGACATGAGACATTGTAAGTAATTGTTGGTGATAGAATATGAGTATGTGACAGGAGTAACCCATTAACAGAGCCGAAGAAAGATCGTAATGTGTTTTTTTTTTTAGAAAATAGCGGTATATTCCTGAGACAAGGATTCCCTACGAATCCGATCTGACTTACTATACATCCTCGCACAATTATCATTTCGTATGTACTTTTACAATCCACAAATATTTTTGACACATTGACGACTTATCTTGTTTTACAGATTAATTTGAATTCTCTAGACTATTAACTACTATTATTCAAAATAATTTGCTTGACATGCCTGAGGTACTTCGTTATGCAAATGTGGAGGTCAGTGGCTCAGTTCAATTTCTTCAGATTCCTTCAGTTACATCAGCTTAATAAAAATTTTTAATGTTCAGCGTCTCAATTACGCTCGAAGAAGTCGTTGGGATTCGTATCCTTTCGAGAGCCTGACTGAGTTAGACAGCCTGAGTTGATGCGTTAAATAATTCATAATGTGCTGCAGACAGATAGTCACTAGCTATGGGGGACGTTGTTCATTTTACCTCAATACTTTCAACTTTTCAACGGACCTTTCGGATTTCAATTTTTTAATTTCTACATTAGGGGGGTTTGGAATTTTCTCGATAATTTAGCTATGAAATCGGCAAAGTAAGGTAAGACATATAGTCTCGATTCGTAAAAATACTGGCTTCACGGTGCATACATCTTCACTGTATGCAATAAGACCAGATCCACACCAAGTCACCGAATCACAAAATCAGAAAATCTCAAAATTACAAAATCTCAAAATCTCAAAATTACAAAATCACAACCAAATCACAATATTTATCTGCTCCCCAATTAATACACTTATTTTCATCGCCACCCCCTCCTCCATCCACAAGTCTACACCTCCCTAAGAAACCCGTGCATCCGCCATTCCGCCATTCGCACGTGATAGCCAAAGTCAGCAACAACTCCAAGTCTTTCTGCCACCGCCATGTCTGACTCCATAGGTATGTTCCAGCAGTCACAGTCGAACGTCTGGATGGCATGCTGACGCCTTCAACCCTTTTTTGCGCATTTCACCGGCTTCTCCCCCATTCAGCAACGTCATTCATCCACAATTCAACTCAATCATCGCCAGGCCACTACTAACATCCAGACCGTGTGTTTGTGAAGGCAATCACAACCATCCGCGCCCTCTCATCGCGCTCCAACCACGGCCTGTTGCCCCGCCCGCCTACCGAAAGCAGAATCAAGCTCTACGGTTTGTACAAACAAGCAACCGAAGGAAATGTCGAAGGTATCATGGCCAGACCCGAGGGCCACACCCTCGAAGATGAAGGCGCCAAGAAGAAATGGGACGCGTGGAAGCGTGAGGAAGGTCTTCCTCGCACAGAGGCAAAACGCCAGTACATTCTGTATCTTATCGATACCATGAAGGTGTATGCCAGTGGAACAGCAGAGGCTCGCGAATTGCTCAACGAATTGGAGTACTTGTGGGACCAGATCAAGGATATAGAATATCTGGACGAGGATTTCCGTCCGGCGTACCCGTATAATGTGGCACGGCTGGTGGTTTCGAATTTGGACCAATCGGATCGCTTCTCCACCGCCACGCCATGGCCGTTGCAGAGCAACTACTCGGCGCTGGCCACAAACAACCAGTACAGAAACAACTTGGAGAAGATTTACCTGCATCTGCGGAGAAACACCCAGCTCTCGTTGAACGACTTTGTCCACAAAAGCAAGGATCCAGCTTCGACTTCGAGCTACCCCGGCTCTCGGAATCGGGTGGATGTCCCTGCGTCCACCATTGAGGATTTCCGTGCTTGGCAGGGCGAAATCAACCTGATCATCAACAAAATCAGCAAGGAGTACGTGACGAGAAACAACACTACAGGACGGTTCAATCCTTTCAACCACGAGTCTGACCTGGAAACGGACTTGGATCCTAGTGAACACTTGAAGAAACGCATATTCTACATTCTTCGCACGGTCGGGTGGCAGAGTTTACGGTTCTTGAAGAATTTCTCCATTAGCTTGGTGGCGATCTTGTTTGTAGTTTGGTGCTTCAAGAAGAATGTGGTGGTGAAGAGAACGGTGGTGAAGAACCATGATGGCACGCGACCCAAGAAGGAGCTTGTGATCAACATGGTTGTTCCAGACGAGAACAAGTGGTTTATCCGCTTGCTTCTGCTCCTCAACAGCTTTGTGGGATTTGTGTAAGGGGATGAAAGTACTCAAATCTTTTCTGGCTTCGAACAGCAGCGCCGAGGTGTCCAAAACATGATTCTGGTCAATTATGAATTTCGAGCATCTCATCGCATACAAGCATGACAGTAAATGATACATAATTAGTAATGTACGAACGTTATAGGAGAGGCACGAATTGCTATAAGACTATAATTTTATGAAAAATAACACTATAAAATGAAAGGTTTGGCTGGCGTTCCATCCTGCCTCATCTTGTCTGGTGATGTCGCACCATTACTGGCACTCGAGAAACCACGATGGGAGACAAACAAGAAACGAAGAGTAAAAAAAACAACAATTATCCTACCAGATTAAAACATTAAAGCCCCACAAATCTCTCAATATAGCCGTCCCACTCCCTCTCCATACATCCATCATCATCCCATCTGTCAGGAGTCACGTGCGCGCCTCATCTAAAAAAATCTCCATCCATCTCATCTTCATCAACTTCACCACTATGGATATCCACAGATGTCGTTTCGTGGATTACACGCCGCACACGGTGACAGCGTTGGCGTTTTCTCATTCCAGTGATGCCACCGCTATCTCTCCAAGTGGCTTGCGGCTCGCGGTAGGAAGATCGAACGGAGACATTGAAATCTGGAATCCCAGATACAACTGGACCCACGAACTCACGCTACCGGGCGCAAGAGGCCGTGCTATCGAAGGTTTGGTGTGGGCGCATGCTGCGGGCGAGAATCCACGGCTCTTTTCCATTGGAGGATCGACCTTCATCACCGAATGGGATCTTTCCACTCTTAGACCAAAAGCCAACTACGACTGTAATGCCGGCGTGGTATGGTGTGTGGATGTCAATGAAGCTGGCGATAAGTTGGCTGTTGGATGCGACGACGGCAGTGTTGTGATTGTGGATCTTGCCGGCGGAAGCGGAATCATGGAGCACGATATTGTCTGCCAGAGACAAGACCTGAGAGTATTGGGCATTAAATGGTACAAAAACGACAGTTTAATCGGCGGCTGTGCGGACGGAAAGGTCAGGTGCTGGGCTGCAAAGGGAGAGGTGCGTGGAAGACTTGTCTCGTCCATGAAGGTGGACAAGCTGAAGACAGAATCTACCTTGGTATGGTCGATTGTCACTTTGCCGGAAAAGAAGCAGTTTGTCACCGGAGATTCCACCGGAGCCGTCAAGTTCTGGGACGCTGAGACCTACACCATGTTGCAGGGCTTCACCGTTCACGAGGCCGATGTGTTGACACTTGCCAAGGACGTATCTGGAGACAAGGTGTTCTCGGCTGGAATCGATAGAAAAATCCACCAGTATGCGTGGTTGCAGAACATCAAGAAGAAGTCGTCCAAGTGGATTCACAGCTACAACCGTCTTTTGCATCTGAATGACGTGCGGTCGCTTGCATTCTATGGGTGCAAATCCTACAACTTCTTGGTCAGTGGAGGTGTGGAGAGATCAATCATTGTCCAGTCGGCCGAAACGTTCGCCAATGGGCCATACAAGAAGATTTTGATGGACCAGCAGCTCTCAAACATCTCTGTGTGTGCAGAATCCAAATTGGTTGCATTGTTCCAGGATCAGGTGGTGAAGATCTGGAGAATTGTCGAGGATGAGCTCAAGCACAAATTGGTGGCCAAGCTCACGTTATCCGATGAGGATAACATCACGTCTGTCAGCGTTGGCGAGTCTTCCGAAGGAGTGTCGTACTTGGCAGTTTCGACCATCAATTCCGTCAAAGTATTTGCATTAACTGATGGCGACCGCAAGTTCCAGGTTAAGAAAATCAGAGACCCAGCCTTTGACGAGGTGGTCAGTGGAGCCAAGAAAGTCTGGGTGTACGACTACAACAGCCTCTTGGTCCACACAGCCGAGGACGAACTTTACAAGTTCACCATCGGAGAGACCATCGAGTTGGAAGATGAAATCTCCACTGTTGCTGAGCCTTCCAGCGAGTTGAAGGCTGGCTTTGACTATTACAACTCTATCAAGCAGATTGTTTTGACTCCTGATTATTCTCAGGTTATTGTGAGCAGATTTAACAATACTATAGAGATGTTACCATTGAACGGAGCCCAAGAGGGCCACGTTTTGACCAAACTCTCGAACCCAATCCATTTGATGGATGCCACTGACAACGACACAGTTGTTGTGCTCACCGAGGACAACAAGTTGTACGAATTCCACACAGAAAACAACTCGACCAAGTTGCTCAGTGACTGGTCCCAGAAAAACAGTGAGGTGATGCCCTTGTCGTTTTTGAAGTTGGAAGACAAGCCACAGGGCTTGTTTGTTGAAAACGCCAAAGTGTGGGTATACGGAAGCCAATGGCTTGCCTTTTTCGATTTGGCACTCAGCTTCGATGTTCCACAGCTGTACGAGACCAAGGCTCGCAAGAGAACTAGAGATGGGTTGAGCATCAAGGAAGAAGCATTGAAGGATGACACATTGAGAGACATCCAGTCAACAAAGGAGAACGACGAAGACGACGAAGACTACGGAAATAAGCCCAAGGTGAAGCCATTCTGGATGACGCAGAAATACCGTCCCATTCTCAAGGTCCATCGGTGGGGCGAGAACGAAATCACGGTGGTGGAGAGAGAGGCGTTTGCCTTGCCCACTACGTCAGCATTCGAGGCTCCTCTTTTGAGAATCTGAGCTTCTTGTATCATAGAAACATTCAATATTTATATTCTAAACATTTGTACACTAGAGCTGGGGGACGACTCTGGCGCCCTGGAAGAACACACGAGCGGCGGCACTCAATCCCATAAGACATTTAGACGGATTCTGGGTATCTCCGTCGCGGTCATCGTCTCTCATAGCGTGGTCCTTTCTTCCTCCGAATTCCTCCTTGTAGTATTTCTCGTAGTAATCGGTGTACGTCCGGTTGGGCTCGAAAGTCTGGATGTACAAGCCATCCTGGGGGTCCTTGGCGTACTTGTAGAACAACTTCAAGTGTCTAGCGACCTCGTCCTGAATTCTACGTACCATATCCTCTTGTACTTCTGGGCCCACGTACAACAAGTAGTCAGCCAAGCCTTCAAACAACAACGAGGTCCAGAACGAGGGATCACGCCAGTATCTCAATTCGTCAGGGTAGTCGCGGTCGTAGAATGGCGAATTTCTGTTGATGGAAGCCTCGGCCAATCCGTCCGCAATGTCCTTCCACTTGCCATCCTTGGTGATCTTGTACAAATGGGCCGCAGCACTCAAGGTGGTTCCGGTGTTGTAGGTCAATTTCCCCGCTTCGATCTTCATGCCGTCTGGCTGAATTCCGTCCATAATACACTTGTCCGAGTCCTGCAATGTCTTGATCTGCCAATCAATGCATTTGGCTGCGAAATCCACATAAGTGTTGGCTTCGGAAGGAATAAACGTGGAAAGCTGCAAACACGCCTTGGCAACTTCAGCAGTGGTACATGCGTTCACGTAAGTCTTGCTGACGTGCCACCGGACGCCGCCAATTCCCTCATGCCATCCGCCCATTAGGAATCTCACCAACTCGCGGCCAGAATCCAAGAATTTACGGTCACCAGTGACTTCGTAAGCGGTGATGATGGCGCTAGCCACCTGGGCATCATCATCGTAGTAAATATCCTTGTCGTTGCCGTTGTTTTCAGCGGCAGAATAGCCCTTCAAGTGGGGATTCTTGTAATGAGCAAAAGTGTCAATTGCTGGCAGAATGAGCGGCTTGAATTCCGGGTAGATTCTGGCTCCATCGACAATGGCCTGTGCAGCCACGGCAACTGCCCACACAACAAACTTATCTTCGTTGTAGCATCCGGAACACCTTTTAGGAGCAACGAATTGTTTCTTAGATGGATTGTAGAAGTAGAGCCACATTCCACGGGCCACGTAGTAGCCTTCAAGATTGGGATTGGTAAGACTCATGTTGATATAGGAAAAAGACGAAGGTGTTGATGGCAGGAAAAGATGGCGGTGTTGATGGCAAGAAAAGATATGGTTATGGTGTCAGGTATGGATAAGGTGGATTGCTGCGGCCTGCAATGCGTAGAAGGTTCCTACAAAAGGTTAATGAGGTGGGTGCCCGATTTCAAAAGTGGGGGAAAAAAAGAGATTAGATATCGAAACCCGTCAGATAGATATGGAAAAGTCACTTTTGAAAGGCACAATTCTTTCTTGTGGACCTTTTTGAGATGTTGGATGGTCGTATTGTTTGATAGTGGTCATTGCTGTTCCAAGAGGCTGTGCAGGAGGTTCTGGCAACGGTGCATGTGGGCACGTTGACTTGAATGGCCGAATATATTCTAGAATGATTGGGCGAGTGAACGGGGAAATATTGGTAACTGGAATGTTGTGTCGTTTTGGAACATAACTTTTGGTTTTTAAGATGGTATTGATTTTTTAGACAGAAATCATTTCTGGAGTTTTGAGAGTCTAGAGAAAATGTACTCATAATTCGCAATCTTTAGTGGAGTTGCAACCACAAGATATTTTTAATTACGAGGCGAGATTATATATTTTAGCTAACAACCATATAATAAAAGAAATCTATATAACTAATGGAAGGAGAATGCAGTTTCAGTAAATATGGCAAAATTACAGAAAATCAATAAAACCGAAATGGCCAAGAGAATGCCGAGCAATCAATATTAGAGGAAAAAAAGTGGACTCCGGGCTGTCTTATGTAGCCAAAACGAGAGTTCTTTAGCTATTATTATTTTTCGATCAATAAGACGCTATTTTGCGGAGACCATCAAAGAGCAGAAAATTTCATTCTTGTAATTCTCAAGTAAGTTCTTCTTGATTAGGAAATCGTGACAACGAGGACATCACTGTATTCGAATTGCCAAGACAGCTGACTTTATTTCGGACCCTCCGACTTGGAAACATCAAAGAAGTTTTTGTTTGCGCCCGCCTGCTAAGAATCTGCTCAGCAGAACTCGCCTGTTCTTGGGAAAAGTGGGATGTCTCTACGTAGATACTCGAAAGAGATGTTTTTCGAAATTCTGCACCTTTTTTGAGCTTTAAAAACAATTTTAGTAATCTGAAAGCACAAAGTTTTATCCCCAGCATATTAAATTCCCAAAAACGGCATTTTTATTACCCGATTTCCGATCAGACACGTCTATAAAATTAGAGACATTATTCTTCTATCAAATGGCTCTGTGGCCGAGCGGTCTAAGGCGGCAGACTCAAGTTCTGTTATCGTAAGATGCGCGTGTTCGAATCACACCGGAGTCATTATTTTTGAACTTCGGAATCACACATGGAATTTTTTTACTGTAAATCACCATCGGAATATCAGTCTGGTGAACTCTACATTTGCTCCTGAATATATATGCTATTATGCAATAATAATTAGTTCTCCGCATCCAATGGCTTTCTAGCAATGTACAACATCATTGGGGTGAACAACTTCTGTCTGCCACCTTCAACCAAGTTCACAGCTGCATCCTCCAAGGCTCCAGTGACCTGCTTGGAGCCCTTAGGTGCAAGGCCAACCTTCTCCAACATACCAACCATCTCAGTAGTGATGGCTCTTCCCAAACGAGAGGTTCTGAACACAGTGAAGTAATCGGAGAGAGTCTGGCAGTACTTCATTTCTCCAGACAATGGATAGTACCATGGAATGTCGTCGTCCACGTCAGCCAAGTCCTTCTCGTACTCGACCTCAAATCCAACGTTCTTCAACGCCTGCTCAGCAACCTCTCTCTTGTACATCTTTGGGATACCATCACCAACCTCGATACCGTAGGCGATCTTACGGTGCTCCTCGTTGGTCTCGTCGTACTTGTCGGTCATAACCCACTCGTAGACGCCGAAAACTCCTCCGGGCTTCAAAACCTTGTAGATCTCCGAGTAGACACCCTCCAACACCGGAGCGTGAACAGTGGCCTCGATGGCATAGACGGCATCGAACGACTCGGGCTCAAAGTCCATCTGCATGAAGTCTCCCTTGACGTAGGAGAGTTTGTCGTCCAACTTGTACTTCTGTGCGTAGTGGTTGGCTCTCTCGATCTGGTAGTCGTTGTTGTTCAATCCGACAATGGTACAGTCAGTAAATCTGCAGATTTCTCTACCTGGACCTCCAACACCACATCCGACGTCCAAAACTCTCATGCCCTCGTGGATGTTCATCTTGTGTGCCAAGTAGTGCTCGTGTCTGGCGGTGGCCTGTCTGAAGGCTTCACCGGTGTAGTAACGCGAGAAGTGGAACGACGAACCCCAGCCGTATTCGTAGAAATCGGTGACCAAATTGTAGTAGTGAGCAGTCAACTTGGAGTAGTCGTCCAATCTCTTGTCCTCGTCCTCTTTGGCGACACCACCATCCCAATGTTTAAAGTAGCCAGATGTAGCGACATCAGAGGCATCTTTAGCCTTAGCAATAAGAGCGGAAATACCGGTCTTCTTGTAGGAGTCGCCGTGCATGGCCTTGGCGAACTCCTTGTCTTTTGCGAAGTCTTTCTCTGCGAGTTGAACGGGAGCCATTGGGAGTTGTTGAAACTTATCGGGAAAATACCGGCGGTTTGGCTACCCTTTATACAAGGTGAATTTTCTGTTCAGGACGCGGTTGGTATGCCGGTCGTATTGTCGTATAGCGAGACGAGGAGCGTCGCATTCTTATACGACGGTAATGTGCAGGACTCGTAATGGGTTCGGATCTGGGCCTGCGTCGTATGGATTCTCGTGTAAACATAGGATCTGGAGAGCGAAGGTGTATTACACCAAGATTCGCGAATGGTAATAATCTTGCGAATCAATTACCTTGCAATTGGGAGTTGTGATCTCGCAATTGGGATTGGTACTCTCGGACTTGGACGATTCGCCATTAATCCTCAATGGTTCTTCATCGCTATTCCATAGATATGTCGTATTCCACTTGGTCCTCTGCATCGAGAAACTCGTCAATTTCGGCCAAGTCTGGCACTGTAGGTTTCTCGGGTATGGCAGTGGCATTCTTATCTTCTGCAACGCTCGCATTTTTGTTCTCTGCCGCATTGTCTGCAACAATTTTAGTAGGTACCGACGAACTTTCGGAAATGTTTCCATCGTTTAGATCTCTATCGTTTAGATCTCCATCGTTTAGATCTTCATCGTTTGGACCATCGTTTGAGACATTTCCATGCGGGACACTTGCGATTCCCTCAACTCCCTCCATATCTCTTTCTTCTTCACGGACAGAACCGGTCTCCTCTATCTTCACCTGACTGGAAACTGAACTAGCCCGTGATCTCACCGGCGTTCTTGCTGCCCTGGCAGCTTCTGCATCCAATGCCTTCTTCACTAGCTCTTCGACAAAACCCTGGAATTTGTTCAAGGTCTTCTCTGTAGCAGCATCGAAAACGAATTCCTCGTTTTGCTGGTTGTCGCTGATCAATTGCCGTGTATCATCAACAGCATTCTTGAGCCCCAAAAGCAACTCAGATCCTACATCCTCAGCAATAGACAACTTGGAAAGATTCTGGATCACGACCTTCTTCACTGCTTTAGGCGACTCTTGCTCAATCACCTGAAGAAACTTCATGGCCTGCCAGAAATGGGAGGTACTTTTGCGAATATCTTCACTTGATACATTGACAAGATTATTAGGATCTCCCCAGTAGATGAGCTGCTGGATTACCGTGGCTGGTCCGCTCAAATTGTCGTATCTTGACAAATCGCTGTCGCTTCTGAACATCCGGTAGAAAGTGTCGCCGCTCACTGAGCTGATTTTGGCCTGATGGCTCTGGTGACTGAAAGCATACACTGGAATACAAAATGCCAACGTTTGCTTGAGTTCATGGTTGTCGGCATTCAACGGATGGAAGTAGGAGAGCAACAAAATGTCGAGCAACTGCACTTCCTGGGTAGTTTCCTCGTCAGCGTCTTGAAGTTCCCCCTTGCCAAAATCAACCAACAAGTCGGCCAAAAAGAGCTTGCAAAGACCCTCTGCCACCACTGCTTGCAAGGACGGCATTTCGTACGACTTGAGAAGACTGTAGAACAATCTTGCCAATGAGAGCGAGTCAACAGAATCTTCACCCTCATCACCTAGAATTCCCACTCCATGCGTAGACAACACATCAAAGAGAATTTTCGTCGACAAAATCTTCAACCGCTCGTCCGGAGCCTTCGAGGCACTCATGCCGAAAAACTTGAGGTTGGAAGTGCCCAAGCCTTTGTCAATTAGCGAGAACAACCCCAAATTGGTGTAGCCAAGAAGTCTGATGGTCGGATTCAACGTGTTCGAGATGGCAGGACGAATCAACGTGTCGATCATAGAATCCAACTGATGGATGTTGGACAGGGTATCCTCCACATTCTCTAGATAGTGCTGAAGCACCGTGAGACACTGAATGAGCAATTCGTCCGCAGGAAGGGCCGGTGCCACTTTTCTTCTCTTCTCCAGCGCTTGCGTCTCGCTTCCGTCATCGTCATCACCTTCATCTGCATGTGTTCCATCATCTTCGTTCTCAAAAATGGACGCAGCAGACACAAATGTCTCGTCATTCTCATCCGAGGCCGAGTCACGAATATCGGTGATGATTTCAGTACACAAGCTGGAAAAGTAGCTCTCGTCAATGGAAATACGGCGAAGAATCCTCACACAGATTGCAATAAGCTTATCTGTAAGGATGTCATAGGTCAAAGCATTGGTGATGATGGGCATCAATCTTCTCGTGCCGGCAACATCAGCGTAGTCACTTCCCTTGATGATCAAGAGCAACTGCTCAATGATAAACTCCAATTCTTGGAGCTGCTCTCCGAAGGGCCCATATTCTTCCTCAAAATCGGCAGAAGCCTCAACGTACGCATCTCTCTCACTCGACTGATGATGTATGATCTTGGAGAGTTCCTTCAATCTCTCCTTATGCTGCTCCAATGTGACTTCGTACTGGTCCAATGTCAATTGAGACTCTTGGGATTCAGTTTCCAACGTCTTAATTTCCATACGAAGTTCGTCAATCTCGTGCTTCAAAGCCTCACTCGGTGCTCTTTTGGCGCGTTCGCTGGACTTGGCCATCTGGGTCTTCTTGGTCAGAATACTCTCTCTAAGCTCGTTTAGATGCTCTGAGAGATGCTCAATATAGGCAGACTCTTTTGTGAGCTTACGCGTCAACTCTTGCAGTTCGGAGCTTGTGTTTCTGAGCAACTGAGCGAATTTGTCCAACTTTCTTTCGTGTGCCATGTTCATTTCCACGAGTTCCTTATTTGAGCTCAACATGGAGCTTCTCAATTTCAAGTATTGGTTCAACAAGAGAGCCAATCTGGTCAACTCTGGGATGTTTTTTTCGATGTTATCGTAGAGCTTGTGGTGGTTGCAAAAGTCAAAATACGTTCGGATGAAAAATGCTCTCTCCACCGTAAGCTCCTTCCATGTTTGTGGGTCAATCTCCACGCTATCGAGTTTTTCTCTCCTCAGCTCAAAAAGAACTTCCATGGCCGTCTCGGACACCTCGCTGTCGATGACTCGGAGGTTTTCGATCAATTCAAGAATTTCCTCATTAGCTAGAGCTAGCCATGTTTTCGAAAACATGTTTTCTGCCGCCGCCTTGACACTTGCATCCCTATCGTTGAGCCCCCAGTTGAGCAACTGGTCTCTCATCTCTACACTCACCTCGCTGAAGCTGGAGATTTCCCGAAGAATTCGTGAGTACACTAATCTTCTGTTAATAGCGTTGTTATCTCTGGCACTCTGGAGTATCTCCGGGAGCGTATCGTTGTTTTTCACCAAATTCAAAAGCGCAGCTCTGCGCACTTCCGGCGAGTCGTCGTGCTTCAAAGTCACCAAAAGAGACTTGGTGGCAGAGTTGAGTTCTTCGTTCTCCAGAAAATATTGAAATCTGGAAATGGCCACCACTGCCTGGATTCTAACGATAGGCTCGCGGTCATATAACCTTCTGTGAAGCGAGTAGCGGAGTGCCTTGAAGAGCAGCTCGTCGATCTCCGTGATATAGTTCACCAAATAAGCTAATAGCTGGACAACTCTGTACCTGACCTCCTTGAACTTCGACTCGATGCCTCGAAGCAAGTGGCGGATGAGATTATCTACAAATTCAGACGAGACGCTCTCCAATGGCTCGCCTTCGTCACAAACGTCGCCATTGGGCCGAGAAGTAGGCTTTTCCGATTCTTCCTTTAGAACTGTGGCCACCACTACCGAACAGAACTTGGCCACGCGGTCTGCAGCAGTAACGCCTTTTCTCAACTTCAATATCTTCGATATGAGCTTGATAAACTGGAAATTGAACATCTCCTCGTAGCCTATAGAAATGGCTTTCACTTGAATGCTTCGGAGTAGACCAACTAGCTTTCTGTGGCCGGAAAGGGTCATTTGCGCGTCCTGAAAAATATGAGCCATGGCATCGGAGATTTCAGAAATCGTTTTGAGACTTCGAATCGACACTAAGGTCGGTTTGGCGGAAGAAGTCATCAATGGATTCGGATAGTGGAGTAAGTGGTAAACAAATAGTGTGGATATATGCAGGAATTGATCCAATGATGGAGCGGTGATGGAGGGTCGAGGAGATGAAAGAGGAAAGCAGGCGCAAAAAAGAGAAATCTTTGAAATTGGAAAAGGGACAGTTTCGTTGATCCGAGATATTTTTTGTCAAGTAACGTCGTAAAAAAAAAAAACATATTGATTAATAGTCTACTGACAGGTAATAAAAAAGGACTGTCGCATGGTGGACTGTCAACGCCTCTCACAGGCGGAGCAACCAGATGTGTTCCTCAGTACAAGTGACCCAAGTGTTCACTCGCTTCGTCTTGAAAACATGATTTTAACGTAAAGATTTACCTAAAGGGTGAGTTCAAAAAAATGAGTGGTACGGGAATCGAACCCATGTCTCCTGCTTGGAAGGCAGAAATGCTAACCATTACACCAACCACCCTTGGTTGTGGCAGTTAGGGAAATTAAGAGTATAGGAGGAAGGTGACGTTTTAGGAGCAAACTTTCGAGAATTTTACGCTAAAAGCAGTATAAGATCATTATAGAGAGCTTGGAGATCTCAGAAATATATTCAAATTCTCGAAAACCTCCAGATTTCGTGTTTTCTGCTGAAATTCCTCCGCCCGACCATCTATCTTCTCCCTCCATCACTCGAAGTACAGAACACCCCCAAGCAAGAAGAAACCCAAAGAAAATGTCAAATTGTCCACTCCTTCAACCTCCGAATACCCCAAACCTCTCAATCCCCCGCCTTCATCCTTTCTCCCAAACATCTCGTCTCTTCATCTGTGCAGTTCGCTTCAAAAAATCAGATCCAACTTCTCCATCATGAAGCTTCCAGACGGTACGTGCCACGTTTCTCATGTCCCCTCTCAAATGGATCCACTAACTTTTCCAGATGACAAATATGTCGATGTCACCAGCTCTTTTTTTCTGGCGGTGGAAACCATACAAAACGGACAGGTTCTTCCGTCACCGTACTTCGATATGCTTGAAGGTGCTCGAGCCGTGGAAATCGGCAATCCCATGCTCGATACGGGGCTTATCGAGTTGAAAGATTACGAAATCAATTTCGATTCATGTCTGGGCCAGTCCGCGGCCACGGTGGCCGCCATCATGAACTCGTTGGTGGTGCTGTACATGAGTTGGTTACAGGGACTGTCTCTTCTGGTTACTGTGCTTAGTTCTCGATATGTGGTGGACTTTTTGGAAAACTATAAGGCGTATCCTGTTGTGGGCAGTGTAGGATTTGTCAATTGGCGACTCCACGGGCCCGAATTTGTGCGGGGCCATGGCTACGAAGATGATCTAGTCAATATTCTTCTTAGAGGGTTTGTGGTGGGATTATGCAAGCACATTGGGTTCTGTAGGTGGGTGGGAATCAGTGTCTTGTATGATGAGGAGGATCTCACCACCAGAAGCATGGATTTCGATTTCTTGTCGCAGATTTCTCCGGAGGCCGCAGTGAGAGAGATCGAAAAGGCAGAGAAGTGGGTGACCTCAACAGGAAAGTTGGCTGACGACGAGAACATCGCCATCTGTATGAAGTTTTTGCATTTCGTCAAGCAATTGGTGCTTTTGGAGAACATCTTGCAGGTCCTGCTTCCGCTTTTCGCAGCCAAACAGATTTCTCTTCCCTATTTACAAGAGGGCTTAAAAGCTCTACCGGAATTGCTGTCGTTTCTGTACGGCGACTTGCCCAAAGGGTCAGTGTCCCGATTTGTCCAGTTGGACTGCAGCAATAAGCACATCCCTCACCAAATTTTCTCCATCTCCACCGAAGAAACTTATGCGAACCTCAAGCAATTCTTTTTGAACATCGAGACATTCATCCACCAGCTAGCCTCACTTAGGAATGTCCGCCAGCTCGATACGCTTATCAGGTACTCGATTGCCCCGAAAATGACCGGTGAGTATAATGTGGTCTCGCGAGGACTTTTCCTGCTTTTCCTTATTAGAGACGACAAGAGCCTTGCCGGGCTGGCCGAATCGGTGGGGACCGCAAGCATTCGGCTCATGGAAAGCTTTTCACTCTGTGGAAACTCGCTCATGGTGCCAGAAAAATGGACCCTTCAAGGCACCAATGACCCAGAAAATACGAAACGGGCATGTCTCAACAAAGTGGCACAACTCTTGGACGACGTGGAGGCTGCCGTATTCCAGAAACTCAGTAACTGCGGCAACAACAGATGCAGACAACGCCAACTCAACAACAAAAACATTATCTTGTGGGATCTGCTTCAGTTCAACGCAGAGCAGATCGAGGTAGAGCTTTTCGGCTACGGAATTGGCGACCGCATTGAGCCGGCGGTGGAGGAGCCCAGTCTCGGGATCTGCTCATTTGTATATTTTGAGAAGATCGACCTCATGATGGACGTTGCACTCAGCGGATTTGAGCAACAA
This sequence comes from Sungouiella inulinophila, assembly GCA_030562885.1. Taxonomy (NCBI): domain Eukaryota; kingdom Fungi; phylum Ascomycota; class Pichiomycetes; order Serinales; family Metschnikowiaceae; genus Sungouiella; species Sungouiella inulinophila. Next base: position 172,713 of record JAKUAG010000016.1, read on the forward strand.
CTCTACAAGCCTTATGAGGCAGCCCACATGTTCTGGTTCGCCGGATACTTGTCACAGCTGGCACACAGCCATGTTCTGACTCGGGTTCGTCAAATAAACGCGGGGAAGCTCGCATCGATGGGGTCTTTGTCGAAGAAGATCAAGAAGGCCAAAGCTGGCCCCAAGAAGGAAGACTTGAGGGCCACCCTCAAACACATGGAGGAGACTGATGCTCCACAAATCCACGCCAATCTTCGCTACATTGACGAGTATTTGAGTCCCTCCACGCGAGTGTTGGCTGTCATCTGCACCACGATCTCTCATGTGATCCACCTTGTCCACAGCACGTCTGGCCAGAAAACCACCGATGCAGAGGCGTTGGTCGACGCGGAATCTCTCTACAATTTGCGCATGAAACCATGGTCGTCGGTGGGAGTGCCTGAGATGCCGACATACTCGCAGTATGTCCAACTTAGCGAGAAGTACCGTGTGGATGCGAAACTGGCCCGAGGTATTGCTCTTGTAGCCGAATTGAGGGAGAAACTCAGCGCCGCTCTGCAGATGTGCAACACTCTAATCAAGAAACTCGACGGAGACGAGGTGGATGACAAGTTGAAGGAGGAGGTAATTTATGCTGGCGGAGAGGGCGACATTATTGGCTACTACGGGGCATTGCAGAAGACTTGCGTGGCGTACCAGGTTGAATTGGGACGTCTTACGAAAATGGTGAAGAATGGAGAAACTTTAGGTCACAAGATGGTGTCGCGGGCGGGATACCACCACTACTTCCCGATTTACTCTCTTGGGGACTAAATGTGGGACTGAGTGTGGGACTAAGTGTGGAACCGAATGTGGGACTACACAGATTTTGATGGATGTCAGAGGAAAGAGGGGAAAGGGAAAAATAGGGCGTTCATCACTCAGTCCATTACACTTGCGTTCAACAAGTCAATGGCAAGTCAATGGAACTCAGCATATAGATAAACAGAGAATAGAAGGACGCATGGACACGGCGCATGGGAATTAGTCAGTGTATTACATGCGCGCAAGACCGTTGGCACACGAGCACTGGCCACACAGTTCCGAGGGCATTGTGGAGGGCATTATGGATCTGCAACGGCTGCCACGGAACCACAGAGAGGCTGAGGCCAAAAGCTGGAAATGTTATAGTTATGTGGAAATATGTGATCTCAAACGTACAGCGGTAGCCTATTATAGCGATTCGTGTGGCCCTTATCGCCGTATTGCAACGTTGCATTCTCATTGTGGACATTAGAGTGAGAGCCATGGGAAATAGATTTTGGAGTAGATCTCTCACCATGTGAGCCTTCAAGGTCAGGTTGGTCTTTGTGAGTCGACTTGCTCAATGTGCGGAGACAGAAATAACCGCACATACAGAACAATGGGAGTGTGGCGGCCAAAACCACATAGTGGAGGAACCAGTGATAGTGCGGAGTCCATGATACATAATGAGAGACAGGCTTTATAGTTAATGTGAATGGTGGGAGAGCGAAACGGCCCAGAAGAGCAAACAAGAAATAGAATTCTGAGTGTTTAGAGGAATGTGATTATGAATTTTGTTTCATATGAAAAGCTAGAGATGTTCAATATTCAAACATTGCTTCCATTGAGTGATTGCCTTCAGTAGGTGACCGACGACTGATATGTCTGAGTCGTTAATGTGTCTTACTCATTTTAGATAACGTAGATAAGAGTCTAAAGATAATTAATTATAGAGGATGAACAGTGGACTCACTCATATGGATCATTGGGCTCATTAAGATAACTTGTGATCTTTTCTGGCAAGCGCAGCACCTCAAGTCCAAAAAAATTGTCTGAACAATATGCCTAGTATTTTCTCTGCACCATCCTCACATTCATTGAATAGTCAAACGCCCACATAATACATTATATGCCACGTCCTTCAATATCAAATGACTACAAATAACGAAGCTTTAATTGACCTAGACAAAGAGTTTGACATTCTTTTCAACCTCCAAAAAGTGGTACGGAACACTCCAGTTTTTGTGTAGCTTTACATTAAAATCATGATTAGATGAGGTGGGGGAACACTTCGTACAAGAGTCCCGAAGGCTTCTGACTTCTCCCTTGTGAGAGAGGTCAACTATTGAATCGAGTGTCAAAGCAGCTAGTAGTCCAATTACGTCACTGATCGCTACTGCGGCCCATCAATCTGTATCTGAAACCGGCCAGGACTGTGTAGGGCCCGATCCGGCCAGATAATCTCCAATTTGGCTACAAGAAGTAGGCGATTGTTGATGTGCAGGTTGCAAAAAGGACCCTACCACTTCAGTGACCGATAAGGTCCCGAAATTTCCTAAATGATGATGGCCAAGGGTTAGAAGGAGAGGCAGTGACGTATTTGTTAAGGAAGCCAGCAGAACCGGAAGTGAATCTAGGTGAATTTAGATGATCTAGGAGAAATTAAGATCTAGAGGGAGTTGAAGATGGAGACGAAATTGAAGATCGAGATGAAATTGAACAAGATGGAGACAAGCGGGCCAGTAAAGTGAGTTGACGTTCTGAATTTGGCCTTGGTGTGAGCCTTGTCGATGTGAGTGAAAACTTCAGAATCTCACTCAACACGCTCGGTCGAACCACCGGAACATTCACACAGTGGGAGACAAAGCCGTCCGATACAAAACCTACCCCAGCCACCAACCCTCACCTTCCGCTTCCTTATCTCTACGTCCGTATTTCTTCACTACAATCTCGTTCTTGCTCGGTCCTCGTGCGAATCTCATACCAATTTGAGCACGAATCTCATACCAATTTGAGCACGAATCTCATACTAATTTGAGCACGGAGATAATGTACGATAGACAGGTGGCCGCATGACTATTAAAGAGCAACTGAGGTGGCAGGACTCCAAAAGGCTAGAACGATAAGAAAAAAATACGGAGATGTCCCCACAACGATCGCCGGAGCCCAGGGAAAATTCTCAAAAAAATCTTTCCGTCGCTATCGTCCCCATGGCGCCGCGTTCGGGATTAAGTAAGCTTTCAACATGACGTCGAGATTCTTCTATGAGCTAGGACCACAATTTGTCAGCAGAAAAAGCAATGAGTTCCGAGGACCGGGGTATTATGAGCCCCGTGGCGTGACACCCAATCCCCGGAACTGGAGCCGTTCCACGCGCTAGCGCAGTGCCGACTGACTCCGGATGTGTCACTACACACTTATAATCCTGCGGCCTAGACCGGTCTACTCATGAGCGACGGCAACAATTTGTGTCTTCATATCCCCTGACACCTTGAGATAAACCATTTATGCCCTCGCCCAATTGCGCAAGTTGCAACGCTCTCCGATTACTACGGACGACTTTCCCCAATTAGGCGTAGCTCCGCGTCCGAGCCCTCGGCGAGTAATCTCGGCCCCCGGTTCTGCTCCGAACTCGCATATTGACATATAAGTAAGCGCCGCCGCTCCAATTTAGAACCCACTCGGATTTTCTCCCTGTTGACACCCCGTTATCTTCGAACTATCCTCAGTTCTTGACCAATAGCGTCCATTTTCTGCCAGCTTAACCACCAAGTGCAGAATCCATCGCCACTGGCCCGTTTTTTCCGCTCTCCACATTTTGTACTTACTGAGCGGTCTCGGCCACGCCAAAATCCCCTATTTTTTGCCCAGCCAAGGTTAAGTGACCCAGCTGACTAGCGATAGGTACTTCCTTTTCCATTTTTGACAGAAAAGTCTTTCTTGCCACCGAAATAGCCGCCCATTTCTCCACACACCAGCCACTCCCTGCTTACTAATCATGTCGGATACTAAGAGAAACTACTCCGAGTTGGCAGAGGTGCCAGAGTTTCACGATGACAAGAAGCAGCACACCAAGCCGGGCCGCAAACCCATCGAAACCGAGCCAAAGTCCAAGCGGACAGCACAGAATAGAGCCGCCCAGCGAGCTTACAGAGAGAGAAAAGAGCGCAAGATGAAGGATTTGGAGGATAAAGTGGCGGACTTGGAGGACGACAGAATCAAGGCCGCCACCGAACTGGATCTTTTACGCGCGCAGATTGAATTGTTAAAGCGTGAGCTCACGCGGTACCGTGGGCATCTGGATTTCTCCGACTTGGGAGTAAAGAAGGGCGGATCTGCCGTCGTGAGACAGGAGGAGCTGCCGGAGACGACGTCGCTGGAGGGTTCTAAAATGTCCGCAGAGTTCCCTTGGCCTAAGGAGAACCTACTGAGTTTCCCCAACCACCAGTATGGCAGTGATAAGTCTAGTTCTCAGGTTCCAGACTTGGTAAGTGCATCTTCGTCGTCTACGTCGCCTCTCAATGAAAACTTGACGGTGTCTCCAGAGTCCAACACCAGCGAGAGCACCAGCGGTCATCTTGTGCTGAGCTTGAGCCCCCAGAACCAGTTCAATATGGTATCGCAGTTTGACGAGCAACTTGATCCATTCTGCGTGAACTTGAACGAGGCTTGCGGCACCAAGCAGAAGCCCATGCCCAAGTTCCACAGACAGGCGAGCGAGGTGCCACCTTTGCCTACCAAACTTGAGTCGGTGCTGTCGCCTCAATGGAATGGAGTTTCTCCATTTCATACGCTTTTCTCGCCCAACGAGAATTTGGCAGACCCTTTTTTCACCGACCACAACTACAACCTCAGCATCGCTCCTACTGACGGACTACTGAATGACGAACCATTGTCGTTTTTGAACGATAACAACTTTGACGTTTCGTTGGCATTTGGCAATGCCACCAACGACATGGTGGACAACCAGGGCAAGAGCTCGTATACAGACCCCCTTGCTGGCTTGACCAACGAGGAGTCTGTGCACGATCCTTTGAACTTGGTCAACACCGACTTCAACTTCAATGAGTTTGTTAAGAGTAGTCTTCCGTCAGATGTCAGTTCGAGAACTGACTCAGTGGCTGACGACGTCAGGTCCGGGTCTTCAATGAGCAGCTACCAGATTCCTATTGTTGATGAAGGCGACAGCAAGGAGGAGGTTGTGCCAGCTCCGGAGAAGGATATCAGATGTTCCGAGATTTGGGACAGAATTACCTCGCACCCACGCTACACCGAGATTGATATCGACGGCTTGTGTAACGAGTTGAAGACCAAGGCTAAGTGTTCGGAGAAGGGAGTTGTTTTGGATCCTACTGATGTGAACAGCCTTATCGAACGCCTGGCCATGAGACGCTGATCAACTTTGAGATCGTATTTAAAGTATATGGGTATATGTAAGGAACCACGAAGAAGTGTAGGTGGCAGGAGAGTTGTGGGAGTTTGCCTTGATTGAACGGAGTGAATGCAGTGTTTTTTCAGAATTGAAGTTCAACTGCAGAGACAGAAGTAGAATGCTCGAAGCAAACCCTAACCTCTTCCTCATAGTAAATCTCTTCCTCATAGTTGAGTCAGTGAGAAGTCTCACAGAAACATGACTAGCGGTCCTCGAATCAACAAAAAAAAACCGAAAGTAAACCTAAATTTTACTTCAAAAGGCAAACCCACCAGAACCCATAAATGACATAAATTCACCCAATTTCAATTTATGATTCTATTTCTTTTACCATCTTACTACCAGGCCACCATCCTGCATATGAACCACCGACCAATCACACTCTACTTTTTCTCGCTTAAACAACTCTCATATCCAACGATGTCCACCTCGATTGTTCGTACCATCAAAAATATCTATTCTTCGGGCCTCAGAAGAGCAGCTTGGCAGCTCCAAAACCACAACGATACCAAAAGAGGCTGGTTGGTGGGCCAGGACGACTGGGGTAACAAGTACTATGAGACAGATGTGCCAGAAGAAATCCACTTGAGAACAAGATGGGTCGAGTACGCTGACTGGGGCATTGACATTTCGCGTGTGGAGCCAGGATGGCACTACTGGTTGGGATATGGAACCAACACCCCACCAAACAAGTTGCCTGAGGATCAGAAGGTCCAAAGAGCATATCCATTGCCAGCAAAGCACAAGGAGAACATGACCACCACTGCTGGTGCGTATGTTCCATACAACACAGCAAGACCAAAGTATCAGGCATGGACTCCGGAGGTGAGAGAGAGAGTGTAGCATATAGAAAATGAAGGAATAGCGACGAGATGTAGGGAGAAGTGGAGAGGAGGATGAGAAGTGGAGGGGAGTATGTGGAGGTGGAGGGAAGGGATGAGAAGGGGAGCACTCTCATGTCTATTGACTGGAGAATTGGTTTCTTTATGGTCAATCCCTTCAATCCCTTTATCCTCTGAAAGACCTTTAATTACTAACCGTGCACCGAATTTCAGATTACAATCCATAAAAAAAACCTATGTCATATTCTTATCATTTACAGGTTTATCTAAAAATACAAAAGATATGCTATAATTGATTAGAATATTGTAACACGTCTATAGCTCATCTCATTAGGGTCTCATGGTTAGTCTTGAACCTAGACTTCCTATTACCGTAAAATAATAAATTTCTCTGAAGAGAAGGGAGAGAAAGTGAAAGAAAAGGGATACAGAGGTGATGTGATCACTGTGTTTGACTGTAGTGAAGCAATGAGGGAATCAGTACTTATGACACCAGCTTTGCGATTTTGGTTGATGGTCATTTAAAGTCTTCTTATGAGTCGTCTTGCGAGCAGGAGGAGCGGGAACCCCCAATTGACGTTCATGGATGTTGATATCCCGAGAATGCATTTCTCGAGTCTTTTTTTTAAATAGCGTATTAATAAAAGGTCTCAAGAGAAGTGTGTCAGGCCACTCTACACCACTGACCACATGGACTCGAAGAGTTGCAGTATACAACTGCATTTGTTAATCTCAATAGCTGATTCCACTGGGTATTATTCATGAAGGTAGATCTCTAGGCATCCTTGGCTGCTCCCTCGATTCTACGAGAAGTTCCAGGACAAGGAATTGTGCGTTGAAAGCATATTCTTAATGAAAGAGATACTGAATGTCCTGAAATGCTTAGACATTATTCATTGGTTAAGCTAAACCAGTGGCTAGTCGCTTGAATGACTTCAGGAACAGCTTGACAATTGTCTTTCTGTCAGCTTGTTGTTGTCAGTGTCATTTTCTGCGTTTAAGCTGAGTCCGATCATTACTTTTCCCCATTTTTCATCCCACGTTGACAGAAAATGAGTAAAGATAGCTATTTCATACCGAAGGAAAATCGAAACTAGCTAGCCCAGCAGCTATAAATCGGCCCCCCTCAATTTCCTTTCATGAGGAGAATTGGTCTGTGGTATCTGAGCCTCGACACTAAAGCTGTCCACCACACACTTGTAGAGTGGGGAATGTGGAGGAGCTCTCTCTCCACTATCTCTTGTTAAGTTTCTTGCCAAGTTTAATAGCTTTTGACAAGTTTCTCTTCAACAGAAAATTCTATTTTGGATGTTTTTGCTTTTTATAACAATTGCCATGCCGCATTTGAGGCAGTCGCATTTTGCAACCAAAAGTCAGGTCAGACAAGAAAAGTTGAGCCATGCATGAAAGAGAAAACCAAAAGCAGATAATCCACGAAACAACAACAGAACCTACAAAAACTTCCTAAATTTTAAATTACAACTCCGGAGTCCCAAACGGATTTCTTCCTCACCTTCCCATCTCATCCAACTCTTTTATCTCATCATCTCATCATCTCATCCAACTCTTTTATCTCATCATCCCATCCATCTCATCTGTCCTACCAACTTCTCCTGAAGCAGTGTCTACTTTCCCCCCGAAAATCTCCTCAGCTTCCACTGTAATCTAAATCATATCCAGATTCAATATCTCTGTAGATCAACACACATACCTTTTTTTTTCCCATATCACCATCCTGCCCCACCTCAACTGCGTACAAATTTTCACTACACCTTCTTCTCCATGTCAGGCAAACTCCCCGACTTAGCGGCCGACGCCGTGCTAAAACAGTCCATCGACGTCCCCGACTCCTTCGTAAAGGTGTCGGGTGTCGACTACTCCAAAGACTCCGCCTACAACTCCAAGGCCACTGATTTGATCGACTCGATGAGAAATATGGGTTTCCAGGCATCTTCTGTGGCCACAGCCTGCGATATTATCAACGAAATGAGCCTGTGGCGTGGCAAACATAAAGACAACTTGGAGGAGCATGAGCACACCGGCTCGTTCGATGACCAGGGATACCAGAAGTCCACGATTTTCATGGGTTTCACCTCCAACTTGATTTCCTCTGGATTGAGAGACACTTTGAGATACTTGGTGCAGCACAAGAAGGTCAGCGCCATCGTGGCCAGTGCCGGAGGCATTGAGGAGGACTTGATCAAGGTTTTGGCTCCTACCTACATGGGAGACTTTGCGTTGCCAGGCAAGCAATTGAGAGACCAAGGGCTTAACAGAATCGGCAATTTGTTGGTTCCCAACGACAACTACTGCAAGTTTGAAGAGTGGATTGTTCCAGTTTTGGATAAAGTGCTCGAGGAGCAGCAGGCTGCATTGAAAAAGGCCGGCAACGAGGCTTTGGACGCCGACTCCGATGCCGTATGGACTCCATCGAGATTGATCGACCGCTTGGGCCAGGAAATCAACGACGAGCTGTCTGTTCTCTACTGGGCCCACAAGAACAATATCCCCGTGTTCTGTCCCGCGCTCACCGACGGCTCCATCGGAGACATGCTCTTCTTTCATACTTTCAAAGCTGCTCCACAGAGATTCCACTTAGACATAGTTTCCGACATTCGCCGCATCAACTCCATGTCCATGGAAGCCACCAGAGCTGGAATGATCATCTTGGGAGGCGGGTTGATCAAGCACCATATCTGTAACGCATGTCTCATGAGAAATGGAGCCGACTGGGCCGTCTACATCAACACTGGCCAGGAATTCGATGGTTCTGATGCTGGAGCCAGACCGGATGAGGCAGTGAGTTGGGGAAAGATCAAGGCCGATGCCAAGTCGGTCAAGGTGTATGCTGATGTGACTGTTGTGTGGCCATTGATTGTTGCTGCCACGTTTGCTGCTGAGAAGCCATGAATAAAGAATAGAGGGGGAATAGAGGAGGTTAGAGTGAATTTAGAGACAGTGAATAGATGTACATTATGAGACGTGTGGTGCAGTTTATGGTCAATTCGATTATCCCCAAGACGAATTACTTTCATTTAGTCAGAGCAGAAAATGTATTAATCTGTTAATTCCATTATAGCCAGGTTCTTGGACATAGAAAATGGGCAAGCCGTTGAGCAATTGAAGTCGTTGGTAGACGTAAATTGAGCCTAGCAGCTAACTCAGCAAAAATTTGGTCTCCCACATTAAAATGGGAGATACGATGTTCAGCTTTATAGCTTTTTTGTGCTTCTCATGAGTTGCTCCCATGGCTTTTACACCAGGCTTAATGAAAAAGCACGCATGCCGTTGCTACGGCCCAATGCGCCGAGTTAAACGTTTCATTGTTGCAATAGGTTCCTTTCGTTCAGTGAAAGTTCTTCTGGTAGTTCGAGGGTTCCATTACATAGATTTTGGAATCAGTGGATTTATCGCCAATTCTTGTATGGTTACAACCTTGATATCGACCAATTATTCCATAGAGTAGTATTCGCTTCCTTCTACTGTTGACCACATCTTCGATACTGCACTTTTATTCTAAAGAGTAGCATTCGCTTCTGTTGATCTTTTCGTACGATTCCCGTCTTTCCTGTCACTCCGGCCCCATTCCACTCCACCATGTGGCTCTTGCCATATCAAAAATAGGAAAGCAGAGGATACAAGAAAACGATACAAGAAAAAAAAAATAAAGAATACTAAAAACGAAAATAAATCACAACACACCAGATGCAAAATTTCGAAGAAAATTCCCAATCTTCAAATTCCGATATCTCTGGCACCAGGCCAATCTAATCAGTGGTAGTGCACAATGGAGCCAGCATATGTGGCTCGATAAGATATAAAGTGCCGCTTCCCACAAGTTCAGTTATCATAGAAAAAGCCAAATCGGCAAAAAAAAAAACGAAAATATCACAAAACTCACAAATTAGCTCCTTCACAATCGTCTACAAAAGAAGGACTTCACTAACAACTCGAACTGTGACAATCTAAAACCACCACCACTCGCTATGTCTATCGACAACCTTGTCAAAGACCTTTCGGCGCTTTTGAAAGACGCTAACGAAAAAGACGTGGAGAAGATCCTCCAAGCCATCGCAATTGAGAAAAAAGCTGATCGTGGCGCCGCTAAAGTCTACGACGACGAATACTTTGATGCCCACGCTTCTGAATACATTGACTTCACCTACAAGAACCCCACCATCTATCATGTGGTGAGATACTTCTCCCACCAGTTGGAGCAAGCAGGGTTCTCGTACTTGGCCGAAAAGGACTCGTGGGACTCGGTCAAACCGGGCAAATACTTCACCTACAGAAGTGGCTCGGCCCTAGTCGCTTTTATCGTGGGAAAAGACTGGACTCCCGACAAAGGAGTTGGGGTCATCGGCTCGCATGTAGACTCGTTGACCGTGACGTTGAAGCCAAACTCCACAAAGACGTCTGTCGACGGTTATGAACTTCTTGGTGTCGCTCCGTACGCTGGAACCTTGGGCGATGTTTGGTGGGACAGAGATTTGGGTATTGGCGGGCGTCTCTTGGTCAAAAGCAAGAAAACAGGCATCGTGAGTCCTGTGTTGGTGGATTCTACTCCGCATCCGGTGGCCAAAATCCCAACGTTGGCTCCTCACTTTGGTGCTCCTTCTGTTGGTCCATTCAACAAGGAAACTCAGGCCGTGCCCGTGGTGGGCTTCTCGCTGAAGGAGGAAAGAGAGCCTAGCGCCAGAGAAAAGTCCGCTCCTTTGTATGGCAAGCACCCTCTCAAGTTGTTGCGGTACATCGAGGTTATCTCCGGCATTCCTGTGGAAGACATTGTCCAGTGGGATCTCCAGTTGTACGACGTCCAGCACGGCGTCCGCGGAGGGTTGGAGAAGGAGTTTGTTTTTGCGCCTCGAGTCGATGACCGTGTGTGCTCGTATGCGGCAATTTCGGCTTTGATCGAGGCCGACGCTCTGGGATCTGTGGCCTCTGACGCATTCTCCATTGTTGGCTTGTTCGACAACGAGGAAATCGGCTCGGCCACCAGACAAGGTATCAAGGGACAGTTGATCGAGGCGGTTGTATCGCGTGTTCTTTCCTCTGACTTCTTCAAGGACGACAGCGACGTTGTGCTGAACGAAAGAGTCACCTACGCCAACTCTATCATTTTGTCTGCGGATGTCAACCATTTGCTCAACCCCAACTTCGCCAGCGTGTACTTGGAGCACCACAAGCCCGTCCCCAACAAGGGCGTGACGATTGCGTTGGATCCAAATGGCCATATGGCCACCGACTCGACCGGATTGGCGTTGATGGAAGAACTCGCCAAGCAGAACGGCGACGAGCTCCAATATTTCCAAATCAGGAACGATTCCCGCTCCGGAGGCACCATTGGCCCGTCTATTTCTTTGCAGACTGGCGCCAGAACCATTGACTTGGGTATTCCGCAGTTGTCGATGCATCTGATTCGAGCCACTTTGGGTGCAAAGGACATTGGGTTGGGAGTCAAGTTTTTCGTTGGCTTCTTCACCAACTGGCGCAAGACCTACGACTCGTTTGGCGATTTGTAGTGGCCAGCGGTGCTCAAAAGGCTATTGGAGTATGTGGCAATCGGAAGAGAAAATTGGAAGAATATTGGAATACCAGATATGTTGAGTATGAACATCAATACCCTCAACTGCCATATTGAGACCGCCATTCGATGTCCACGTACGCAACCTTAGCTACAAAAAACACTATAAATTTGATTGATATCCAACGTGGTCGCTACGTCCTAAACACAAAAAAATCCTCAAAGTCCAATCCTACCTTTACTTCTCTCCTCTGTCCTCCACTTCCCTCCACAGGAGTGTATACACCTCGGACTATTCTCATGATGCCAATTCCACACACATATTCCATCTTATCTTCTAGCCATTGAGCAACCTTCAAACCGAGTCATGAGTATGTACGGATGTTGTCGAGGAAATGGATTGGCTTCTAATATCTTGTTTCTTCCGCTGTTGACCCTCCATAGTGGCGCTCACTACCACATCCATTTACATATACTAACATCTAGCACCTCCCAAAAAGATGTCCTTGCAGGAGTTTATCTCCGACGAATGTACGTTTTAATTCATTTTTATCAATTGCACTAGATTGGCCTCCCACGACTGGCCTCCAACAAATCCTCCTGCAATCTCCCATTTCCATACTAACTTCAAGCTTATGGCGGGTCCTGGGCCGATGATGAGATCGATATAGCCTCTATTTCGGTGCCAATCGAGAAGAACCGCGGCTACTCAGGCGCTAATGATCTGTTCCGGCCCGGTTACGGCTCTTCAGGCTTCAACAATCGTGGCCTGGCTTTCATGGACAACGGTCCGCCTTACATTGTCAAACTCTTGAATTTGCCGGTGACTTCCCACAACGACTTTGTAGAGGACCTCTTTCGGAGCCGCTACACGAGCTACGTCAAGTTCAAAATTGTGTTTGACCCCTCGTCACAGCCTCTAGAATCCGGGGTGGTGAAGAAAATAGCATTTGTCGAGCTACCAACGTTCGCCGACCAGAACAGAGTGCTCAAATGGCACGACTTGTACTACCGAGGCTCTCGGCGCGTGGTGATTGAGATGGCTGCCTTTGAAGACTTCAAGTATTGCATGGCTTTCAACCAAGAGCATGACCAACAACTTCGAGATGTGGAACGCGAGTTTCTCGCGGGAAGAAACCGCCCGGGCTGGGTTGAAGACCACGGGCGCAGTCCGTTTGGTCACGACAACGTAAACGGTGGCCATGACCACCAATTGTTGAATGGCGGCCGGGATAATGCTGCACATTTGCATCGGGGAGAACAACTTCACAATCGCCCCGCCAACGCCAGCAATTGGGCGACACCTCAGCCGCCACTGCTATTGCAGCATCCACGGAAAGCCAGCGTGTCGGACCATCCGAAACCGAACCCGTTCGGCAATGCTAAGCCGGTGGATATTCTTCTGAAACAACATGAGATTGAGAAGCTGCTTATTAACATTAACCACACCACCATCAAGACAGCAGGATCGATGCAGCCACCTCCCGAAAAGGAGAGCAGAGAGACCAAAAACGTTCAGCCTCCTGTGAGGAATCAGCCTTTGCCTCAAGAGCCTTCTTCCCTGCCTAAGAAACCAGGATTCACACCTGCGCCTATTCCTTCATCGGTGTATGGCCATAGACAGAGCTTGGCAGCTATTCTTTCGAAGAACGAGTCGGATATTGCCCTTTCTCCGAAGCCAAGTCCACGTAAGAGTGCCACAGCTACACCTAAGCCGATCAAACCGACTATTTTGAAGAAGAAACCAGCTGTAACTGCAACACAGGATGATAGAGAAGAGAGCCAGGAGGCAGAGGGCAAGGACGGCACAGATGCTACTGGCAAGATTGAAAGTGGAATTGTGGTTGGAGATTCTTCTGAAACTGGAGGACCCGTGGTTGAAGCGGCAAATGTGAACGGGACACCTGGGTTGGTTAACCCGGCAACAAACAAGGAGCCAGAGTCAGCAAGACCAAAGAAGCGCCGCGAGCTGAAATCTAGAGAGAACAGAGAACTCGAACCGCGTGAGCGTCCAAGGGAACGAAGTTCCAAACGAGGACCACGGGAACACAAACCAAGAGAGTTCAGAGAACCCAAGGAGCCAAAGGAGACGAAGGAACCGAAAGCGTCAAAGGATACAAAGGATCCAAAAGAAACGCGAGAACTTACTGAGCCAGAAGAGCAGAGACAGCCAAAGTCGTCAGATTCTCCAATGGAGCCCAAGGAAGCAAAGGAGAATCAAGAAAACATACCTGAAAGTTCAAAAGACTCTAAATGGCCAAGAAAGCCTCGAGAGTCTCGCGAGCCGCGCGAGCTTCGCCAACCACGAGAGAAGAAGGCTCCTAGGCATCCAGAACTCAATTCTCGAGGTCCCAAGGTTGCAGATGGAGACGACACAGAGCACAAGCAAAAGTCTCGGATTCACAATCTTTCAGAGCGGAACAAGTCGTTTGCGTCTTCTAGCCGTCCGGATTTCAAGAAACATTTGAGTGAAATGACGAACGCAATGGAGAGAGAGCATAAGAATCCGAGAAAGCCAAGAAGAGGCGGCCCGAATGAGGCTGCCCAACCTGTAAGCGAGACTCCCGCCGCCAATCAGGAAGCCGATACTGCTGCAACTTCTGAATCCAAAGATCTGGCTAGTGGAAGTCATGACGATGAGACGCACAAAAGAAAGGGAAGGGGACGTAAGAAAAACTCGCCAGACCATGCATCAACGCCAGACAAAGCAACATCGCCAGACAAAACATCAAAGCAAGACAAAGCATCGACACCCGATAGAGCATCAACTCAAGCATCAGTGCCAGTGTTAACCAACGGTTCCGAAAAGACACCAGAAAATGACAAGGATGGGAATGGTTCTTCTAAGAACCTTGCGGAAAAGAATGGTCATTCGAGAGAGGGACGCGGACGCAGAGGAGGATTCCGTGGACGCGGATTCGGGGGAAGAGGAAGAGGACGTGGAAGAGGAAGCAGTTCGTCCGGAGGTCCAGGGCCAAATGAGGGAAGTAGCCAAGGTTAGTTTGTCCCGAAATAGTAATGAAAAGTACACGGAACTACACGTATCAGCAACAACACATTAATTTCATACTGTTCTTTCCAGAATTCCGTCTTACAAGATACCGTTTGTTATACCGTTTGTTCCAGATTTCCGTCTTACAAGATACCACTGTCTCTCAAGGAATTCTCCAAGATGGTCTCCTTCACTGCAGCAAACACCAATTGAATATTTGACGTGTCCGTAGCTTGCGTGACATGGGGGTAGATGTTCAAGCCCGATCTGTTGACCTGTGTGAATCTCCACAAAATGTACTTGACCGCCTTATTTATGTTGTCTCCACCGTTGTAGTCAGGGAAGTGATTCTCGAGAGGCGAGTAAGGCAACTTGCTTGCGAAAACATCAATTTTGTTCAAGAACAAAACCACTGAAGTTCTCGAAAACCACCTGGAGTTGACAACCGAGTCGAAAAGCGTCAAGGACTCCTCCAAACGGTTCTGAGAGTTTTCCTCCAACAACACCTGGTCGTATTCAGAAAGTGCCACACAGAAAATGATGAGTGTCACGTTGTCAAAGCAGTGAATCCACTTCTTTCTTTCTGATCTTTGTCCTCCCACGTCAAACATATGAATATTCAAGCCGCTCATCTCGAAGCGGAAATCGAAGATACCCGATGTCTTTTTTCTTGTGCGCAAAATGTCAGCCTGCGATGGAATATAGTCCAAGGATGCAATCCGGTCA
This sequence comes from Sungouiella inulinophila, assembly GCA_030562885.1. NCBI lineage: Eukaryota > Fungi > Ascomycota > Pichiomycetes > Serinales > Metschnikowiaceae > Sungouiella > Sungouiella inulinophila. The sequence goes on from JAKUAG010000016.1 coordinate 187,991, forward strand.
ATATCCGAAAGGAAGTAGTTGGTAGAGTCAATGAGGTAGAAGTCACCTTGGTGCTCCTTGGCGAATTTTTTCACTTCGGGCAAGGCGTATAGTGCTTTGATCTTCAGTGCTATGCTGGGGCTAAACACTTCTTCCGTGCTGACAGATAACTCGTAGTCCAAGATGGCGTTCAAGTCATCATAACTCAAGATATGCTTTCTGTCTTCGGATTCTTCGCCTTTGTCCACAGGTTCGGTGCCTTGCGGTGCAATCAACTCCGGTTGTAGGTCAATAATAGCATTGATGATGTTCTTAACGCAATCCAACACGTTTTTGAACACAAACGGTTTGTACTCGTACGCCTCGGACTCCGAAAACCCGTTCTTGTGCAATATCTTCATCTGCTTGACAATTGTCGACTTACCACTCTCACCAGATCCGAGCAATAGAACTTTCAGCTCCTTATCGGAGACGTTAGTCAATTCCGGCGACTCGACCAGGTTACTGGTAACGACATTGCCGGATTGCTTTTCGTGTTCCTTTGACGAGTCTTCGTTGGTGGACGCCTGTGAGCCATTCTGGGGATTTATGGCCGATTGGGCAGCTGTATCACTGCCATTAGATTGTAGATTTTGAGTTTGTTGCTTTCGCTTAGCCGCGGTGGCCGTTGTCTGTGTGGGTAATTCCTGTGGTTCCTTCGATGAACAAACTCCCATTAAGGAAAAGATTGCTCGTGGCTGGCGGCGGCGTTGAGATTGGAGGGTGACTGACAAGAGTCAAAAAGGGTGGCACACGACTTGGTGGGAATTTCACCACTTGTGGAAGTTTAGAGATATATCGGCGGCAACGGGAAGTTTTCACAAGTGTGACTGACCACAAATTTTCTATCCGTTGTATGGGCCCTGCCCGACGATAATATGGTGCACAGGTGTGTGGGTGGTCTGGGTCTGCTCATTATTAAACCCCAAAGTGCCTATTTATACAAGGCACGAATTAAGAAAGATAGTGGCGAGTCAAGAATGTCTGGGCTGACTTGGAAGAATGCTATCACTCACTTTCGGATGTGAATACTGCTTATTTGATGTCGCATTGGTCTGGTTGTATTGGCTGCCATGTGCTCTGGTTGAGGTCGGTAGAATTTTCGGCAGATTAGAACTCATCGGCAGAGACCGTGGATAGCTGCTCGGCAGTTTTTGTGGCTTCTGTCTCTTTGGTTGCTTCGACCTGACCTGGCTCCATGTTGCTGGGCTCGGTCAGTTCGTTTTTAGCCGACTGGTCGATGACTTCGGCCGCACCGGCTAAGACTGTGTCAGCCACAGAAATGTCAGCCATTGTAGTGTCGGCCATTGTCGTGTCCGCTCCAGACTCACCCTTCCCAATCAAGATTTCTATCTTGCCATTGGAACCTTCTCTCTCCTTGATTTCAATATCGTGAGAATCGCCTACCAAATCCTTGAAGTCTGACTCGAAAGGTGTTGCCGAGATGGAGTTACCACCAGTTGAGTTGGGTGCCTTGGGCTGTGATGGTGGCACCGACATCTCCTTACCCTTCGAAGATTTGAGGTTCTGCAATCTTTTCCTCTCCTCACGTCTTCTCTTCTTTGTTTCGAACTCGTGCCACTCACCTTCTAAAGTCTCCATAAACGTGAGGGGTTCGGGCATCGGGTCAGAAGTGAAATAGGGATGCTCTAGAGCTTCTTTAGCCGTGAGTCTCTTCCATGGCACAAGCTCAAGCAACTTCAGGGCAAGATCGAAGCCTTCTTCGCTCATGAGATGCTTGTACTCCGACTCAAACTTTGACTTGACGTTGATGCGAGGTTTCAACATCTCAAACCATGGCATATTCTCAATGTCAGGCCAGCTCTCGAGCGTTGGCGTTCCCATGATTTCGAAGATTTTGTAAAGCTGGGAGATTTCCTCTGTTCCTTGAAAAGTGGCAACTTTGGTGTAGAGTTCCATCAAAAGACATCCGACGCCCCAGATATCGACTTCACGTCCATAGTCTGTGGACCCTAGGAGAAGCTCTGGAGGTCTGTACCAAATGGTAATGACTCTATTCGTGTAGTCTGGCTTATCGCCTTCGGCCAATACCTTCATGTTCCTAGCCAAACCGAAATCTGCAATCTTTAATACTCCCTTGGAGTTCAACAAGATATTAGACCCTTTGATGTCACGGTGAATTACGCGACGAGTATGGAGATAGTTCAAGCCTTCCATCAATTGTTTGAAAATCATCTTTCTGTGGCCCTCAGTGAGATTTAAATCAGGATGCGTGAGCAAGCCAGTTAGATCATGGTCCAAGTAATCAAAAATCATGTGGATTTGATTGTGCTCAACAGACATCTCCAAGAGTCCCACGATATTAGGGTGATCAAAGCTCTGCAACAACTTAATTTCACGTATAGCGGTGATGGGAAAACCCTCACGTTCGCTCTCGAGCCGAAGCTTTTTGAGAGCAACATATTCGTCTGTGAGCTCGTTTTTGGCCTTGTACACTTTTCCGTAAGTACCTTCGCCAACTTGCTGCACTCGCTGGTAAAGATCGGTCGCTCTCATGGAATACACCAGGTATATTTGAGAAGGCTCGAGTCTCGGGGGTTTGGGTCTTGCTGGCTTTTTCTTCTCTTTTGGTTTGCGATCATTTGTTTTAGGACCTCTTGGAGCCCGATCCACAACATCTTTTGGACCATTGGGATTTCTTCTGTCTCTAGGGTCGCTATACCTAGGATCTCTTGCGTCATTGTTAGGTTTTGTATCCTTAGAATCCCTTTGTTCGCGAGGACCTCTAGGGTCTCTAGAATCTCTTGGGGCACGAGGGCCCCTGGGATCTCTAGCATCGCGAGAATCCCTTTGCTCTCTGGCATCGCGAGGATCCCTTAGATTTCTCTCCCTTGCATCTCTGGGTTCTCTATCCCTTTGGTCTCTTGAATCTCTTGGATCTCTGTCACGAGGACCCCTCGAGTCTCTTGGATCTCTCGAATCTCTGGGATCTCTCGTGTCTCTGGAGTTCCTATCTCTCGAATCCAAGTCTCTGTCTCGGGTGTCTCTTATATCTCTTGAATCTCTCTGGAAATCTCTTCTTTTGTTTGGCCCATCGCCTCTGTCTGGATGAGGTCTTTTTTCTCTGTACCCAGAGGGCCCGGAAGGTCTATCGTGCCTGTCATTTTCGGCATGACCATCTTGAGAACGATCCTTATCAATCAAATTTGGCCTATAGTTGTCCCTTTCCTTGTATCTTTTGGGAAGAGGACCATTATTGTAGGATTTGGAACCTGACCCGCTCCAGTTGCCTTTAGAGCCTTGAGGTGCTCGCAGGCCCTTGGGCCCGGCAGGAGGTCTGTATCTATCGGACATTTAAAGTGACGATACAGTAACAGATGCAGAGGACTAGACTTGGCCGCTGCAGGCAGATGGGATGTTGCTGTTGGAGGCAGTTGTTGGTGGTAAACCAAAATTTACCATTAAAGCGTTGCGGTTGTCTGCAGGCCAGAATCAACTATACCTAAGACAGGTTACCCGGACCGGTTCCAGGCTGTTGGCGCCGACATCACGAAGTACGGGCTGGCTGGCTGAGAGGAAGGAGTGGATGCAAATCAGAGGGAACCTAGTAGAGTTTTCAGCGATGGTTTACGAGTCAGCCAGACTACCAGCCCCACTTACGAACGGCAGCACCAACGGTGGCGACGAGGGGCCACGGCAAAAGCCCCAGTGGTTAGATTGCTGGATTAGATCCAGATTTTGTTGTTTTGCAGCATTTTGTATCCCTTTTTTTAGTTGGAATGATCCTGCTCTTAGTTGGGTTGGTATACCGACCAAATTGAGCCTTAGCAAAGCAAAGTCAAGGACTCAAGAGCCAAAAAAAGCCATTATCAAAATAAGCCAAAGCTGAAAATAAGCCAAAGACATTATCAAAATAAACCCACAATTCCGTTTAAGCCACGAATATCATTTCTCGAGCCGACTCTTCATCAATTCGGCTTCCGCCAATAGGATATCGAATACCTTTCGAAACAACCTCTAGCCGCCACGGATTATCTCCAATATATACACCTTTGCGAGTTATGCCTTGTTAGATGCCGCACGCACTCGCGGCTTCAACTTCATAAAATATCCAACATTACCTGGTTACCATTTCTGGTGTTGTCCATAAGAAATCCATATTTATGAGAGTACAACGATAGGGAGGCGACATTGGACTGTCTGCAGGACAAACGGTGGCACACGATAAAGCTGTACACCACTTCCATGTCTGTGCATCAACAACAACTACATAATTCTTCTAACAATGGTATGTTTTCAGGAGAACGGGAGGCCCGTTGGACGACTATGACTGTCACGTGACTGACTAACCCCAGGGAACAATCGCCAAAGCTGCACATCTTGGATTTGATTTGGTTGTGGTTTCTGCCTTTTTGGCGGGGATCCGCAGAAACACTGGCTTGACGTATGTATTTGAGGGACCAAGCTAAGCGGAGTTTGGAAGGTGCAGTTGCGTGGAAATTGTAATAGTGAGACATTTTATGGTAAAAGTGCAATGGTAGAAGTCCAATAGCATAGAAAGGGTCGAATCATCTGCTTCTTACAGAACCACAGAACAAAACGAATTTTGAATGTTCCACAATTCTCCCCATCGTCATCATACTAACCCCCAGCATTGACACCGACAAGTTCGGCAACGAAACCGTCCTGGAGTACACAAAGAAATACTTGAATGTAGGCGAGAGAGCCTTCGACTACACCTCGGCGTGGTTTGGATCGTCCGAGTTCTTCAAACGCAAATAGTATATAGGGAATAATTAAACAAGTGACACAACTCTACTCCACCGTGACAGACTTGGCCAAGTTACGAGGAAAGTCCACATCGATGCCACGGTTCACTGCCAACCAGTAGCTCATCAACTGCAAAGGAATCACATTCAACAAGCCCTGCAAGCAGTCCACCGTCAATGGCACATGCAAGGTGGCGTACGCCTTATCGCTCATCACGTCGTCGCCCTCGTTACAGATGACAATGGGTCTACCGTCTCTGGCCGTCACCTGCTCAATGGCCGACATCACTTTGGGGAACAAAGAGTCTCTAGTGGCAAAGGCGATGATAGGCAACTCGCCGTCCACCAACGCCAACACTCCGTGCTTCAATTCTCCAGCCAACACTCCCTCCGAGTGCATGTAGGAGATTTCCTTGATCTTTAATGCACCTTCCAACGCCGTAGCAAACTGGAAGCCACGGCCCAACAACAACAACGACTTCTGCTTGTCCAAGAAGCTGGTGCACAACTCCTTGATCTTGTCCTCCAAGAGCAACACCTTCTTGATCTGCTCGGGGATCTCCTTCAAGCCCTTGATGATCTCCACGTGACGGTCTCTCTTGGAAATCGAGTCGTTGGACAACGAGAGGGCAATCATCACCAAGGCAATGTACTGCGACGTGTAAGCTTTTGTGGAGGCCACACCAATCTCGGGTCCGGCGTTGATGTGGACTCCGCAGTGGGTCTGTCTCGACATACTGGATCCCACAGAGTTCACCACACCAACGGTCAAGGCGCCTCTGTCCAAACAATATTGCAAAGCCATCATGGAGTCAGCGGTTTCTCCCGACTGGGAAACAAAAATACAGGTATCGTCTCTGAAAACTGGAGACTTTCTGTCCAAAAAGTCGGAGGCCAACTCGACCGAAACTGGAATGTCAGTCAACTCCTCGAAAATCGATCTGGTGGCCAAACAAGAATGGTACGACGTTCCGCAGGCAATCATGATGATTCTTCTGCATCTTCTGATCGTAGGCAACCACGACCGCAATCCGCCCAAGTTGACGCTATTGTTCTCAAAGTCCACACGGCCTCTCATGGTGTTGAAGGTGGAGTCTGGCTGCTCAAAAATCTCCTTCTGCATGAAGTGATTGTAGGGGCCCTTCATGATCTCATTCAACTCCATCTCGAGCGTCTGGATGGGTCTGACGGTGGACTCGCCAGCAGTGGACTTCTTGGCTCTGTGGATGTGCAACTCGCCGTCGTAGATGTGGGCAATGTCGTCATCCTCCAAGAACAACACCTTCTTGGTGTGCTGCACCACCGAAGCGGGGTCCGAAGACAAGAAAAACTCCACAGGCGATGGAACACCGTCCTCAGCGAAAAAGGCTCTCGACTGCGAAGTTCTCAAGTTGGACTCGGCGCCGTTGACGCCAAGATGTGGGTTGGCAAAGTTGTCCAGGTTCTCTGGGAACTCAATGTCGACGAAGTCAACCTTCAACTTTCTTTCCGTCTTGACTCCGACCAACAATGGCGAACCTTTTCTGGTTCCACACACTTCACCTGGGTAATGGGTGGATTTGACCAACAATCCGTAGGAGCCCTCCAACTCGTACAAAACCTGCTTGGTCAACTCGTTCAAGTCAAGGTACACCCCACTCTTCTCGTTGGTGTCGTAGATGTGCTTGAACAACTTGGCAATACATTCGGTGTCAGTTTCAGACTCGAATTTGAACCCTTTGGAGAGCAACAACGTCTTCAACTCACGGTAGTTGGTGATGATACCGTTGTGCACCACAATGAACTCGCCTGTTGGGTCCGAGCGGTGGGGGTGGCAGTTCAGGTACTCAGGCTGGCCGTGGGTGGCCCATCTGGTGTGGGCGATTCCAACGTGGTTGTCGAACACCTGGTCACGGTCGATATTTTGCTTGATAATCTCTTCTCTCAACACCTTGACCTTTCCGGGGGTCTTGATGATGAAGTTTTCGCCCTTTTCCTTACCGTCAATGGCAATACCGGTAGAGTCGTAACCTCGGTATTCCAATCTCTGGAGTCCCTCGATGAGATTGTCCATGATATCGCCTCTGGAGCGGTCGACCAAAAAGTTTACGTAACCGAAGATTCCGCTGGCATGTTAGTAAAAGCGATTTCGAGGCTGCTGGAGCTCGATACGTACCACATGGTTGAAAGAAACTAGTAGTTGGGTGAAATTGGGGAAAAAATGTTTCGGGAGAGTATTTCGGGCAAACTGGACGGGGAAGCTTTTATAGCCAAAAAGTTGTTCTTGCTTCACCAAAGGACGATAGTTGGGATTCGAACGACGCAGAAGAAAATTTACACCTGGTTGCCTTTTTTAATTTATATTCTGTCATGAATGACAATACGGGCCAATTTTTCTACCCGCAGCCGCACCTCTCCAATCAGGATGTCGTCAATGGCTCTTGTTAGTTACTGGGGAAAATTGAGCTCATTTGGAGGAATTTGACTCAAACGTTTGGCTCACCATTGTAATTGGGCCATTGGCATTACTATACCCGAATTTCAGCCCACAAAGTGGTCTCCAATACCACTATGTCTTGGGGTGGTGGGGCAGCCACGACATTGTCGCGCCTGGCTTATCGGGACGGCGACGCCCATTACACTCCCCGATTGGGTTATTTTGTCAATATACCGTGTCACCGGCCCTTACGGTGAGGCACAGCTACAGAACGACTTCCTAAAATAACACCAAAAATTAAGCCCCAACCGGCCACCAAACACACCTCAGCTATTTTTTCCGCGTTTATGTTTTGACGTTTCTCCTGGAAGATTTCTAGGAATACTCTGGCATCTTCTCTGAGGAGCACATGCAGGTGAAGGCACCAAAGAGAATCATTTCCCCATAAAATTGTCATAATTGGACATGATCCTTGGACAAATGGATGGTTTGATCCCCTGAAGCAGTTAGGTCTGCGTGAGAAGAGACGGCAGCCACCTAGGAACGAGAGTGAACCGGTAAAATGACCAGTACAATTGTGGCTGTGATCGGGGCTTGTAGTCACCAGGACAAAAATAGCCACGTAGAATAAACGATGGCTTGCATGCAGGCACTCTGCCCGATGATCTTGGCTAGAGGTCCGGTACACCAGGAATCTGGACACGTTGCAAGAGAAAAGGGGGGTTTGAGGGTGGAGAATGGAAGCGACTCACGAGAGATGTAATCTTTTGTTGGTGTTCCGGCTTTTTTCTTCAAATTACGTGACTGTTAGCATTTGTATCGAGTTCCACCTGGTTAGCCAACATCTCAAGATATGGCTCCGTCAGCTAGAACCGCTGACATTTCCCTTCTTTAGCTGTCCATCCACATCGTCTTATCACTAGTTTCCGATGCAAGTTCAGCTGCCGATGGACGGTCTGCCGTAATATCCATTCATTTTACCTCGTCTAAAACCCGTACACCATCATCATCACCATATCCATCGCTCCTGCACCCACTTCCTCCACCATGTTCAAGGGTTCCTTCTGGCGGCCGCTCATTGGCCCAATCCGTCACAGTTCGAGACATTTGCAAGTGTCCAGAGCGCAAAATGCCGCAAAAAGGGCCCCCAAGGCTGCCCTTCAGCTGCTCCGAAGATCCACCCAGAATGACTCTACCAATACCGAATCTGTAATCACCAATTTACTCACAAAGTACAGCAACAGACATGTGGAGCCCAGCGAGTTGGCGCAATTTTTGAAGCCCGTGACCTCCATCACCGTGGGCGAACACATTGACTTGGACAAAGTCGCTCGCATTTTGCAAAAGAATAGTCTCCACTATAGTGTAGTAGTTGCTGACGAAGTGATCCACTGGGGAATTGGCCGCGACGAGAAACTTATGATTTTGGCCAACGGGACAGTTGTGGGGTGGAATCTCACCGAGGATCACATGATGAGAACGTATATTCCCACAATTATGGCTGCGGTGGCAGAGAAATATACCCCAGAAAGCGAAGAAATGGACTACATCGAGATCCAGACGCCAACAGACGAAGAGAATGGAGCCTCCTTCATGCAGGGCGACGTGTTGGTGATCCAAGGCACAAACGACCACCAGAAGCGGTTGGAGATGGCGGCGTTTGCTATCGGGCTTTCCCGATCGACCCGTCTCTCGATTCTCGAAGAGAGCTTGGAAAAACACATTCAGATGACACGAGCCAATACCGAATGGCTTTCCAAGGGACTTCGGCTCCAGTCCAACGAAGAAGACATTTTGAAGTTGACGGGCCGGCTCTTTTTAATTCGAGGCAAACTCAATCTCTACTCGGAACTCATCGAGACCCCGGATTTGTACTGGAGCGAGCCCACCCTCGAGAAGATCTACAATAGCGTGAGCCGACGGCTCGATATTTCGCTGCGGATCGGAATTATGAACCGGAAGTTAGACTACATTACCGACGAGCAGCGCGCGCTTCTCAGCGTTTTGAACGAGCAAAAGGGCACGCGGCTCGAGTGGATTATCATTATTTTGATCATGGTGGAAGTGTGCTTCGAGACGGTTCACTTTGTGGAGAAGTATTGGGACCGGCAGCTCGGCGGGAGTCACGTGACTAAATAATGGTCACGTGCAACGCGAGTCACGTGCGCTCGCGCGCCATGTCGCACTTTTCTCACAGGCGGTGAGCGGAACCAATCACAGGCGGCGGGGCTTATCAGTTGGCCATATGCAGTCGAATTGAGTCATCGAGAAACTTCAAAGGGTAAAAAACTTGGCGAGATATCAAAAAGCAAGCAAAAACGCAAAAAAAAAATTGTGAACAAAGAAAGAAACACCGGCCTCCCGCACATTCGTGCATTGTCGTGAGAAATATGCTCTCCCCCGCCTCAGGTTACTCCACTGGTCAAAATTCTCAGGCCACATCCCCAGCCACTCGCCCAGATCCCCAGGCCGTTGCCCGAGCCGCAACCTGCACGTAGCCCGAGGGTCTCAATCTCTATCAAATTAGCATGAAGAGCGCCCTGCACGCTCTCGGCAACCGTCATCTTCGGCAGGAAATTCATGTACTTGTACCTGCACACAATATGCGGTCTCTGGCATCACAACAGTAATTCGCAGTCAGTGCGGCCCATCGCTCAGTGTTCCATGCACAACCTCGGAATGACCTGGTACAACACTAGACAATTTTTTATTGCTTCTCCTCCTTATTTACCACCCAAGTCCCCGAATTTTCGCCGTTACCGCATCTTTTGCAACGCCCCATCTTTTGCATCTTACCCTCCCATCTTAGCGTTTGCATAACTCATGGCTCTTCCGTCGAAAAGAAAGCTCTTCACTGAGAACGAGGAATACAACGAGAGCTATGTGCTTCTCTTCACCATAGCCTCATCCGTCATCTGGATCATGGTACCCGGTTTGGCGTTTCTATATTCCGGTTTGCTGAGAAGAAAGTCTGCCCTTTCCATGATCTGGATTGTGATTGTGTCGTCGTTTGTGGGCATTTTCCAGTGGTACTTCTGGGGCTACTCGTTGGCATTTTCGTCATCCAACAACAATTTTATCGGCGACTTGAAAGCGTTTGGCTTCATGCACGCCGTGGGAAAGAAAGACTCCGACTCCGTATATCCAGAAATTGCCTTTGGCATCTTTCAAATGCAGTTTTTGTTGGTGACATTGGCCATTTTGGCCGGTGCCTGTGTGGCCGAAAGAGGTCGTTTCTTGCCTGCGGTAGTATTCATCTTTTTGTGGGCGACTGTGGTTTACTGTCCCGTGGTGTACTGGATCTGGGGCGGGGGCTGGGCCTCGTCGTGGAGAGGAGGTGTTTTGGACTATGCCGGTGGAGGCCCTGTCGAGATCTTATCGGGAGTTTCTGCCTTTGTCTATTCGGCCTTCTTGGGCAGAAGAAACGAGAACTTGATGATCAACTACAGACCCCACAACATCTCCACCATCTTCTTAGGCACTTGTCTTTTGTACATGGGGTGGTTGTTTTTTAACGGCTTTTCATGTGCTAATGCCTCGGTCAAGGTGCCATACTCCATGTTGAACACCCACTTGTGCGGAGCTTTCGGAGCCATCTCGTGGTGTCTTTTGGATTTCCGTTTGGAGAACAAGTGGTCGATGGTGGCCGTTTGTTCGGGGTGTATTTCCGGATTGGTTGCTGCCACGCCGTCGTCCGGAATGATACCACTCTGGGCATCTGTCATTTTGGGTATTGTGTCTGGTGTGGTGTGTAACTTTGCCACTAAAATTAAGTACTTGTGTCGTGTGGACGACTCGCTTGATGTGTTGGCAGAGCACGGAATCGCAGGCATGATTGGATTGCTTTTCAACGGCATTTTCGGTTCGGCCACCGTCATTGGCTACGACAACGTCACCGAACACGCTGGAGGCTGGATCGACCACAACTGGAAGCAATTGTATATCCAGATTGTGTACATTTTGGCCACCACCGCCTACTCGGCCGGTGTAACTGCCGTTTTGTGTCTTGTGATCGACCGTATTCCAGGCTTGAAGTTGAGAGTCGATTACAATGCCGAGGAAGCCGGTGTGGATGAGGACCAGATTGGAGAGTTTGCCTACGACTACGTTGAGGTGAGAAGAGACTTTTTGGATTGGGGAGTTCCTCTGGGTAGGCAAACACAGGCACATAGTCCAGTGGAATCGGAAGCTGAGGACCAGGTTGCTGCCGAGGAGGAGACCTCCAGCAACGAGCCAGTGGCTGGCGAAAAAAAGGACTAGATACATAGTGCATTACAGGGATACCATATATTGCGATTGTAGGGTGAAGAGGAGGTGCTGGATGAAAAGGAGAAATAATGGAATTTCTAGGAACTACCGGCCCAGAGAATAGGAGTACGAAGTGGAGACGCCGATGGATTGGTGAGACATCAGAGAAAAGAGAAGGAAATAGCAGAGAAAGCGAACCGTTGAGAATAGAAATCGCGAAGATGTCGTGAGAGATAAAGAAACTGATAAGAAGGTAGGTACGAGAAATTATGACACAGTATGACAAGAAATTCGGAACAATTGTTCAACTGAGAACGCATTGGCAGGAAGAGACCATAGTCACGGTTTTCAGTCAATGGGGACTATAGAAGGAGATAGCAGTTGAAAATAAGGAATTCGGCGATGTTAGTGTCTAGAAAGAAATGCGGCTACCCCATAGATTAAAAGTTAAGCTGCTTACTAGTCTTTTTCGATAGTACTAGTCAAATGTATACCAAAACACGAAAGTATCAAAGGCGATAGAGAGGACAATTGGCGACGATTTCAAATTTCTAAAAAAATCTAACGAATAGTCATACCATGACAAGAATTCTGGCGAATGGCTCGCGAGCTTAACGTGCTGACATCTTCACCTAAAATGTCCGGTTTCAGGCTCATCTTGAAGAAGCCTTGACATTTCTGAGGCACTCCGTTGCGCAAATGTGTTGGTTGGTCGCTACAATTTAACGCCCTCCGATTCTTTCGATTACCATCAGCTCGATAAGTATCTTTTTACTGTTGAGCGCCTTAGACTAGCCTGAGGTGATCCGGTGGATTCTTTACTATATGCTGCAGAATCACTAGCTATTGATTAGCGGAGGCAGACATTTAACATTCAACCACTTTCAACTTTTCATTGGGCTTCATTTTCTTAATTCCACAATGGGGATTTTATTTTTTGGGAATTTCCTCCTCAATTAGTCAAATAGTTATTTAGCTAAATGGACTGGTGAAAAAGAAACCTCTGTCCTTCACGAACCCTACATCTACAGGCAACACCCGCAGGAATGCAGACGGAATCGAACATCCTGCACACAATCCATGCGTCAGCGAACACGGCCGGCTTTCCGGTCCGGGTGTCTGACCACGTGATGCTCGAAATTCACATACCTCTGTGGTCTCATCAGATGCAGCGAATCGGGAAGAAAATGCATTCTGGGTGCCATCCACCAATAATACCACCTCTACTGGACCCACGCCACCTCTTGCACCTCTCCTAGCCGTACCGACCTCACCTCATACCCTCCCAATTCATTTTCCTAGAAAGGCAACCTCCGCTTGTGCGGTGGGCTGTCTGCAGGCCCGGACCCATGGCCTGAAAATTCTTCTTGACTCATACCTGGTTTTAAGATTACCAGCTACACCGACTTTTTTCTCCAAATCTACAGTTGAGAAACCCAAGTTACTCGTTCACAATGCTCAAAGCTGTTAGAACGCCCGCTGCGCGCGCCGCCCTCAGGATGGGGCCCCGCTACGCATTCCAAATCAGAAATATCACCAAAACCAGTGCACAGTCAGCTACCATGACACAAACGGCCGAGTCTAGAAGACCTCAGCCGGCTCCTTCGTTCGACAACGAGTCAGACGCCCCAGCGCCCTCCAGAAAGTCCGCCATGGACGATTCGTTCATCGGTTTGACCGGAGGAGAGATTTTCCACGAGATGATGCTTAGACATAAGGTCGACACCGTTTTCGGTTACGCCGGAGGAGCCATTTTGCCCGTTTTCGACGCCATCTACAACTCCGACAAGTTCAACTTTGTGTTGCCAAGACACGAGCAGGGCGCCGGCCACATGGCTGAAGGGTACGCCAGAGCCACCGGAAAACCTGGAGTTGTTCTCGTCACCTCGGGCCCTGGAGCCACCAACGTTATCACGCCAATGCAAGACGCTCTCATGGACGGTGTGCCATTGGTTGTTTTCACCGGCCAGGTGCCCACCACCTCCATCGGTACGGATTCGTTCCAGGAAGCCGACGTGATTGGTATTTCCAGACCTTGTACCAAATGGAACGTGATGGTCAAAAACGTTGCCGAGTTGCCCAAGAGAATCAACGAGGCGTTTGAAATCGCCACTTCAGGCCGTCCAGGCCCTGTGTTGGTGGACTTGCCCAAGGATGTCACTGCTTCCATCTTGAGAGAAGCCATTCCTATCAACACCACCTTGCCTTCCAACGCCTTGTCGCAGATCACGAAGCGTTTCACCACGAAGTTCACCACCGAGGCTATTGAGCGTGCTGCCGACTTGCTCAATAGAGCCAAGAAGCCTATTCTTTATGTGGGTGCCGGTATCCTCAATAGCAAGCGTGGCCCTGAACTTCTCAAACAGTTGGCTGACAAGGCTATCATCCCCGTCACCACCACCATCCAGGGCTTGGGAGCGTACGACCAGAGGGACGAGAAGTCGTTGGACTTTTTGGGAATGCACGGCTCTGCTGCTGCCAACACCGCCATTCAGAACGCCGACTTGATTCTTGCTTTGGGCGCTAGATTCGATGACAGAGTCACCGGTAACGTCAGCAAGTTTGCCCCTGCCGCCAGATTGGCTGCTCTGCAAGGAAAGGGTGGTATTGTCCATTTTGAGATCAGTCCTAAGAACATCAACAAGGTTGTAGAGGCCACCGAGGCCATCGAGGGAGACGTGACGAGAAACTTGGATGTGTTCCTTCCGTTGGTCAAGGAGGTCAAGGACAGAAAGGAATGGATGTCGCAGATCAAAGAATGGAAGGACAAGTACCCATATTCCTACTTGAAGGAGACTCCAGGGTCGAAGATCAAGCCGCAGACATTGATCCAAGAGATTGCCCGCCAGTCGGAGACCTACGACAAGGAGGTGATTGTCACCACCGGAGTGGGCCAGCACCAGATGTGGGCTGCCCAGCATTTTACATGGACCAAGCCTAGAACTTTCATCACCTCGGGAGGTTTGGGAACCATGGGCTACGGATTGCCAGCTGCCATTGGTGCTCAGATCGGTAAGCCTGACGCCATTGTCATTGACATTGACGGAGACGCCTCGTTCAACATGACGTTGATGGAGATGTCATCTGCGGTCCAGGCCGGAGCCCCAGTCAAGGTTTGCGTGTTGAACAACGAAGAACAGGGAATGGTGACCCAGTGGCAGTCGCTTTTCTACGAGCACAGATACTCCCACACTCATCAGTCCAACCCAGACTTCATGAAGTTGGCAGAGGCCATGGGAATGAAGGGAATCAGAGTTACTACCCAGGAAGAGATGAAGGCCGGCGTCAAGGAGTTCTTGGACTGCACCGAGCCAGTGTTGATGGAGGTGATGGTGGAGAAGAAGGTGCCAGTGTTGCCTATGGTGCCAGGAGGCAAGGCGTTGGACGATTTCATTGTGTTTGACGAAGAGGTGGAGAGACAGGAGAAGGAGTTGAGAAACGAAAGAACCGGCGGTAAGCACTAGAGACGCACGAGAAGGTTGCAGTGCCACATTCTACTTCATTTAATTTGTTAGTAATGCATCGAAGAAAAGGACAAAGGTGTAGTAGGCTACAGAGTGTATTCGGAGCAAGAAACTGTCGCTAATTGCTATACAGATAGCGAGAAGGGAGCCGTATAGTAGCCAAGGATTTCCTACAATTTATAGCTGGTTGCAGATGTGAGTGAAAAGAACATTAAACAAAATCAATGATTGTGGCGCAATCCCTATATATGAATGCATCTGGTACGAGATGATGTAGGTCTTGGAGGTATTGGTGGTATGAATGGGAATATTGCTAACTTCAGAATTAATTTATCAATGCATGGATCATTCATGATTATTCCATGATAATTCTGAAGCAGAGGGCAAGTCATACATTGTGTACTCGGGCCAGAAAATGCCATAAAGATAGCGAAAACGGAACCGTTTAAATAGTAGCCAAGGCTTACGCGATACGATTCATAAGTGGATGCAGAACTGAGTAAAAAAAACAATAAAGAAAAAAACACTGATTTGGCGCAAACTATTCCAGGTGTAGAACGGAAAATGAACCACAGTCTGTTGAGATGTGAGGACCAATATGCAGACCAGTTGCAAGTTCGGCCGAATCTTATCTATTCTTATCTCGGACGAAAGCGGACTAGCTCTATCTCGGCGGAATCTGAACAAAGTCCATCTCGGCAGAATATGACCGGGAACTATGTTTTTGGAGAGATAAACATCGCCAGCTACCTAGTTGAGTAACACATGCTCGATTGTACATCATTGACTAATCACCATAAAGGATATATAAAGACATGGTGTATTCCTCTTCTGAAAGACAGAGAGAGAAAGAGAGAGATATATAGCTTATTCACTAATAAGAATACATCAACGAGACTACAAGATCCTACATCAGATATGAGTGAATTAAATGGATATGTCACTAATGTTAAGATTCGCAGGATTCAGGTCAAGTTGTGCAGGAAGTAAAGCTTGATTAAGAGAGAAAAGTGTTAACTTGTATTATCTCTCTTTTGGGGAAAAAGTAAAAGGATAAGAGTAGAAATAAGATATTCCAAATTGATTGTCCTCCTTCTTACTAAAAAACCCCTAGTGTATATACTTAATTATCTCTTTATCAGTAGGTTAGGGTCGGCGGCTCTCCAGCCCCTGAAACTCCCCAACACCGGATAAGACACCCGAATATGGATGAGGAATGCTTATCAGCGAGTTCAACAAGGGGTGAAGTAACCCAACAGAGATAAGGTTACCCCTGAGTCTCTCTGGATCGCTCAACTCCAATTCCCACCAATATCTCCTCCGTCAATATCTGATGTACTGGTTTCTCACCAGTGAGTGCATACACACCTAAGCTGTGTGCACATAACTCAACAACTAAGCTAAATCACGTGATGTCGGTCAATATTCCACATCTGGGGCCGCATGGTTTGTACTGCACACAGCCCCTCAACGGCCGTTCCGATGAACCGAGGCACCTTTCCTGGGGTAACCCCAGCCACTATATAACTGATCCACATCTCCGAGCCTTCCCACCCCACCTATAATTGTTGTTTGCATTAGCGCATTTTGACAACACATCACCGTTTTGGCAAGGGAGTTACGTAATATTGTTTTGGCAAGGAAGTTGCGTAATATTTTCGTTTCCCCGTTTATCCGTTTCCATAGTCTCCGATCGAGCATTTCTCATCTCTCGCCATGGATGACCCCACGCAACGACTAACCACCGACAACAAAAAACTCATATCCACCACTACTGGATGGAGAGTGTCGCAAGCATGTGATCGGTGTCGAATGAAGAAAATTCGATGTGACGGCGCAACGCCATGCAAAAAGTGCTCGCTGATTGGATTCGAGTGTACCACCTCGGATAAATTATCGAGAAGAGCGTTTCCCAAGGGCTATACGGCCAACTTGGAGAGACGCATCCAAGAGCTAGAGGAGGAGAATCTAGCGTTAAAGTCCGAGGTAGGCAAGGGCGGCGACAGCGGGAACGTGTTGTTTCCTCCCGTCACCAGCCAACTTGCTAAAGAAGACGAAGAACACAAAAAAAGTCAGACCAACGGAATCGCCACCATGACCACCAACAACAACACGATCCACATCAATAACCCCATTGATCAGATCTTCAACTTGGACAAAAAAGGCGCCATTATTGGCAACGACAATCTCAACTTTGAGTCGCAGTTCAATCATTTGCTCATCAACTTGAACTTGCCCTTCCTCAAAATCACAAACTCTCACAACTATCTCTTGAACGACCCGGATCTGTACTTGTACCATCCGTCGTACTCGAACTACAACGACTTCCACAACAAGGATCTTGAAATCATCTACAATCCTTTGACTATGCATGGCCACAGCCACCACCTGGGCCAGCCGATCAACAGCCAGTTGCCTGGAGACATATACGACTTGTTCATCAAGCTCATCAACAACTTCAAGAAGATATTCAACTCGAAGAAGGAGTTGGACCACCAGATTGTCCAGTTTTTTCTCAACTACAACACCTTCATCCCAATCTTCGACTACAAGAAATTCATGGACAGCTATGAGGCATTCCACACCATGTATCCATTCATGTTCACCTACGATGATGCCACCATCAATGGTTTCAATATTTCCTCCAACGACTACGAGGTAGTCAACCAGTACTTGATGACAGTAATTCAGATCTATGCCATGATCATGATGAACGATCCTTCGCTTAATATGAACTTGCTTTTGAATCATTCCCACCCGAATTATTCTCACAAGTTCCGCAAGGATCGTCTTGCCGGTGACTCGATCCTCAAGTCTCTATATGACTTTCTTCCTTACCTCAATCCTTTCCATGTTTCTATGAATCAGTTGCAGACCTATTTGTTGTTTTTTTACTACTCCCTTCTCACCAACAATAAGGAGAAGTCGCTCACGCTATCTGCTATGATCAACTCGTTCATAGGAATCTTGGGTATCAACTTGAATTCCAACAATTTATTCTTCAATGATTTAAGTTTGAACTTGCAGCAAAGAAGAGATCGTGTGAAGATATTCTGGGGCTTCAAAGTATTGCTTAAATGTTTCAACTTGAAGTTTGGCTTCAAGCCTTCCATAAATACCACAGTCATCAATCCTGTCACTATTGAAAGGTACTTCAGGCTCACTCCAGAGAAACTCAGCACTTTACTCAGCACCTCCTCGGAGTCGGAAGTTGACGATCTTTTCAAGACTTTGCTCAAGCCAAGTGTCGAATTTTTGAATCTCATGAATATCATCATTCCCTCGTCCTTTTCGCCAAATTACTACCAGTATTTGAAGAGTGAAAAGCATGGCGACACCTCCACTCCTCAGGGACATCAGAAAAAATCGCAGCCTCACAATCTTGATTGGATCTTGAACGATGGCGATGGAGATGGCAATGATGGAAATTTGAATTACAACTTTGCTCAATTTTTGGCCATAGATAAGAACTTATCCAACTGGAGATACTCCTTGGAAGATAAGCGCATTGATTTGATGCCTTTGCACTCGCAAATGGGGCTTCCAATATTGTCGAGCGTGGCGGACAGCACATTGTACCACCGAGTGGCTTTTGATGAAGAAAATGTGGCCAGAAACGGGCTCTCTGAAGAAGGATTGTTGAACTTTGCAAACGCAGGCATTCCGGACATGCAGACAGCGGCCCAACTAATTAAAATGCAGTTGAACTTTCACTATCTTTTGATCCGTTCGCTGAACTACTTGAACTTTGTCATTGACAGAGAACTCACGCAGAGCTACTATGTTAAGGTCGCCAACATCTCGAGAGAAGTGTTGGCTTATTTTATCATAATCTTCGAGCACGTTGGTCGCTCACTAGAGCATGACCCTAGTGCCACGGTGGACACCAACTTCAATTCTGGATTATTTGGAGATACTAAAAAATTGGCTGCTGATTCACTTCCTTCTGACCTTGGACTTGATGTCGATGATGAGGGCTTTGTCATCAATGATTTTTCGGTCAAAAGGAGACGGATCCTGGCGATCTCTTCCAACACAGTTAAAAGACGAGTCAAGGAAATTCCATCTTCGCCATTTAACTCCATGCTCAATGGTCTCTCGTTGACGATCATTAATCTCAAGAAGTCAATTGTACTTCAGATGCTTTATTTGCTCATTTGTACATTGAAGATAGCCAAGAAAGGGGGCTCGATGAGTCGTGAAACAGTTCTTGTCTTGAATAAGAGCATTTCGTTGTTTATTGTCATCTTCATTAACTACCAACCTAATGCTAATAAGTTCATGAAGATCAAAAAGGTTAAGGAAGATGATTTGTTCAAGAGGGTCATAAACGACGAGTTAAAGGATGATTTCTTGAAGGACAAAAGTGGAGATTACTCAGAGGACGAAGATGGAGACGCGGAGATAGACTGGGATGATGAGGATATGGATGAGGACTTGAAGTATTTGAAGACATTGAAGTACATCAAGTATAAGACAAATGTGCTATACGAGAAGTCTCAGGCCAAGAGAGGAGTAAAGGAGGAATCCTCCGAACTGAAACTGCTCGCAACACCTATTCTTTCAGCTCCGGAAGCAATTCAAAAAGGTGAAGGTAATCCCCAGTCAAGTGAGACTCTATCGACAGTGCAGCTTCCGCCGTTGTCCCCGGGATATGTCAGCCGAGTATCGCCTCCAATGTTTTCGCTGATGTCACCAACGATTAGTTCTCAGAGCGCAAGGAGCAATAGCAAAATTCCGAGCCTCAACAAATACGGCCTCTTTGGAGCGGACAAAGATGAGGATATGAAGAAGGAGAGAATCGCAGCCGACCTTGTGAATATGAAGCACGGCAACAGAGGAATCTACAATGCAGTTTGGCAGTTTGGCCAGGAAGGTTCAGCAGGTGCACACGACAGAGGATGATATTTATGAGTCTATAAGAATTACTCCGGTCCGTCAATAATACATTTCACGGCACCATCACCCGAACGCACCACGTCGTAGGCCTTGATGGCATCTTTGAAGCTGAAGCGGTGGGTGATCAAAGCCTCAAAATCGATCAGGTCGTCGCCCGTGCCGTTCTTGTAGTTTTCGTCCAAGATGTCCACCGAGGTCTTGTAGTCGCCGAAACCGTAACGGAAGGAGCCGAACAATGTCAATTCCTTGGTAGCAAACTCGGTAATTGGAAATTTAACGTATGCCCCGGCATTTCCCACCTGCACGAAGCGGCCCTTAGAGTTCAAGGCAAGAACACCCTGTTGGACACAGACCTCAGCACCTGTACATTCCAAAACAACATTTGGACGGTGGCCAGCAGGCAAAGCCTCGGCGAAAGCGGTTTTGGAAGTCTTGGAGTTGAATGTGTGGGTGGCTGCACCAATGTCCTTTGCCAATTGTAACTTGTTGTCGAAGATATCAATCACAGTGACGGATGTAGCACCGAACTTTCTTGCCACAGAAGCAGCAAGCAAACCAACAGGTCCAGCACCAAACACCGCCACGTGGTCGCCAAAAGAGATCTTGCCCAATCTAGAGGCATGGACTCCAACACTCAATGGCTCTACTAGCGCACCCAACTCGAGCGAAACGTGGTCCGGCAATTTGACCAAGAAGTCCTCAGGCGACTTATAAACCTTACACAACGTTCCTGGAGGGTTTGGCTCGCCCTCCTTGGAGTTAGGCGTGGCAGCAAAAGCCATATGTGGGCACAAGTTATAGTGACCAGCCTTGTACTCGTTACTCAATCTGGAAGGCACGCCAGGCTCGATTGCAACTCTGTCGCCGACCTTCAAGGAGGTCACGGCAGATCCCACGGCGGAAACCACACCAGCAGACTCGTGGCCCAACACCATTGGCTTGGTCAACACGAAGTCGCCGATTTTGCCATGAGCATAGTAGTGTATGTCAGAACCACAGATGCCAGTTTTCTTCACCTCCACGAGGACATCGTGGGCATCGGAAATTTCGGGCGAGTCGTAGTTCTCGAAGGAGATGTCGTCAACTTTGTTGAGCACCAATGAAGGGTTCGACATGATGATTTGGCGGTGGAAAAGATGAATAATGGTAGGTATTTATAGGCATTGCGGGGGCGGGGTCTGAGGAAAAATTCGCGGGACGATATGTGTGGAGCAAAGGATGAGGCAACAATTGCTGAGAAGGAGAAACGGATGTAATGGAGACGAATTGGGGGATTTGTGCTTTTTATACGAATGGAATGGATGCAGAAACGGTTTGCGGGCAGATGATGATGGGTTACATATTATTTATTTTTTTCTGCTATTTTCTGCTATTTTTTATCGGAGTTTTTCTCTCCAGTTCCTTTGCTTTCTTGTGGGCCCATTTTCAGTCGTCCTGTACGAAATGAGGGAACTTTCGTGAAATCAGAGCATGTCAGATTAGAACCGATGGGTATGGGAACATAAAAAATCGGTAAGAAGTTTGGAAGCAGCGGCGAGCCAAAATTGCACTGGATGTTGTGATTTTCAAATCGGACGACAATTGTGTCTGTTTGTGTTGTCACGCATTCACATGGAGAGTCTGAGAGTGCCGGGCCTAGAAACGTCCCTCAAATGAGAGCAAAAGGAGAACCACTCAAATAGTATGTAAGATTTATCGAATACGATTCATAGGTGGTTCTATTCGAGTGAGAAGAACATGAAGAACAAAAACATTGATTGTGGCGCAATCCATTACAAGCCAATCGTGGTGAAGTCGTGATACGAAAGTTCATCCTTCTTTTACGAATCAAGTTTACTCCCGGATAAACTCAACCGCCTATTTCGTTGAATTAATATTTCACTAGACTTGCTCTTCCCTACAATTGTTGCTTCGATAATATTAAAAAAGATTCTAGCCCCATTTAAGCGTGGGCCCGTGAGAATCACAGATCATCGTCCTGTACGCATCAGACACCATAGATCTAAGGAAGAGATAAGGCAAAGCAAAAGCACTAATTTTACTCAAAATGTAATAGAAAGAGCCCTCAACGTAAGCCAGGAACAGAATCATGAGCTGTAACCCACTATCTGGCCATTTTCGCCATTTTTGCTACTGTCTCCACTACTCCTACATTTATTAGTTTCCCAATCAAGTCCATTCGCACCTACTCTAATCCAAGTCCAAGTCGCTATCCATGTTTTTCCCGTCCTTTCCTTTCCCAATGAGCGTCGAATTGCTTTCGCTGAACCTCTCAAACACAACCAGCCCCTCCTTTTCCCTGATATTCTCAAACGATCCAAGCGACATCTTTAGCGAGTCCACACTGAAGGTATCTGAGTCCATCTCGTCATCGGTCTCGCTTTCCTGATCAGAAGCTTCCGGGGTGGTAGCCTCGCTACTCAACAGCAGATTCTTTTCGTTGAAACCTAGCTCGCCATCGTCCATCATGGCGGCCATTTTCACTTTGCGCTTGTTTAACTCCTCGTGCAAGTAATCAGCGCCCTTCTGTAGCACGTCGGCGGTGATTTCCATGACTTTTTCTTTGTTGGCGATGATAGCCACGGTGCCCCCTACAATGGCACCGACAGTGAAGGCGGTTTTAGCTGATACGGCGAAGAAGAATACCATAGTTGATAGGGAGATAAGGAATGGAGGCGAAATGTGGAGCAGTGGCTGGGTTGTGTGCAGGACAGTGACCGGTGATACACCTCTGTAGTGTTTTTGAGTATGTTCGGTGAGAGGCGGATTGGTAGAAAAGAAAGGAATATGAAAGGTAGAATTGAAAGGATGGCTGGAATGCTGTTTTATTTTCGAGTCGAGATTTTATAGTTTGCAATGTCGATGATTGCCATGGTGGACAGACGTCATTTCGCGGAATAAAAAGTGAGCCATGGAGCCTAGACAGGATGTCAACCAGTAACAGAAGTACCCAAATCAGTGTTGCTTGATATTCATATTTCCTTATTTCTTCTTTTATTTGGGCTTTTCCCGCCAACGGCTTCATCTTTAGTGATCCGATTCCGATGCCCCGACTATGATTCCGAGGGCCTTTCAGACAGCTACTCTCTGTAAAGACTCCTTCAAGTTAGAAATAGATGCAGAACATACGATAGGTTTGTAAAGTGGAAAAGCTCTTAGTCTCTGGTTGTCTTGTCAGGTAACTAAAATAGTCATCGTTCATAACTTTCCATCGGATTGTTTATAGTAATAACTACATAGGTATTAGTTCCACGAACCCCTCACTATTACATATCCATCCCCTAACTATCACATAACCACGTAAGTGGATCCAAGAGACAGACTTCCGAAAATGCTAGTCAGATGCTTTCTTTTCCCTGCAGCACTTTGCTTACCGTACTGAATAGCTGATAATGGATTACTCCACCTGGAATAGGTCAAGGACTGGGCTCAAAGGATATGTGCTTACCTAGGAGGTACTAGTGAGATGGCGCAAGTGGAACCATTAGGCAATAGTCCACGCCTAATACAAATAAAAAAAATACAAATTCAGAGATGGTAGGACAACTGAGTGAAGAACAATATAATAACACTGCAATCTATTCGATAGGAAAGATCTTCGGATGTGGCTTATTTGGTGTGTTCTGCATGATACAGATCTGACGTAACTAATGATCTGAATCTCTCTCAAGTAGTATCCAGGTGCTACTCCAATCCAAGCTAGATGCAGAAGTCCGAATTCGGAACTTAAGAAAACCACTGATGATCCAACTGTTGAACTCGAACACTTCTGTTTATCAAACTCAAAACAGGTTATCGCCATAGCCGTATCAATCTCTTTCGAGTCATGTTCCTCCTTTTTAGATTAAGATCCTCCAATTGAACTTGCCAGTTCAATCCTGGCATAACCATTGCTACCTTTTGCTCTACCTCGTGACACTGCCTCTAAACTGCAAGCCACAGTGACATCCTTACACCTTTTCACAGCCTACATTCCCATGTGAATAACGACCAAGTGGCAATCCCACGTTCCTTCCCCTTTTTTGTGAGCGTGACCACGGAAAAACCCTAATTCCTTCCTGAATCTTCTCCAACTCCTCTTCTCCTCTAATTGGGCAGTCGTATGAAGGAATATAGATAAGAGACGGGGAAGGTGCTTTGCGGAGAAATAGTGTAGATTGGAACCTCCTTTCGTGCAGTCACGGGGCATGACACGCATTTTTACGAGCTGCCTGCAGGACATACACTATCAACCCCACATTCTCATTTGGTTCCATGCATTTCCACTCGGTAGCCACAATTTCAACTATAAAAAGGGGCCTGGGTCCTTTGATTTCTTGTCATCTTCAAATTTTGACGTCTCTCCACAGTTCCTACTTTATCACTACCACACATTCATAAATATATTCAATTATGTCTTCTTTCACCAAGTACCTTAACAGCTTCAAGACTGACCAAAAGACCAATTTTGAGCCAGTCATGAAGCCAGTGGCTACTGTCGACGATTCTGCTATTTTGAATCAGACTCCTTTGCCGCCAAAGCGTCGTTGGAGTTACGTGACCTATTTGAATGAAGGAACCTACCATGGAGACGGTGATAACTTGATGCTCGGTTTGTAAGCAGTTTGTAAGATGATCCGGCTGGCATCGCTTTGCATTTTAGGGGTTTCAGGGGGCTCTGGTAGTACCCAGTGATGATTTTTTCTTTTTTTCTTTTTTTTTTTTGGTAGTTATGTTTCTGAATTCACATACTCATACAAACTGTTTCAAGTTTTCGTAGATCAGCCTTCGTCTTTTTCGACGTGGTCCAATTCATATTGCCGAGGATCTCCAACATCGAGCTCTGCAGGTCCAATTCCATGCAAATCTCAAAGAGACAATCTGCACTGATAGCCCGTACCTTCTCTGATTGGTGGAAACAAGTCATCCAACAAAGTCGTTTCCGACTTTTTTCTCGGATGTCTGCATTGCAGTGTCGCCAAATAGAAAGAAATTGGAAGATCTTGAGCCCAAGCACTATTCGGGTCGTATCGGTTGTATTTATCAGCAAATTGTAAGTTCGGATGAAAAGACCTTCAAACTGAAAGTCGGGGCTTACTTCCATCCCAGAATCAAATATTCGTCCAAGAACAGAAAGTGCCATGTGGAATGTTTTCTTGGTTCTCTGATCCAAATTGGCCACCTTCTGATCCGGAGGAATACGTAGTAGTTTGAGAAGATGTGTCACCACGACATCTGGCCCCTCTAGCTCATCCACAATCACCAAAACATGTCTTAGTGACTCGTTGATTAGCATATTGCTGCCTGTCAATGCACCTGACGTATGCACTATGCCTCTCCAGAAAGAGGGCCTTATGTCTTCTTCCATGTGAACATCATAGTAATTCACCAAATCATCAAAGTACCTCTGGTAATCACTCAAATACACTTGGTAATGCTCTTCGTATGACGTGATACTTTTCATCTCACAAAGAAGACGAAATGCTCGCACCCGGAGCTTATCCATGGGCTCTCCTGCTAGCCTAGTAAGTTTGTGCTCCAATTCTTTACCCAATTGTTTTGCAAACTGACGATGTTCCTCGAGCAACTTGAGCGTTGCCCCTCTGACCTTCAGTCCTATGTCTCCTTCCTTGGTGAGAGTATAATCGTCGAGAAGTGCACATACAATTGCTGAAAATGCTTCACCAATATTCAGTTCGTCAGTAAGGGGCAGTGATTTACCTAGCGAATGAACCAATTCAGCTCGACAGTCTGCGTTCACACTGCCGTCCAAAAGAATTGTTTGTATGGTGTCCAACCCATCATGAGAAAGGATATAAGACATTGATGTTTGAGCCAAAAGGGTATTCCCATGCTTGATGTATCGATACAATTCGGATACTCTGATCGGCAGACCACCTGAAAGTGCAAGCAAATCGAATAATCCATGTAGCTCATGCCGTGAACCTATCGAATGTCCCAAACGCGAGATAGAAAGCACATTTTTCTCCAAGTTCATCGGTAGAATGTAGGATATCCGGAAGTAAGCGTTATACCAATGAAGTAGAGATTCTGCTTTGACCGCTTTGTCATGGTGGTGGTCAAAATTGAAAAGATTGAGCAGCTCTGCAACAATAGATGTTTGATGTTCGTCTACCAAGCCAAGAGAAAGGAAGTCTGCAAGGCAAAATAGCGCCGATACGTCTCCTTTATTGAGATTTTCAGTGAGTGTTCCCACAGTTCCAGCTGTGGTATATTCCTCCTGAATGGGCCACTGACCAGTAGAAGGAAGAGCACATATCTTCGACAAAAACTGACCACCAAGTTTTCTTGCATCGAAAGAGAATTCCATATTGACCATTTCTTGAAAAAGAGGGCCGTAGAAGAGAGAATTGGGAAAGCCAAGCTCGAGCACGTCCAAAATTAATGAATGTGCACCTTTTGGAGAGGAAACAGTCGACGAGCCAAATAGCTCAATGAAACGTAACGTCAACTCGCCGATCTGATTACTGTCCTTTTCAGGAAAAACCTCGCCAAAGTAGACGGAACCAAAGCGACCAACAAACTCTTGAAGAACAGCAATTCCACAGCGACGTATAGTGAAATCATCGTCAAAAATGATGATTCTCATGATGTCAGAAAAGACAAAATGCCACAAATTCGGGTTGGTATCTCCTAGCTTAATATAATCGTCCATTTTCAAAGACCGGATTGTTGCCCATGCTGCAAAGCAAGAAGCATCTCTGATCTGAGACCCTTGTACGAAAGTGAAGGTGGTTTTCGAAATAGTGCATGTGGAATGGAAAACAGATAGGATTGTCGGCAACAACTCGCTTGGAGCGGACTTTGTCAAAGCTAAAAAGCCTAAAAATAGTACAACTGTATGATATCTTGAGACGACAAGATTCTCTGATGTAATTGAAAGATGGTCCTCAAAGCCCAAAGAACGGAGCCCAGGAATGCGTAGTTGGTCTATAACAAACCAAGTGAGTTGAGAAGCATAATTGACAGCCTTTGAGTTGAGAAAAGACACAATTTTGCTCAAGGTTTTGGCAGTTGCTTCTCGGAGTTTGGCGTCAAACCTATCGCCCAAGGTATCCAAGACGTCGTGGATATAATTGTTCAATATGGCGGCCACAGTCAAAAAATCATTCTCGAGAACGGAAATTCGTGCTATCTTGGCTGCCACTTTGATCAAATAAAGAACATGAATGGAGTTAACTTGATACGACGGATTGTGCTTGAGTTGAGTGAAATCATAGTGAACCATTCTCGAGTAGATGGTTGGCGTCAAGTTCACCACTGTCGAGACAGAATACCGCTTCAAAATATGGTTTAGCGCCATGAGATAGCCTAGCTTTGCGTTTTGGTCCATCGATACCCACTCCTGGGAGGCAGATTCCACATATTCGGATAGAAGGTGAGAACAATCGGGCCTGGTGATCAAGTTTGAGAGCAAAACCAGCAGCATAAGCTGAGACTTCGATGCGTTTGTCCGCAAAGTCATGTACCTTATCGCCAATTCTGCAAGTTCCCTTTCAAGATGCGCTTGAATACTTGTAAGCGGAAACGGCACCGTTACAAGGGTGGAGAGCCATAGCAAATTCATGAACGTTTCATTGTCATCAACATTTTCACCTTTGAGAACTTTTACCACATGTGGAATATCGTAGACATCGTTGGGAAAGTGATTTCCCACCAGTTTGTAACCTCTAACTTTAGCGAGAACATAAATGAGTTCAGCCAAGTGCTTGGAGAGGACCGGTTTAAGTTTCCGCAGAAGCCTATAGCATGATATGATTGTATCCACGTACCATTGCAAATGGGGATCTAACAGCTTGGGCAAAAGTTCAAACTCGTTGAACTGTAATGCTACCTTCGAGATTTTCTCGGTTAGCTTTGGCAATTCCGGACTGGACGTTTCTATGTCAGCGTATATAGAGAGAAGAAGCGACTTGAGACTGGAATTGACCACATCGGCCCGTAGCACCCTACCATCTCCTTCATCCATGAAATAGTTTTGTTACAGACGTCAAGTATAGATCGGTAGTAGGTGATTGATGCGAAACGCAGGAACAAAGAAATATGTAAACAACACGAAAGTGAAGAGAAAATGGATAGGAAAGCACAAGGAAATAAAAGACGAATTTAATGAAAACCAAATAAGCCCCCGAATCTTATCAGATTTAACGTCGTAATGATTCTTCTCTTCATAGTCGATAACAGTACGGTGTACGGGTGTGTAGTTTACAAGTGTCTCAAAAAATTCTTCTCCAACCACCATCTTCACCATGTCCTCCAAACAGATGTTCTACAGAATAAAGCAGCTAAGATCCACCATCGGCATGCCTCCGTTGGTGCGTAAGAACATCGCCGCTTTGGGCTTGAAGAGGAGAAACCACGTGGTGTACCAGGCAGTTTCTGCGGCCACTGCTCACAGACTCAGATTGGTCAAGGAGTTGGTTTCTATAGATTTATTGGACGCAGAAGGTGTGGACAGCCACAAGGCAACGGACAAGCAGGTTTTTCCTGCTGGTTTCGCCAAGGTGGGGGAGTTGTGAGGAGACAACATAATACGACGATTGGGAGGTGAAGTTCCTCCAATGCAAATCTCTTTGATTAAATGATGCATTGCTTCTTTGGATAAATGATGCATTACCTCTTTGGTTCTTCTACTTGCAGAGGGGCTCTGCAACGACCTGTAAATATGGCAACGAATAGACGAATAGTGATATAGCAAGACTTAGGATAAGAAACGAACAGTTTTCTTATTATTAATGAGAACACGAATACGAAGAGAGGAAGAGAAAAGACATCCCACTTGATAGAGCTAACATAATTTGATATAATTCTTTCAAGGTTACCATAATCACTTTGTCGAACTTGGAGTCAGATCTCCCCACCAGATGGTGCTGCACACAGGCTAGGGTACCCAACTTCTATCACACAAAGGTTGGTCAAACTCGCTGAGAAATGACCGGATTCGAGCCAAAAAGTAAAAGTAAGCGAACTAGCCCCAATTAATCTAAATTCAGCTTTCCCTTACAAAATCAACTCTTCCCCTCCGTTTTGCAATCACTAAGCTATGATTGGGGTCATGCCCTCGTACCTGCAGACAGACCCAGTACCACGCTGCCGGACTGGTGGACTTTTTCTTCATTGCGTCTTCACCACCTATACTGCTATTCAGCTTCTTCCACATTTGGTTTTTGTTGCATATTCACATCTTTATTGATATATTCCATCCATATTCGTTGGTCGTGCATTCTCCAATTGCCAACTTCACTTCCTAAGACGCTTGGATTTCCCATTGCGATTCAGTTTCATCGATCTACCACAAGAATAACAGTCCAGTCAGACACTATTGACTCCCAATAGTTCCTCAAAACCGCATCCACGTCTTCACCGTCCAAGAAACCTAATACTCCATAATTCTCCAATATCAGCTATGTATCTCAGAGCTACCCAGAGAAACAGAGTGACTTCGTCGCTATTTACCTCCACATTTGCCATCTGCTTCCTTCTCGTTGGAGCAAACTCCATTCTTCCATGTCCAGTTGATAGTGTTCATGGCAACGATGCTGTCATTGATGAGAGATTGAAGAAGAACAAAGAGATGAACAAAGAGAAGAGCTGATGATTACACATTGGACTTCTACTTTTGTTAATGCCGCCACATTGCATCGGATAGGCCACGGGGCCGTCCGCTTCCCATGTACCATACCAGGATATCCTGTTGAATTTATACATATAGTGATGTCGTTGTAGCCAGCCAATCAGGACGCGGCGATTTGGAGAGAATGTCACGTTGTTAAATGCACGTGACTTTAAGTCACGTGCGCAATCCCCCGCGCTCCAGCAGTTGTCCTTTCACCCAGCTGTCTTAACGGTTCACCAAAATCCTACTCTGTACTACTCTTCTTCTCGTGTACACTTACAGGTGCTTCAACCCTCTTTACTTTTTCAATTTCGCAATAATATGTACCCTTATCAGAACTCATGCACCCCAAACCAACCACCTTCCCAATCGGGTAAAACCATAAACACTCCACATCACACCTAATAAGCCTACTCTAAGTAACCCCAGTAAATCCCCGGTCTTCTCAGCCATGCCGCTAATACTCCCTTACAGCTTTCCCAAAGCCGTATCTGAGGAGCCAGACTCCGGACTCTCGAAAGAGGCGCAAGTGTCCAAGAATTTGGAGCTCGACAGACATTGGGTGGAAGTGTCACCTAAGCAAACCACAGAGCCATATGTGAAGACCTTTAGGAATACCAAAATTCCCGAATCTATGATACTACGTGGTGACAACCCAGTTGATGACGTTTTGGCCGAAAGCCACCAAGAAATCAGCCGGTACACCGTTCAACTTCCATATTCCAAGGCACCAGAATCGACTAATATGAACAGCAGGGCCACCAATAGCCTGTTGCTAAGTCGTAAGAGATCTAGAAACGTTTTGGAACCCATTAGCCAGAGACAATTGGATAGTTCCACGAATGTCGCTGTCTACTCTGGAAAGAGTAAAACCCCCACCAGAAACCCGATTCGGGTTCTGTCGTTGTCATTGAAGAAGCCAAATTTGCATGAGTCTTCGCCCGCGTCCGAAAGAGCGATCGTCAAGCAGATATTCGTGAGGTCGGAAAAGGACGGCGACGACGCCAATAAGTCGATGGGAGACCCGTTGGCTTGCCATGCTGAGAATATCATGAGAATGGCCATGGATTCAACAATGTTGGGGTCATTTTACAACAACAGTTTCTCATCTACGTTTTCGAACTTGGCCGATGACTCTGTTTTGGGCAAAAAATACCCAGACATCTTAGGTGAGTCGGAGAAATCCATCACCGAGCACAGACCAGCAGCACCATTGCTAGCCAAACTGAGGGCCCAAAAGGTTGAAATCAGCGCTGCGGATTTACAGGAGGCAGTGAACGGCGACATTCGTTAGTCCAAGGCTATACCAAGCACAAGGATTAGGTACTCAGGATTCTTTTTGTGATAATGCAATATTATTAGATTAGTATGTGCTTGAGATACTGGCGATCACGAGTATCGATTTTGGCGTAGATGGAATCCTCGTCGTATACGTTGACATCGGGAGATTTGTTGAGCCCATTTGACTCCCAGTAAGCTTCTATATCGTCCTTTTTGGGTACCTTGTTTGCTTGTAAGAACTCCGACACTAGTCTTCCTCTATGATCTAGATGAGAGAAGCGAGCAATGCGGTCAACAAGTTGCGTGCTGACTTTGGCTGGTGACAGCATCAAATATTCATACACATAGTATTCAAAGAGCGTATGATAGTTCTGGTCACGGAGACTGGACAAGATGAAGTGAATCATCTCTTTCTGGGTAATTCCGTCATGATGTTTCTTCAAATACTGGTAAAGCTCAAGACCAGTGAGTCTGGCAGCAGGCGAGTTGGCGATAGACCGAATAAATATGCTGAACAGATCGGCATTTAGCCATTCGTCAACGAAATTATGGTTCATCGTTCTTAATGCATGAAGGGCCACAAGGATCCCCGAGCAGTTCTGGAACTTGTTGAGGTGGTTGATGATGCAATTGACGAAGAGCACAATCGTGGCTGGGGTGGCATTCTTCTTCAGTAGATAGTCAAGATGGCTTTCAACAAACAGGCTCAAAACCTCCGTATTGAGAAGTGGGTTGCCATGGGCAGAATCCAGAAGGTTTTTGTTGGTAAGTTTTCTGGGAAGCTCCGTGACAGAGTTGACGGCATTGTCTTCATTGGAGCTCTCTATGAACTCGAAGGTTCCCATCTCTTTCCGTCGAGCCAGAGTAATATTCGCGTCTTCAACGTTGAAGTTATGTATCTTGTGCGAGATGGCATCGGAGATGTCCTTATAGGAGAGTTGAAAGTCCTTGGATCTGGATACGAAGCTATCGAGAACATCCAACACTCTCTCCATCGAGTGATCACGATGTTGACTTTCAGAATCATCGTAGAAGCAGTAAGACCGAATGACATCCACACAGAGCTCTTTAGTGAGTGCTCGGTCTCCTTTCAACGACTTGTGGATATAATGCCATTCTATGAGGTCCAATGTCAGCTCCACATCACCATGGGAAGCGAAAGTATGCAAGATTTGATAGAGCGATTGTTCACTGAGAGTCTGAAAGATGGTATTCTGCGACTGAAGGCGTGAGATCTTGTTGTTGAGGACAACGTCTTCCACCGATAAGTGCGTATCCAAGCCGGCCATAATCCAGTTGACATAAATGAGATTCACTAGATCGTAGTTGTTGAGCGAAAGCGCTAGACCTAGATATGACGACCAGTTCAGTGCAGAGACAATTTCCTCTCCACTGGCAATAATTACAGTAAGCCATTTCACAAGGCCATCTAGGTCTTGCACCGAGCACATGTAGTCGAACAATTTCGACACCGGTAGAATTCTAAGAGCATCCTTGGCTTCAATATCATTTAAACCCATCATGTAGTTCTCGAAAAGACCCAATGCTTTGTCATACTGGCGAGAATTCATGAGGATATCCATAGACACTCCAATGTACTGACCTTCACAGTCGAGATGGTGCAGGGAGATGCCTTCATAAACAGATTTTAGCGGAAGCAACAAGGTGAAATCGCTGCATCTTCGAAGGATTGAAAAGAGGAGCGTGGCCGCCAATTCGTTCTCTTCATTCAGAAGCCTTCTCCTGCCCTTATATAGCTCAGCGTACAAATTGAGCGCTAGCATTGACTGGCCAGAGTCGCCTTGTGAAGCAATCAGCTGCAAGAGCAATAAATATATGGAAGGGGTCCGGAATCGCAGCACAATTGGGTCGTCTTTGATGCTTTTGGCGATACTCCACACCTGATTGTAGTCTCGGGCACAGATGCTCAAGAACATCAACTCCTCAACCTCCTTGGGCGAGTAGCTTACAAGAGCCGAGGTGTCTGCTTGTTTTGACTGGCGTTTAGCTTTTTGGCTGAGCACTTTGGCTACTTTTCTGTGTGAATTCGTTATGTACGGTAGACAGAACGGTAGGGTGGGAGTCACACCATGAGGGCCGAATTTGGGAGCTGCGGTAGATACTACCGACTCTAGAAATCGTTTTCGGCTCATGCGAACGGATATGGCTCGTTTCAGGTGTCTGGAGAATGGTTAGATGGCCATATATTGGTGGCATAGATTTCGTGCAGACAAATGCATAGATTTATCGTGCAGACAATTCGCAGCCTGGAGGGAAGAGGCAGTTGAGAGAATTGGGAGTGAGTAGCTTTGGGGGAAGATGAAAATCGGAGGAACTGAAAATTGGGAAACTAGAATTGGAAAATTTAGAGATATCGGAGTATTGTGTCCTTGGGAATTTCAGATTTCCGGGATAGTCGAAGGTCTGGATAAGGTGGCAGAGACTGGCGGTGTGTATCTTAAGTACGTTGAGCTTGTTGTCTGTGCAATTCAAGAATGTAAATGGCGAAAGAAGAAAAGCCGAAGAAGAAACAATTTTTGAGGAAGTTCTTGGTAGTAGGTGATTTGAACTAATTGTCTACTATTTGAACTAAATTTACTAAGAACTCCAAAGAATATTTGCGAACTCAAGATTGGTATGGTGAGCAGACTTAGCGTTATTCGAAGCTTGTCATAGGGCTGAACACGTTGTTGAATCAAAAAGATTATCTGTAGAAGTTTCCGGAGGCCGAATTAAACGGAGATAATTGTGTACTGGACTCAATAAAGAAGTTGAAATGGCTAATACTTCAGCAATCCTAATATTCCCACTGCTGCGAATGTCGAGGCAGAATGGACTGCTGTCAGTGCAAATGATACTATTTTGAAAGGAGGGGTAAGGCGTGTTTGATCCCTCTTCGTTTGCAGTAATTATTCAATGCATCCATAAATTGAGTGCCATACTTTCATACTATCATGGTTCTTTTACCGAAATGCTACACTGTCCGTCTTCCACTGAAGGTAGTTAATGCGCCTACTCAAAATATCAATCTGTTAAATTAACATCCTCTTCATAAACTCTGACGAGAAAACGTCTCAGATGAAACCAAAGTAAGGTGTTCAACTGCAATGGTGATCATTTTTTGGAGATTGTATCTATACTAGGAATGAGTCTGTTATTTCTACAGATCTCTTGAATTCAGAAAAAGATCACACTGGACGGGCTGCTAACAAGCTGAAAAATTCTGCTGTGATTGGTTCCATTGTTAAGGGCACAATCTCCATAATCACAGTGATAACTATGACAGTTTTGATTATTCGTTGTATACACCAGGAGATCTAGCTGGCTTCAAACTTAGAGCAGTAGATTTACTTTGAGATAGTTGCACGCGTCTCACTTTGTTAATGATAAGTCATTTTGTGTGATTACAGACAAGTGGTCGATCTGAATGCCTATTCTAGAGGTCATTCAGAAAGTCCTCTCGCAGTTCTTAGTGTTGGTTCTTGTCTTGTGATGTCAAAGAACGGAATGGTTATGAATTTGACCAATGTTAAATACACCAAAGAGTTTACTTACAATCTTATTTCATCTTTCTGTCTACAATGATGGTTCTAATCCTGTCGTGGAATCGCTCATCTCTCCACAGATGGTCTGCCCAGAATGCGAAACCCAGTAAGCATAGCAGAACAGATAGAGTGAAATGAACAGGACTGAAATTCAATTTAAAAAGCTCAATTTAAAATGTTCAATTTAAAAATACTCAATTTAAAAGAAGCTCAATTAGCAACATCTTACTATCTTCTTCAATTCCCACATTCAAACCCTGTGTTTTCTCCGTCTTCCAACCTGCCTACCTACACCTTCAACATCTTCGCACTCTATTGCTCAACCAGAGCACAAACATCACACTCTTCCCAAAAAGTCTCCTCACCACATACTTCCTGCATCCATGAACACAGCCGTTGCCAAAAGGCTTCTAGCCACCAATGCTGCCGGCAAAAGCCACTTCGCCATCTTCGACAGAGCAACGAAAGCTCTTCAAAAGGCTCGAACTCCATCTATATCTCCAGCAGCCTCTCGAAAGGCGGAATATCTTCGGGACGAGGTGGCCGTGCGGACTATCGAGCGATTGGCATTCATCACTCGTGATTTGTCTAAAGTGTTGGATCTCGGCGCCCATGCTGGAAACTTCGTCAAGAACCTCTGCATCGACACTCCAGTTCCTCCAGGCGGAGACCAGGCTGACCACCAGATGGTGGAGCAACTCAACAAGGACAAAGAAGCGCTTCGCGCCAAGATCCAGGAGTTGGTGATGGTGGACTCCGCGGACCATTTGCTCAATAGAGACTTAGGCGAGGTGTTTGACCGAGAATTTCCCGGCAAAATCACCAGAATTGTCGCCGACGAGGAAGCGTTCGATCACGACGCCTTGTCGCGTCCAGACCAGTATGACGCCGTCATCTCCAATCTCTCATTGCACTGGATCAATGATTTACCTCAGGTCCTTCAGAACATCAATAACGTGTTGAAGCCCGATGGACTCTTCATGGGAACCATTTTCGGCGGCGACACCTTGTATGAGCTTCGGACGTCGCTTCAGCTTGCGGAATTGGAGCGTCGTGGAGGCATGTCGCCTCGAGTTTCTCCTTTGGTGCATTTGAACGATGTGGGAAGCTTGTTGAACAAGGCCGGCTTCAGTATGCTCACCATAGACACCGAGGATATCGTTGTGGGAGGGTTTCCAGACATAGTGGCACTCTGTTCTGATTTGCAAGCCATGGGTGAACAAAACAGCTTGGTGTCCAGAGCCAACCACTTGCCCAAAGATGTTCTTCTCGCAGCCAATGAGATATGCAAGACTTTGCATGGAGAAGTAGGTGAGGACGGAGCGGTGACGATTCCCGCTACCTTCAATGTGATTTTCATGATTGGGTGGAAGATGAGCGAGTCGCAGCCGCAGCCGTTGGAGCGTGGAACCGGGCAGATCAATCTTAAGGATGTATTGTAGCGGTTTGTCACTGCGGTATGGAAGCCGGGACTTTAAGGAGGAATCTTTGGAGGTTTTGAGGGAGAGATAGATCTTGGCTCTGAATGGCACTTCAGATGAATTGCTGAGACTGGTGGAGTTGTGGCTGGTGGATGTTGTTCTCGTCGGAAATTACTTCCCTATCGTTGTTGATTATCCGCTGGACTTCTTCATTCATTCGATCATCCGCTCAGTC
Source organism: Sungouiella inulinophila (assembly GCA_030562885.1). NCBI lineage: Eukaryota > Fungi > Ascomycota > Pichiomycetes > Serinales > Metschnikowiaceae > Sungouiella > Sungouiella inulinophila. The sequence goes on from JAKUAG010000016.1 coordinate 223,864, forward strand.
TCTTCCTTCTCTTGATTATCCGCTGGATTTCATCGTTCTCATCTCGCTCAATTCCTTTCTTTCGTCCTCTATCACTTCCTTCACTTTTCCTCTGTTCTTCACTTATTCTCATCAGATGTTACCTCATCATCTGAGGATGGTTGGTAAGCGGGAATCGCAAACTCATATTGGAAGGGTCAAATAGTCATCGGGGCACACTTTCGACTCAGGAAAGTGGCTGAGAAAATGCATAATACGATTCACGGATCTGTAGAATGTACGGCCCTAGTGAAGTAGAACAAGCCATACACATTAAAATCTAATTCTTCTTAGAAGGACAATAAAGTTGTCTACAAATCTAATATTTCGTGTACCAAGCTTTATTCATTATTGATAATTTTTAAGGACTATATATTGCGAGAGTCTAAGATCCAGGTGGATCGGCAAGAAAGATATGCCACTTTGCTAATAGCATCGATTTTTCCTTTTTTTTTAAACGATATAGAAGAATTATATGGAATACATGGACGTCTGTTGCGGTAGCTGATGATATTAATTGAAGGTGAATTTACTGCAGTTGAAGAGAGAGCCCATGCGTGAAAGGAAAAAGTGAGGTCAGTGAGGGAAGACAAACGATAAAATCGAGATGGGTTATGGAGTAGTGAAGGGAGAAACTCCTCAAGTGTTCGTCTTTGGAGTGAAAAGGCTGATAAGATAGTAGATCGAAAGACTGACTCATTTGAAGGTACTTAAAAACATTACTCTTGCTTGTTACGTCGGATAGAGTATTTAGTAACATTGTTACTTCAGTAAATTGAACAGGAGAGCAGAAAGTTTGACGGAGAGGAGGGTCTGATTTCAATTCTGGAGGTTGGATGGGCTTTCGTTCTTATCGGTATCTAATTCTGTCACCTCCAGTTACTGCGTGAAACGCTGGAGCTTAGCAGTCAGACATAAATAATGGCAAACGGACAAGTCAAATCAAACCATAAGCAAAGTTGAATTACCAATGCATAAGTTACCACAATTTTCAATTCGTCTAAAAGAAGAAGATAAGAGGCGAGGCTACCTATTCGGACAGGCCGGCTCTAGACAGATATCTAATAAATTAATTAAAAGCAAGTAATTTCCTTCAAAAAGCCACATTCCACCCGATTGTGTATCTGTTGCCTATCTGAATTAAAAAAATTATTCTGTTATCGTCTCCCATCATCTCACCACCCTGATCTCACCCCATAGTTCCTTCACAGACTATATCATTACCGAGTAGCCTAATTTGCCTCACCTGAGGCAGAAATTTTCACATAACTGCCACCAATATCCGGCCGTATTGCCATATCCATTCGTCACTGATAATTTTCGGCCAAATATCACCATTTCCCACTCATTCCATTACCTCTTCTCTGCGCAATCGATTGCCTTCCTCGGCCTGATAACGTCCTGCGTGTGACTAACTCTATTGTGGAGAAGACTGGTCTTGTGATTTTAACTACTACTTTCTTTCTGACAGTAAGCATTCCCAATGTCCAAATACAAAAACTCTACCATTGTCAAGGACGGCTCCGTCCGTCAGCAAGTCATCTTGGCCAACTACACTTTGGACTCGTCGTTGGTGCTCTTGCCAGGAATAGTATATAATGTGACGTTTTCAAGATTCAAGGCCGCTGCACTTCTCTCCAAGTTCCGGGATCAAGCTCAGTCGCTCCCTATGGTCAAGAGCCTTTTGGCTGAATATGAGTTTGACTCGTCAGAGAACGATACTGGACTCTCAGCCTCAGCTATCGAAGGCATAGAGCATTTCTATAATGTGGAGCAGCAGGTCAAGCCGTCGGGATTCAAGGCGAGCTCCACGGTGGCGCCACTGGGCGATTTCGACTGGATGGTTTTGTGTGTGTCGCCCAACGTGGCCAAAATCGTCGATCCAAATGGGAAAACGGCGTCGCTGCTGAATATTGTCACGGTGACAAGGATAGTGGGGCTCATTGACGATACTTCGAGCATCAAAATCACGTTCCAGGCCCTCACAAGAGCCGTGAGAGACCCAAGCTTCCGTGCTAAAAAACCCAACGAGATTCTTGTGTCTGTGCTCTGGAACGATTCCATTCTCGATTTGCCTGGACAGCTCCGTACAATGACGAGTATGGCTCTGACGTTATTTGCGCTGATCGACAAGTTTGTCGAGGACTACAAAAAGGTTCTTGCCAACAAGTCCAACACAAATGATCTTTTGACCTTGAATCCGTTGGCAAATGCTCTTTTCTTACAATTAGCAGGCTCTAAGGATTTTGCAAAGGCATACACCAGTTTGAACAAGATCGTCACTAGCATGAACTCCTCGGAGATTGACTCTCCTCGTGCGTTTCTGCGAATTATCGATCTTGCCTCTGCAATTATTCCTTTTCCCAACCACGAGAAGTTGAAGATGCTCGACACTGCAGAACTCAAGGACAGATCGGAGCTAATCAACCAATTAATCGAAAAAATGACTGCAGTGTTTGCAAATATCGCCGATTCAAATCTGATGATGAACCACTGGTTCTACAACGAGGCCTCGAACATGCAGAAGGCGAGCGTGGTGGCTAACCAGTTGAAATCCATCAGAATCGTCTTGGAAGGTTTGACCAGTAACGCGAAAGCACCCTCGAGCCAAAAACAGCTAGTGAGACGCGGAAACAACATGGGTGCAGCCCCAAAGAGATCCAGGGACGATGCGTCTGGCGGACATGATGACGACGGAGACGATGATGACCTCCGTGCTATTGCAGATTTCATCAGAAACAAATTGCCCGAAGTTACTTCGCTTTCTGAAGATTCTAAGAGATTAATTCTCAAGGACTTCAAGAGAGTGAAATCAGGAAACCCGGGTAACGCCGACTTTTTTGTCATCAGAAACTATTTGGAGATTGTGGCCGATATGCCTTGGGACAAGTATGTTTCTAAGTTCAAGTCCAACAAAGATATCGACCTCGTGGAAGCAAGACGCCAACTAGATGCGGATCACTATGGCTTGGATCATGTCAAGGAGAGATTGATCCAGTACCTCGTAGTGTTAAAGCTTTTGGGTTCCAATGCTGACAAGGAATACCACAGGCTCGGCCTTCTCGAGGCCAAGAAACAAAAGGAGCTCGAAGTTCAAAAAGAGAATATGAAGTTCAAAAGAGAGTCTACGAATGGGGAAGCCATCATCATTCCAAACAACGATGAGAGTCGCTCATCAAAGGAAAGGGCCCACGACCAAATCAAGCACTCATCGAAGTTGACGGATATTGAGAAGGAGATCGAAGCCAAGTCGGTGCTTGTTTCGAAGAACAACAAGTCACCAATCATCATGTTGGCTGGTCCACCTGGTGTTGGAAAAACGTCGTTGGCAAAGTCCATCGCAACTGTTCTCGGAAGAAGCTTCCAACGTGTTTCCTTGGGCGGAGTGAAAGACGAATCGGAAATTCGTGGTCACAGAAGAACATATGTTGGGGCTATGCCAGGAACTATAGTCCAGGCATTGAGAAAGGCTAGGTCTATGAATCCAGTCATATTGTTGGATGAGATCGACAAGATTATTGGAGGAAACAGCAGCGCCAATAAGTTCAATGGTGACCCTGCAGCTGCATTATTAGAAGTGTTGGACCCTGAGCAGAATACGCAATTCATGGACCACTACCTTGGATTCCCGATTGACTTGTCTCAGGTGATCTTCGTCTGTACCGCTAACGATCCATACAATTTGTCTGGGCCATTGCTCGACAGATTGGAAATGATCGAGATTGGAGCTTACGACTATAATGAAAAGCTTGTCATTGGCCACAAGTACTTGTTGCCTAGACAATTGAAGAGGAACGGATTCCCGGATGACAGCTTGGTGTATATCGACGATGAGGTGATGAAGAAAGTCATTCTAGACTACACACGGGAAGCTGGTGTGCGTAACTTGGAGAGAAAGTTGGGAACCATTTGTCGGTTCAAGGCTGTTGAGTATTCAGAAAGTTTGGCTGATTCCAAGATTGCTTACCAGCCAAAAGTGGAAGAATACGACTTGGCCAGATTCTTGGGGATCCCACACCCCAACATGAGCGGTGAGATTATCGATATGCCAGTTCTTTCCAGTCGATGTGGAGTTGTCAATGGATTGTCGTATAACACCGATGGAACTGGGTCGGTGTTGATCTTCGAAAGTATTGGATTCCACAATGACAAGGGTTCGTCGTTGCAGATGACAGGTAGACTTGGGGAGGTGTTGATGGAAAGTGCGAAGATTGGATTGACATTCATCAAGAGCACCTTGTATAAGCACTTGTTGAATTTACCTAACAATGATGCACTCATCGAGAAGTTCAACAACTTGGAAATTCACATGCATGTTCCTAGTGGAGCGGTGCAGAAGGACGGGCCCTCGGCAGGAATCACCATGGCCCTTCTGTTCCTCTCGTTGGTGTTGGAAAAGCCTGTCCCGCTGAACATTGCCATGACTGGCGAAATCACATTACGTGGATTGGTGCTTCCGATCGGAGGCTTGAAGGAGAAGATGCTTGGAGCACATTTGACAGGACATATCAAAAAGATAATTGTGCCAAGAGAGAACAGGAAGGACATCATTGAAGAATACGTTAACAAGGTCAATGAGCAGGGGAAGTTGAATGCACTTTTGAAGGACAATGCTCGTGGATCAGATTATACCAATAATGCTCCTGAGGAGTATTTTGCAGAGAAGTATGGCGTGACGGTGGTGTATGCCAAGGAATTCTGGGATGTGCTTCGCAACGTATGGGGCGATGAGTTATTGGAGAATGTAGAGCACGCCCGGTTGGACGAGTATCACTTGTGAGTGGGAGGAGCATGCTACGACAGAATAGGAAATGCTTCTGGGCTTGATTTATCTTGAGAAAACATACACGAGAATCGCTAAGCAAGGAGATTGAGGTAGTTTGCAAAGCTCAGAATGAGACCGCAGAAGAATTGGCTCTAAATGTACATTAGTAGCAGTGTAGCAGAGTGTACCCAAATCAGTGGTTGATATTGATGTTTCCTCTTTCTTCAAATATCCCGCTAACGGCTTCAACATAAGCGGCACTTTTCCAGCCCGTTACCATCGCCAGCCTTAGCTGTCTCTTCTCCCAATTGTGTCGTCCTAAAGACACCGCTGCCGGGGGCCCTTCCGACTACTTGAAGACCGCCCCATCGCAGGGTTGAAGTTACTTCAGTTTCGGTATTAACTCTAGGGTCCCCTAACTACACAAGCTGAAGTGTGATAGATTGCACCACAATCAGTGTTTATGTTCTTAATGTTCATTTTACTCAGTTCTAGGGCCACTTTTCAATCGTAGTAGGCAACCGTTGGCTACTATGTTGGTTCCCTTTTTGCTATGCTTATAGGAATCGGCGACGTTTTCTTGGCACGAATCCACTGTAAACTATTCAAGAAATTTAATTCAAAAGAAGTAAATTAACATAACCACAGAATTGTCGCAAGCCTATCACCACTCTTTAGTACTGAGAATAAATGAGCAAACGATAGCCTCATTAACATAAAAACTCATAACTTCACACCTCGCAATTCCAATTCGCCTCACGCCTATGGCTTTTTTTGTCTTTGCTGATTGCCGGGGCCTGTTCTATTCCTTTTCTCTGGTCCAATGTTTTCGCAGCATTTGCTACTAATCAACAATTCTCACCAGACCAATTCGAGACCACAAAAACTCCTCTAAACCTCGTACCAAATGTAATTATCTTCCTTAAAATAATCACTTTTTTCAGCTAGATCAACAAAAACATAAAAATTAAAGGTAGCGCTCGCTGCGCTAGGAGCCAAGCACTCTCACTTCCCTCCAGTCCAGAGGCCCTGACTTCTTGGAAGTGCCGGGTGGTTGCCCATATCCCATCCTGCACATAACTAAGGTCCTCACCCAGAAACAACAGGACAATCTCCATCAAAACGGCCCAAAACGGCCCAAATAAAGCCCAAAATCGTCTTTCCGAACCCTCGAAACCGCCCCTAATCTCCCAGATTTCAATCCCGAAATCCTTTCACTGGCCCGACTCACTCCGCATACTTGTTTGTTTTTCCGAGCCCGCGAATCTGCAGCGCCACGAACTTTCTTTTTCGCGGCTTTATAATATCATTTTTTTTGATCTGCGCTTTTATTAGAATCAATAACAGGAGACTTAACACTCGCTCGGAATATCAGGACTTTCTCCAGTCGACCACCTGACGCTTCTGTTCCCTTCGCTTCGTTTTTTCTTCTTCCAATCCCCGACGCCGGCTCTTGCCTCCCTCGGCAGTGATTTCCTTCCCCTGGACCCTTTCAATGAATCTTTTCTTAGCATTTGTGTTGCTCCTTGTCCCCGTGTGGGCCAAGAGATCGCTCTCAGCCACTTCGTTGGTTACTTGTATGGAGAACTCTCAGATTTCTCCTTCCTACTTCAATGTGACGTTTGACCCCGATAGCAGGGCTTTGAAGTACAACTTGGACTTGACCACTGAGATCTCCGCCAACGTCACCGCCCACGTTCAAATCTATGCCTACGGGTTTGTTATCATCGACAGAACAATCGACATGTGCGATTTGGGGTGGAAGCAGTTCTGTCCGATTTTCCCGGGGTCGTTGCAGATCGAATCGATCGAATACATTTCGGCTTCCTACGTCGACCAGGTGCCTGGAATCGCCTACACGGTGCCCGACATCGATGCGGTGGTGAAGGTGGATGTGTATGACAAAAACTCTGGCGAGAGATTATCGTGTCTCCAGTCGTCTTTCACCAACGGTAAAACCGTCTCGCAGACAGGAATCAAGTGGGCCACCGCCGTCATCGCCGGGTTGGGCTTGCTTATTGCGGCTGTGTTGTCTACTTTCGGCAACTCCAACGCTGCCTCGCACATTTCCACCAACGCTGTGTCGTTGTTTTTGTACTTTCAGGCAGTGGTTGTTGTTTCCATGCAAAACGTGGCCAGAGTGCCTCCCATTGCGTCAGCATGGGCCGAAAACTTGGCGTGGTCCATGGGCTTGATCGAGGTGACGTTCATGCAGAAGATCTTCCGCTGGTACGTGCAAAGCACTGGAGGTACCCCCACGTTGTACTTCTTTGGTACTACCAAGCAGATTTTGGTTCAGAGAGCCAAGCGATACTTACTGGACTTACACGAGTTTGTGCAGAACGACTACCGTATTCTTCCTGGCATCAAGCGTTCGTTGGACTACAACTTGAACTCCAACCAGAACTTGATTGTCCTTAGAGGTATCAAAAGAATCGGATACAATTCACACATTGAGCCCACCTCTATAGTGGTGACTGGATTCACGTTTTTCGTGCTCTGCGCTTTCTTTTTGGTGGCGTTCATTTACTTTGTCAAGCTGGCTACCGTGCTTTTGATTAGGGCAAAGAAAATGAACCCCAACAGATTGAGCCACTTCAGAAAGTCCTCCTCCAACATTATTAAGGGCTCCTTGTTGAGATACTCGTACATTGGCTTCACTCAAATGGTGATTCTCTCCTTGTGGGAATTCACTGTGGTCGATTCTCCTGCTGTTGTTGTTCTTGCTGTCATCGCTCTTGTCGTGACATTGGGAGTTCTCGGTTACGCCTTCTGGAACACTCACAAGATTGGAACTCTTTCGCGCGCCAAACACTCCAACCCTGCCGCCTTGTTGTATGGAGACAGCAAGGTGTTGCAAAAATATGGCTTCTGTTACACCATGTTCCATGCCGAGAAGTACTGGTTTGGAGTAGTGCTGATCGCTTACGCCTTGGTCAAGGCCATCTTCATTGGCTTGTGTCAGGGTTCTGGAAAGACTTCTACTATCGTCCTTTTCATCCTCGACTTGGCTTACCTCATCTTCTTGTTCGTCATGAGCCCATACATGGACAAGTCTACGAACATTCTTAATTACTGTGTGTCTGTGGTTATTACTATCAACTCCTTTTTCTATATGTTCTTTTCGGATGTTTTTGGACAGCCAGCTTCGGTTTCTTCAATTATGGGATGGGTTTTCTTCATTTTGAATGCGGCCTTCTCGTTTGTTCTTTTGATTATGATTATTGTTTTGATTTTATTGGCTGTCTTGTCGAAAAACCCTGACGCCCGTTTCGCTCCCGCAAAGGATGACAGAACTTCGTTCCAAAGAAAATCTTCGGTCAAGCACAAGAAATCTGAAAAGAGCTTGGGCTCGCATGCTCGTACTCAAAACGAGTTGTTTGCTTTGGGTGCTGCTGCGCAGGATCACCAACTGAACTGGGAATCTGAAATGTACAAGCTCAATGATTTGAGCAAGCAAACAGACAGTTCGTCTTCATCGCACGACCAACTGGGCCCACTTGATGATGATGAGAAATTTGAGTTCAACGAACAGAATCCGGAGCTTTCTATTGATGAAGAGTCAAATGAAGATTCTGGCAAACGTTTTGGTGACAAGCTCAAGAGCAAACTCAACAGAAAGTTTTCAACAAAAGCGAAGACGAACCCTGAATCAAAGGTTATTACGCGAATGAGCGATACTTTGAGTGATGACAATGTGGAGGCTCTTCCGCTCTCGTCCGAAAGGTCACTCGTGAACCATAAGCGTGACAAGTCGGCTATTTCCGAGTCTGCGTACTCCAACTACTCTAACGCTAATCCGACGGGACAAACCGACTTGGTTTGAGATAAATTAGGCACCGTTGCCTCTGTATATTAGATTAATGCATATTGTTATCAGGTAGACATGAGGTGAGAAGAGCCAACCGGTATTTCTCTATGGGGTCTCTACACTCGCAGTATGTAGTTTTCGTTTATCTCCACCTGCTTTTCCCACGAATCCAACAAGAAGGTCCTGTTTATGACGTTCTTCTCCAACTGGGAAGCTGTCTTGAGGAACTGGGTGTATCTTGCGAATCCAAGAGGAGACTTTTCAAAAGTATACCGATATTTTCTGGGATCGTCAGCTACTAGAGGGGCTGATATGGAAAATTTGTCGATCTGACATTCTTCTTGGGATCCCTTGCATTCGTAAAATCCTCCCAAGAAGGTGTGTGGCACATAGATGTTCAAGTTGAGACGAGCATAAAGGTTCCGTCTGGCAAGCCAGTAGCAGACATGTGGAGGAGAATTTTCGGAGTTTGTTGTCGGAACAAAGTTAAGCCACGTATTATTGAGCCACGTATTATTGAGCCACGTATTATTGAGCCACGTATTATTTGGGTGCTTTACTCCGAAGTGACTCAACGTCGCCTCTAGGTTAGTTTTTGGGGGAGATTGTTCTAAATGTTGATATTGCTCGGTATCCAGAAAGCACAAAGGTGATTTGAAAATGCTAGTTGAGTCCAAATCAAATCGTTTGGAGTGACGGAGTTGACCATTGACACAATGACAAAGTAGCATCTGGTGGGTCATAGAAGGCGGAAAAAGAGAGAACTGATCGATTTGAACAACCTTAAATCCTGAGTAGGAGAGGCCTATTTCCGACGAACATATGTTGGCGAGACAATCGGAAAGCAATAGTGTGAGTGCTAGGTAGAGTTGGGAGGAGTTCATGAGGCTGGTTTTTGGCTGCGAAATGGATACAGAATATATAGATCTACGAAATAACGGAATTTGGATAGCATACTTATGATTTGCCATAATTTCAAAATCTCGCCCATTTCTTACTTACATGACAATCGAAAAGAAAAAAAGAAGAGATATCATCATTAATTTTCTCTATTATGCCTGTTTGTGTAGTTGTGGCCTAGTATAGTATGTTACATTCTCTTACCCAAGGACTTCCCCGAGCAAAGCATCAACTTTACCGCACGAAACACCAATTCCATGAAAGAAAAGTCAAATAGACTGCCATTTGCACTCCCGAGCCCCACGAACCCCTTTTTCTTCAGTCTTCTTCCCCAGACCCATCTGCTTCTCTATGCGGAGGTACGGGTGTACCCACCTACTACATAAAAAATTGCGATGAGATGCCTATACTATCCTCTTCACCATGGATTCCACACAGCAGCTGAATAAGCCGCATCGTGGCGCCGATGGAAAGAAAAACACGGCCAAGAAGAAGCTTCACCAAAACGGACACAATGCAAAGGCGTTTGCTGTGGCCGCACCAAAGAAGCTCGAAAGACAGGCCAGAAGATCTCATGACGTGAATGAAAAACGGCTCCATGTTCCGATGGTGGACAGAACTCCCGACGACGACCCTCCTCCAGTGATTGTGGCCGTCGTCGGTCCTCCAGGAACGGGAAAAACCACGTTGATCAAGTCGCTCGTCAAAAAATTGACAAAATCCACCATCACCGAAGTGAAAGGTCCAATTACCGTGGTCAGCGGAAAACGTAGAAGACTTACGTTCATCGAGGTCAACAACGACTTGAACTCCATGGTGGACGCCGCCAAGATCGCTGACTTGGTGCTTTTGCTCATGGACGGAAACTTTGGTTTGGAGATGGAAACCATGGAATTCTTGAATGTCGCCCAACATCACGGTATGCCTCGTGTGTTGGGAGTGGCCACGCATTTGGATTTGTTCAAGAGTCAGAGCACTTTGAGAACGTCCAAGAAGAGATTGAAACATCGTTTCTGGACAGAGGTGTACCAGGGTGCCAAGTTGTTCTACCTTTCTGGTGTTCTCAATGGAAGATACCCAGACCGGGAAATTCTTAACTTGTGCCGTTTCATGTCGGTGATGAAGTTCCGTCCGTTGAAGTGGCGTAATGAGCATCCATATTTGTTGGCCGACAGAGTCACGGACTTGACCCATCCTCAGTCCATTGCCGAAAACCCCAAATGTGACCGTAAGGTGGCCATTTACGGCTATTTGCATGGAACGCCCTTGCCAGCAGCTAACGCACAAATTCATATTGCTGGCGTGGGCGACTACACCGTACATGGCGTCGAGAAGTTGCCAGATCCATGTCCAACGCCTTACTTTGAGCAGAAAATGGACGAACTCGAGAGAGAGCGAGCCAAGTTGGCTGCCGAGGCCGGAGAGGAGATTGCTCAGCCCAGAAGAAGAAGAAGAAAGAGACTTGAAGACAAGCAGAAGATCATCTATGCGCCAATGTCGGACGTGGGCGGTGTTTTGGTCGACAAAGATGCTGTGTACATTGATGTTGGAGAGAAGCAGTCTTTTGTTCCTGGAGAAGAACACGGAGAAGGAGAGAAATATGTTTCTGACTTGCAGGAGGTGCAGAAGACCTTGCACGAGCGTTTTGCTGAGGGTCCTGGCTTAAAATTGTTCTCCAATTCGGCAGAGATTGACCGTGAAGAAAACAAAGAGGACGAAGAGGATATGCAAGGCTTGCTCTCTGAAGACGAAGAAAGAGAAAATTCTGGAAGACAAAACATGCGTAAGCCCAGAATCTATGGCAAATCCGTCCTGGAAGACACCGAGTTTGACAATTTGTCCGATGACGATGAAGAGGACGAGGATCACTTCGATGAAGACGCTGAGCCGGAAACGGTCGACATTGACTTTGGAAGCAAAGGTGACACTTCGAAATTGGAGTACGTCGAGGACTCGTCGTTGTCGTCTGACGAAGATGACTACGCCTCTGTGGCCGCCAAGCTCAAGGGTTCGGTCCAACGCAGATGGAATCTTAACAAGTTGTTGTACTTGGACAACATTGATCCCTCCGAGGTGATTAAACGGTGGAAACAGCAAACGGTGGAAGAGGACGATGAGGAGTCCGACATTGAAGAGGATGATGAAGACTTCTTTAAGATGAGAGACACCTCGCTGGTCTCTGAAGACTTAGACACCTTCATTCCACAATACCCTAGCATTGACAAGCTTCGAGAGAAGTTTGATTCGTCGAAAATCGAAGACAGCGATGACGAGTACGAGAACGGATTCAAAATTCTCAAGGAAAGACTTTTGGTGGCTCCAAAGCTCTCCGAAACTGAAAACACCGAGGAAAACGGTGAGGGACACGATGAAGATGAAGATGAGGAGGTGTATGGAGATTTCGAGGATTTGGAAAATGGCGGAGACGACGAAGAGAACGAAGAAGGAGGAGACGAAGAAGGCGACGACAAAGAGAATGGCGACGATTTTGCTGACTTCGACGCAGAGGAAGAAGCACCAAATGAAGAAAACCTCACTGTGGACGAAAGCAGAGAGCTCAACGCTGCCAAAAAGGCCAAACTCAAAATGCAGTTCGAAAACGAAGAAGACAGAGAGTTCGGCGCCGACGACCCAGAAGGCGACACCGAGGCAGATACCTGGTACGAGTTTCAGAAAAACAAGATGGCCAAGCAGATGGAAATCAACAAGGCCGAGTTCGAAGAAATGGACCCGGAAACCAGACTCAAGGTCGAGGGATACCGTGCTGGTTCCTACGTCAAGATTGTGTTTGAGAAGCTTCCCTGTGAATTCATTGAGAACTTGCAACCCGAGTATCCTATCGTGTTGGGAGGCCTTCTCTCTACCGAATCCAGATTCGGTATCATGAACGTGAGAATCAGAAGACACCGTTGGCACAAAAAGATCTTGAAGTCTCAGGACCCATTGATCTTGTCGCTTGGATGGAGAAGATTCCAGACTATCCCCATCTACACCACCACGGACTCGCGTACCCGTAACAGAATGTTGAAGTACACTCCAGAACATGCCTACTGTTTTGCGTCGTTTTACGGTCCGTTGGTGGCCCCTAACACCACCTTCGTGGGATTTAACATCGTGGACCAGACCTCCACCACTGGGTCGTTCAGAATCGCAGCCACCGGTATCGTCGAAGACTTGAACTCATCGGTGGAGATTGTCAAGAAGTTGAAGTTGGTGGGTCACCCATACAAGATCTTCCGAAACACAGCTTTCATCAAGGACATGTTCTCGAACTCGTTGGAGGTGGCCAAATTCGAAGGTGCATCGATCCGAACGGTTTCGGGCATCCGAGGAGAAATCAAGCGAGCCTTGTCCAAGCCCGAGGGATACTTCCGTGCTACGTTTGAGGATAAGATTCTCATGTCGGACACCATTTTCTTGAAGACGTGGTACCCCGTGAAGGTGAAGAAGTTCTACAATCCAGTGACGTCGCTTTTGCTCAATCACCATCAAGAATGGAAGGGTATGAGGCTCACAGGCCAGGTGAGAGCGGAACTCGACATTGCAACGCCGCTCCAGAAAGACAGCGCATACAAGAAGATCGAGCGTGAAGAGAGAAGATTCAATCCGTTGAAGGTGCCTCGGTCAATCCAGAAGGACTTGCCGTTCAAGTCGCAGATCAGACAGATGAAGCCGCAGAAGAGGCAGACGTACTTGGCCAAGAGAGCGGTGGTGATGGATGGAGAAGAGAAGCAAATGAGAGATTTGATGAACAAGATCCACACGCTCAAGAAGGACAAGGAGACCAAGCGGTTGGCCAAGAAGAAGGAGAAGTTCCAGGACCGGTTGAAGGAGGTTGCCAAGAAGGAGGAGACGAGGAAGGAGAAGGAGCGGGAGCGGAAGAAAGAGTACTTTTCTCGGGAGGGAAAGAAGAGAAACTTGGACCAGAGCGAGGGGAATGCTGCGGCATTTGGGGCCAAGAGAAGACGGTAGCATAGAAATAATAATGGACTAGACATGTAAAGATTGTATGATGAGATATTGTTGTTTGATGTTGCTTTCACTTGGTTTTTGAATCTTGAATGGGCTCTTTGTGGTTGGCGTTGACTACTTGATGGCATTCGCTATATTCATAGTAATAGTAACGTTATCTGGTATTTGTACCCGATGCTAATATATCAACATGATGGGGACGATCTGTGAGTGTTATCGTTTTAGTATTTTGTGTGAGTTGTTGCGGTTATAACGGGTGACTGAATTCGTGTGAGCTGATTCGTGTGAGTTCTTGTGTGTGAGTTGATTTGTGACAGATTGTACCCAATTTAGTGTTTTGTTGTTAATGTAATTTCTCTATTCGGAGCTTCTCGTCTACGGCATTCCAGACAATTATTTAAGGGCCCCTTCTCGCAGGGTTTATGTTAATAACTACAATTTCATTATTAACTCTACGAACCCCTAAATATTACGTCCAGTGAGTTTTTCTTGTGAGTAGTTCGTGTGAGTAATTCGTGTGAATTGTTCCCTATATTTCTTTTCTCTCTTGATCGACACAGCTTCTTCATACATTTGGTTCGTGTTATTTCGGGTGAATTATTTCGTGTGATGTTTACAGAATTTTCTTGTGCCAAGAAACGTCGTTAATATCTACAAAGATAGCGAGAAGGGAACTCCTATAATAGATTAGGATTCGTAGAGTTGATACCAAAAATGTAGTTATTACTATAAAGCGGAGAGGACGAAGCCCTTAAGTACGAAGGACAATAGGCGCTAATGTCTTAGTCGGTTAGAAGGCTGATAAGGCAGAACGCTTGAGCGGGCCGATGACGGGGCGCTAAGGGACATCTAAACGGGCCGATAACGGGCCGCTAAGACTGCTATCAGGAAAGATCCAAGGAAGAAATAAGGAACGTTAAAACAAAGAGCACTGATTTAGGTACAATCTGTTACAACTCCATAAATAGAAGCCAAGGCTCGCCATCACAATTCATAAGTGGTTCTAAAATAGTAGAAAGAACATAAAAGAACAAAAATATTGATTGTGGCGCAATCTGTTACATGTTAGTACTTCGTGATAGAACTTCGTGTGAGTATTTCGTGTGCCTATTCGTTCGCGTGACTTTATTCGTGTGACTTTATTCGTGTGCCTTATCCCTGTGAGTCCATTCGTTAAAAATACCCTTGCAGGTTATTCCCCATGTTTTTCTGTTATCTCTTGATTGGCAACAGTATCTTCATACATTTATATCACCGGATATCTAGAACCTCCTTTCTTTCTCTCTATCTACTCTGTCTCACGATATCCACTCAGGTTTCTCTGACTCTTCAAATGTCTTCGTTCGTGTCCCATTCCTCTTTCTATCTCCTTTTGTCGATTTTTCTCTCTATTTCCTTCCCTTCGTTCTCTCTTTCCCTTCTCTTCCTTTGCTGTCACCCCCGCCTCGTCTACCCCAGATATTGCCCAATGCACCCTATCTGCATACGCGGTAATAACTATGAACATTCTACAAATAGAAAATATCACCAAACGGCTCACTATCAACGATTCCCAAACTCCCTCCACAAAAATGCCCACCTAGCCAAAACAACAAAAAGACAAATCACCATCCACTTTCACCAGAATCGCTCCTCACCTCCCACATAGCCGGATTGCTTCCATCCTGCAGGCAGCACAAAAGCCATCTAGTCCGCCTTGAATCAGAAGCTTGGGTCATAGCCACTACCACTCTTTTTCCCCGGAACAGAGCATACCAATCTTTTCGCTCCGTCTAGCTGCTTTCACGTTACGTGCGCCGCCTCTGCTAGAAAGTCGACTTTGTCCTTTCTGCTCAATTCGCTCCAGTTGCCTATTTCACTAGTAAAAAGGCCAACTCTTCAAATGGCTCAAGCCGCCACCGCTGTGGGCGCCCCCTCCCCGTACACTAACAAGTACGTGTCGGATATACCGTTGAAGCGTCCGCCCGAGACGTTTGTGGATGATCCCGGCAGTCTCGAAGAAGTGCTGGCCGAAGATCTCGAGTTTGATCTCGCTCACGGCATTAAAGACATCAACCGCCTCCATGTCTTCCATGCCATAACCATTTTCCATACCATGCTTCAGGACTTGATGCGCTTGAGCACCAACAAGGAGCTTTTTGACAAGTTTCGTCGCCAAAGACTTCTGGCGTACCAAATCGACCTCGAAGACTTGGAAACGCACCTTTCCGAGACGAAAACGGGCTTCCACGACGACGACTTGCCGCTCCCGTTGGATACGCCGGTGGAGACGTCTTTTCTGGAGTTCCAGGTGGAATTTGGCCCCAAACAGGATGGGTTTTCCAAAGAAGACGCTCTAGCCTTGTCTCCGCAGCTAGAAATGACCAAGCACGACGATTCTGATCAACTCAAATACCTGGAGTCGGTGGATGATTTCTCGGTTTCTTCCGAGGTGGGCGAGCTTGCTCCTCAACTCGACCATATAGAAAAAGGGGCATTTATCTCTACAGAATCGCTCGTCCAAACGACTTCGCTTGAGGTGCTAGCCGACCCGATCACCGCCCACAGCAACGAACGGTTGAGGAAAGAGGTGCTTTACCATACGGCGCCCAAGATAAAACACCAGGCTGAGCATCTTTTGAAGTGTTTTGGCTTGATCAAGGCGCCTCCCGTCACCACAGAACAGTATCTTCTCAGAATCAAGACCTATGCGCCGCTGGTGTCAGTTTCAGTGTACATTCACAGCGCATACATGATCTTCAAACTTTGTGTTCTTTTGGATGTGATGGAGGTGACCTCTCTCAATGTTTACCGGTTTATTTTGGCGCTGATCCGGTGCCTGACCAAGAAGTTGGAGGACATTCACCTGAAACAGAAGAACTTTGCTGTGGTGGGTGGAGTTGCCCTCAAAGACTTGTGCAAGATCGAGGTGAGCTTCCTCTACTTGTTGAACTTCAAGTTAGTGGCGAGCGAGTACATTCTCAACCACTTCTTGGCCAAGGACTATTTGGCGTTGAGGGCGTTTTGCAAGAAGCATTTTGCTGAGGTTGAAGAGATCCCAGGCGAGTGATGGCCTACTATTACCTGGCCTACTATTACAGCGATACCATGTCACGACATTTCACGATAATTTCATATCCGCATAATCCAACGACACGATATAAGGAGTTTTGTAGTAGAAAAGAAAAAAAGATAGATTTTACATCGAACGACAAGCAAAAATAAATCGAACCATGCGATTTCTGTGGATCGAACACAGGACCTCCAGATCTTCAGTCTGACGCTCTCCCAACTGAGCTAAAACCGCAAATGAACCCATGCCGGGACTCGAACCCGGAATCTTTTGATTAGAAGTCAAATGCGCTAACCATTACGCCACACAGGCTATCTTCTGAGGGTAAAGTGCACGGGTTTAATATGATCATTTTATGGTTTTTGTCACGTGACTAACCTGATCTTTTCGGAAATTGCTCTCTTTTTCAACAAATCAAAATTATTCAATTTAGCTGACGAAACTGTGTAACCATACGATAGTTTTCCGTAATAGATCACCCTGCTTTCGGCCATTTCAATCATATTTCAACCATGCTTTCTTTGCTGACGACCCATCATGATATGTCACTGGCCTTCTCGCCATCAGTACGACCGCCATGTAATTTGTAAGACCATCATGGCGTCAGGTTAGGCATCGGGTTGGACGACCTCCATGTCCCTACTAGTTCTCGCGTGGACAATATTCGTTGCTTCAATTTGGGCATGTACTTCGCTCAGACCAAATGTGGGAAACATCCGACAGCTTGTTCTTTGTGTTTGGACCTGTCTCTTTTTGCGGAAAACGACCGTCAAGGTCGTCAGGCTGAACATTTATACCTCAAATGTTCTGTTTCTGGGTTTATCTGGAAGCATCTCAACATGCCTGAGGTCCTTCGTTGTGCAAATGTGATGGTTGGTCGATACAACCACGCCCATCCGACTCTTTCGATTACAAACAGCTTGATAAGTATCTTTTTATTGTTCAGCGCCTTAACCGCGCTCGACAAACTCGATGGGATGCGTATCCTCTGGATGCCCTCCCTGAGTTAGACGAGCCTGAGTTGAAGCGGTGGTTTACTATATGCTGCACAGATAGTCACTAGCTATTGATTAGCGGTGGCTGACATTTAATTCTTCAATTTTTGTTAAACTTTTTCATTGGACTTCCGGATTTAACTTTTCAATATCTAGCATGGGGGTTTTAGGAATTTCCTCCTAGTGTAGATACATAGTTTAGTTCGCTATAATATATAATCTTGATTCGTAAAAAAAAAACATTCGATTCTCAGCGCTTCGACGTGAGGAAGCAGCCCTGCGTAACACATCACGCCGCAGGAAGAGACGCAGGCGTACTGCACGGCAAGGGAAGATTCCTTCGGACCCTCTTGCGACGACGGAACGGCCCTCCCTTGTAGAGAGAAGGAGGAAGCTCCAACTCACTGATATCAATAAAAAGACTTTCCCCATTCAAGGTAAGATACCTCAAGGTTCTAGGCAATGATGTAGGCGGATGGCCCCAAATCTCCAAATCAAGGATGCTGTCTGGGTAGTTTGCCAACTTGGGTGATACCAATAGCTTTCTCACTCCGTTAGGAACAACAAAATCCAGCAGGTCTACATGATATTTATAATCATATTTGAACAGGAGTGATGTCACAGATGTGGGGAGTTCACCACAAACGTTGCGTAAAACCACGTGCTCCAACACTGGAAGGTTGAGATTCATATCGAATGTGCAACAGCGGTCGCTAAGAAGCAGTAGGTCACGCAAAGTGGAGGGAAATTGGAAATGTAAATGTCGAACGCCTAACGAAAACGTTTCATATTCAAGGCATTCCAAATTAGGGGGAAACTGGCTGAAATTATACTTAGTCTCGATCTTCAAGACCTTCAAACCTCGAGGTAACAAAGAGAGATCGAAATTACCAATTGGGAAACTCAGATATCCCAATGACATCTTCAAGACCTTCAAACCTTGAGGTAACAATTTGATATCAATATAATCACATATAATATCTAGATATTCCAATGATGCTGGAAACTTTTCCACGTGTTCATTAAATATAAGGTACTGAGGCAATGAAAGCTCTTTCAAATGATTTGGGATCGCGATAGCTCTCATTGGATTGCATCCATAAAAATTCACATTGAGACTTTCAAGATTGCTAGGAATATCAAATTTTCTTGGATGGAATGTCAGGAAGAAGTTCAATTTCAATTTCTTCAATGACGATGGAAATTTGATGTTTCGTGTACCCAATACCGATTCCATGACGTCTAACGAATGCATGACGCGTGAATCAGAGAACTTGACCTCCAACTCAATCAATCCCTCGGGAAACTGGTAATTCTCGATGTCAAATTCGTATTTTCTGACCTTCAACACTTTGAGTGCCGGTGCAAGAGTCCTCAACAACTTTTCTCCTTGCCTGCTGATGTATGTCAAATCTTCGCATGCGACTAGAGGGTGGTCATAATATGGTCCGTGATAATCCACCCTCAAAGACTTCAAAGAGGGGGGGCAATCAATTACGTTCTTGTAATACACACTAAGGGCCGTTTCTGCAAGGGTAAAGACACGCGGCTCCACAGACGATCTTGCATCTGTAATTTCCAACGTAACCAAATTAGCCATCGAGCAGACGGAAGCAAGGGCAGAAAATATCGCTCCGGATCCCGTGTAGTTCAAAATAGGAATCCTTGAGAAGTAGTCGCGATGGTCAGCAATAACTGCTAGAAACCATGGATAACGTCCATCGAGATCTAAGCGTTCAATGGGCAAGTTCTCTTTGACCATACTACGCAAGTCAATCTCATATTCCACAATGCAGCAACTCTCATCAGATGTGAGGATACTGGAAGTGGTTTTAACTCTCTTGTATAATTTCTGGACAAGAAGTGGCTGTAGGGGATCACTCTCGAGCAATAGGTCGTGAAAGTACAGCACATCAAGTTGAGTAAAATGGTCCAAGATGTTAAGGATGATTTCCACAGGTAACCGAAAAGTCATTTTTAGATTGTCAGATTCATGTTTGTGTCCCACTTTATGCACACAACGTAGATGTTGAGCTAAATCCAATGATTACAGTTCGGGGAGAGAAGATTGATAACGTGCAAAGTCTCTCGTTATGGAAAGCCTTACTCACAAGAATATGTCCTTGTTTGTAGCTTCTTAGGGAGTTTGTTATACTCAGAAGTCAGGCAGAAAATCCTAATTCATAAATTATTCGGATAGCGGGGAAGACAAAAACTTTCCGTAGATCGCTCAAGACTTTCCTCAAGGACAAGGCAAGTACAATTAAACTATTCTCGAGCGGAGCAAGCTGAAAAGAGTAGGTCCTAGATCCTCTCGCCTATTCTTGTTGTTTATTGCTTATTCTACTATCAAGCATTATCTCCAGCCTTCCGACTATCCCCACCTGAGCGCTAATAGACTACTCTCTGATGTAAGCTCGTATATCCAACCTGTGTGACTGTAGTATTAGAAGCTTATGTACATGAACAGCGGAAATCATATAATGAGGGTTTCATGACTGTAAGACTAAAAATCTAACTAAGAAGTACAGGAACTGTTTATTGCTATAAGCCTTTCCCTAACTGAGAGACAGTATACGTTCCCGCTATTTTCTCTCATTGAACTGTAGATCCTATGAGGATCCTAGATATTTAACACGGCGTCGTGTGTATTGGCCTAATATAGTGAATTTTCCATACAGTCTCCCGACAAGATGGCAATAATGATTCGGGAAAAGTAATCAAGCGAGCATTAAGGTAGTTCGATTTCCCCAGCATGGATCGCCCAGTTTAATTATTGCCGATTGAAAAAACTTCAGGTCTTCCAATATTTCTGATATCAACCTCTTGTTCACCCATAACCTATTAGTTCGCATGCTAGTATATGAAATAGCTAGGATCATTAATCTATATAGTCGGAGGTCATTCTCGGTAGTCGGTGGTTACCGCCAGCAACTACATGGTCGGTACTTGACGACTCTGTTGAACTAACTAGAAGCGCTTTATTTTCACATCTTCTGATCGAAAGACAGAACGAAACTAGAATTCGCGACAGATTGGCTGCAAATGGGTACAAACATGGGCTTTGCCGCGCAAGAATATGAGTCCTATCTACTTTTATTTATCTTGGTGTCCGTTAACACTTTCTAGATCTCTAAATTCTATCGACTCATTGTTATCTTCACTCAATCATTATTAGGAGGTGCTCAGGAGTAATCTACAATTGTGCTGATGTCGGAAGAAAGTCAAGAATACAATCATGGGGTGCCTGGTCTGTCGGCCGAGAATCCAAACTTACCTTCCCAAGGTCAAAAAGAAAGGCAAGCGGAATCCATGAATCGTACCCACGATCAACCATCTATGTTAGAGGCACTCCTCACTCGTTTGCGAGATCTCCTCACTCGTTTGCAAGGTCAAGAAAGTGAGACGCTGGCAACCCTCACTCGTTTCCGAGATCAAGTACAAGAGATACGGGAAGTCCTGGATGCTATGAATGATGCAGTTCCAGTATTGGAAAGCTTCATTGGATCGGAAGGGCCAACAGCCCGTTTATTGGGACGCATCAATAGTCACCGAGATCGAACGGATACGCTATTGACATCCCTTAATCGTCTCGGAGATCAAGAACCTCCGGGTCAATCAGATTTGCTATCGGAAGTCATGCAAAGACATCGATTGGCACTTCGTGACGTACTGGAAAGCTACATTTGTCACGGAGACCAAGCAGTTGGGCCATTAGCAAACCTCATTCGTAACTGCAAAGTAATCAAATTATAGAGAGAGTTTATTCGTTCACAAGAGTTATCTGGGGTATTGGAAGCCGAGTCTCACCAAGATCAAACAGCTCCGCTACTTGAAGCCGAGCCTCACCAAGATCAAACAGCTCCGCTACTTGAAGCCGAGCCTCACCAAGATCAAACAGCTCCGCTACTTGAAGCCCTCGACTATATCCAAGAAGCAGTTGACATACTCAAAGACTTCGAGGAGTTGGAACAGGAAGCAAGTGGGGCATTAAGTGACATCAGACATGTCCAAGGCGAAGCAGATATGCTAATGGCAGCCCTCAATCGGCAAGTGGAATCCATGAATCGTAACCAGGATCAATCACATCCGCAATCGGAAGCCATGCTAAATGCTCGATCGGTAATAAGCGATATAGTCGAAGCCTGCACTCGTCACCGAGATCAAGAAGCTCCGCTATTGGAAGCCATCAATCATTTCCGAGCCCAAACATTTCGGCTATTGGATGCCATGATTAATTTCCTAGAAGGACCTACGCTACTGGGAGCCATCGATAATTTGCAAGTAGAACCTCAGGTATCAGAAGCCATCGAGAGGGTTCTAGGTGAAGTACGTTCGCTATTCGAGGCCATGAGACGTCTGCAACGTCAAAGACTTCCGCAAGAGGAATCCACGAATCGTGACGACAATCAAGCACCTTCAGAACCGGCAACCGGCAATCGACCAATTAGTACGCGAACTCGCAATCAAATGCGTAGAGGTTGAAAAGATCTCAATGTGCTCTCAATCTATAGACTGAAAGGTTTATTCATGGTGAAGATTGGAAATCATCTGGTTGTTAATGTTGAACCGGATATGCAGTATTTAACAGATGTTAAGATACTAGGTTCCCTGTACAGGATCTACAGCTTGGTGAGAGATGATTGGGAACATATACTAGCTCTCGACTAGGGAAAGCCTTATAAACGAACTAATATTCGTGTTCTTGTTGTTGTTGTTAATTGTCAAGGCAGAAAACCCTAGAAATTGTTGAGATGTGTGCATACCAGCACTGTCTTGTATGCACCCTGAACTAAATCAGCACATCTCATGTCTCTCATGTTGTTTCAAGTTGTTTCAACTTAGCCTATATACCCTATGCATATACCCCTTATATTGTTGTTATATATAAAGGAGGTTTTTCTATCCTGTTCTAAAGAACAACTAACACCATCGTTTAGTCTTAACGTTATCTTCTATACCGTTAATACTAAAGGGCGTTTCCTCCTATAAAGTCTAACCGTAATCCTGTACACTAGGACTAAATCTCACGAAGCTTTACAGAAATATATGCTCATGTGATTTAAGCTTCCCTTGCCCACACTTTGACCGTTACAGATACGGACCAGCAAGGTTCGATATTTCCGTAGCTTTAGGCACTAACACCAGAGGGGTCTCCGTCCAATATCCGGAACTCTATGTTAATGAGATGTTGTACTGGAGATATATCGCGTAACCTCAGCACTAAGGGTGGAATTTTGACCGACGTCACGTGATTTAGCTTAGTGACATATCCGTTTATTTCACTCATATCTGATGTAGGATCTTCTAGTCTCGTAGATGTATTCTTATTCGCGAATAAGCTATATATTTTTCTCTCTGACCTTATAAAATGTGGGAAATACTGTCTCCTTAAATAGTATTTCGTAACTGAATCATTGATGCCTCACATGGAATGTAGTACTCCATTAGGGAGTATCGGCAACCGGGAATAGCGAGCCTAGACGATTCCTTCCACTTGTTTGTGCCATTTCCGTTAAAATAATGAAGAAAATATATTATTATCCCATATTTTAACTTTCGGATTTGGATGCAAAAACATCTCCGGAACCTGGAGATATGCTTCCCTGTATGGAGTGCTCACATTTCAACACTAAGAGCCTACCACACTCACATTGGTAATGCAGCCAACCATCCCCCACTCCAGAAAGTCTACAGACCAGGGATGCAGAAGGAGAAGCTCGCAATGAGTTGCGACCTATCATTCAGTTAGTAGTTGCTAAAATATATAATCTTGATTCGTAAAAAAAAAAAATTCTTTTCTACTTTTTCACTGGATTTCGGATTTAATATTTTCAATTTCTACCACGGGGGTTTTGTTAATTTCCTCCTAGTTTAGTTATATAGTTTAGTAGTTCGCTAAAATATATAATCTTGACTCGTAAAAAAAAAATTATTTGTACGACTATCATGGCGTCAGGTTAGGCATCGGGTTGGACGACCTCCATGTCCCTACTAGTTTTGGCTGAAAAGAGTGTTGAATTGTCCGCTGTTGATCTGCATTTTCAAATCCATAGAGAAACACACTGCATGTCGAGCGACAGCGGCTTCAAAATTCAACTAGGATTTTCATGCTTATTTGAAATTATGAACTATCAAGTCAGTAATCACGGAGGATCGTAGACTCGTGCAGTGGGAGATGCTTCCAAGTTGCTTCTGTCCATAACATCACTTGGGGCTTGTAATTTCCTCCATCGTATGGTGTAAATGTATAATCTTGATTCAAGAAAAAAAAATTAATAATTAATTCTATTCTAACGAGCTAAGTGAGATCATGCGTTTTTATTGTTGGTCTGACAGTCTCATTTTAACACTTCCATTATTGATGCTCGAGGGCAGTAGAGCGCCATCATGAAATCATGGATCCCTTCAACTGATACACCTTGAGTTGTTAAAAAAAAAATAAGAACAGCTGGGTGTTTGTTTATGGCGTATCAAAGTACAGTCATTTTTGAGTTTTCGCACCTCACTCACATTTGCTTCGTACTCATAAATTTACGGAGCATCCGTCATAAAGGCAAAAAGGTACGGAACAAACAAGAATAAATCCCCAAACAGAAAGCCCGTAGACCCGAATTCTTTTTTTTTGCCCCCCGAGTCTTGCAATAGCTACACACAACCGAGTGGGAAGTACCTAGAAAGGTTGCGAATCCGATAACCTTCACGAAGCAATCAAGCCTAAAAAGGCATCATGGCAACGGCCCAAGAAATGATCTCCAGGACGGACATAACGATATATGCCCGACGGCAACTTTGAAACAACCGGAAGGTTAGGAGTGGGCGAGAATCCGAAACTCGCAGGGAGGGGTATATTCGGACCGGAGGAATGGTTTGCATGGCCCGCGCTGCATTGCCAGAACTTTGGCGCAGCAAAAGGTGGATATCCGGGGAAATGTCGTCGGGGCTATGAGAGTGACTGCTGGGCTATTGTTCGCGAGACGAGTCCTACATTGGGATTGTGAGTAGGTTTACATCAGGAAGGCAGCTCCAAAAGCGGCAAGGGCTGGTGAATACATCAGGATGGGCTGAACAGCAAAAAAAAAAAAAAAGTGACGAATGGCCGATGGAGTGGGGCAAGAACTGGGGAATCGGGGCAGGAATTACGGAGAAGGAAATTCCAGCAATTAGGAAGAAAAGGGAGGGAAAATGAGACGAGCAATCGCCATTCTTACAACAGGCAGATATCTTCGATGAAGTAAAGTGACCAATAGAGGTCATTTCGCGATAGGGGTGGTTTGGTTGATTGTGACCAGGGACCAGGACCAGCAAATGGTCCCAAACGCAATTTACGCAAGCAGGTTTCGGAGAAGCTTAGGACAAGAATTCTGAGTGAGAGTAGAAGCAATTATAAAGAAAATTTTTGGAAAACATTGCAACGAAATTGAGCGCTCATTAGTGATCAAGTAGATTGGCGGTGTCTTAGGTAGATTTCGGAAACTGGTGGTAATTTTATCGTAGAAATTTGCTATTCGGCCTGGTAGTGATTCGATTGTAGAAATTTGTTAGTTGGCGGAGTAGAGTGACCTTAATGATTTGCTACGAAAACCTAACAATTAAAAAAATCTATCAATTACGACTTCAGGTACTCCACTTCAATCGCTGAACAGCCGCAAGTTAATCTAGTGCCAATGTCTGTGTGGGTCCGTAGTTGTAAACCTGTTCTATGTCAGTTCTATCAACACATCCAGTTGGTGAGCAGAAACCCTAAGTGTCGTAAATGACGCGACAACAGCAAACTCAACTCTCCGGCCCGCCAACATACGCACCGGTTTCCCCACAGAGAAGGTTCACCGGTGGATGATGACGTGTCGCCACAGGTACCTCGGGTGCATGCTGGCGACGGCGCAATGTCAGGGGTTATCATGCACGATCCGGACATATTCAGTAGCGAATGGAGTTTATGCCTGCAAAGGCAACGTATGTGCAGGATATTGCCATCCGGACTTCCCGATCAGGTAACGACGAGGGGAGCCTCGGCACCGTTCTCCGAGGAGAACCTGCAGTGCAATGTGCGGTCCGGACATAGCCTGCCGCCTAGGTCACTGGTTCCTCTCTCAGCAAGTGGGGCACTACCGCACCTCGTGCAGGCTATTCCCGTTCCAGCCAATAGCACCCTCGCCAATGGCCCCTGTTTTCGGTTTTTCTCTTTGAAAAAACCAGCTAATCACCTTTACCTTGATCCTCTGTCCCTCCTTGTCCAATTCCGGTCGAATTTGACCGCCTAAAAGTGCCCCAAAAAAAATTTTACCATGGAAGTGTCCGCGCCTGCAAATGCACCCGCCGGCGGATGCTGCGTCAATCGCCCTTAGGTTTTCAAGTACCCCAGGTTTCTTTTTTAGGCCACCAACGTTTCCCATAACGGTAAGGTCTGGAATCGGGTAAATCTATATATATGGCCACCTATCCTCCTGTCCCACTAACCGACCCATACCTTTTTCCTTTGTTTTGTCTCATCCTCGTTTCGCATCCACTTCTCACCCGCTTCTCGCATCATGTCCTACACAGCTACCGCAACCAGAGGAATTGCACCTAGCAGCTTAAATCTTCACGTCTTCGGCCATCCGCTTTCCACCCTCCATAACTCGCCTTTGCCCATGGAAAGGAGGCGCCCAAAGACTCCTTCGTCGCTCTTCACCGATGACGAAGACATCTTTTCCCTCGATATGGTCACCATGGACATGGACTTTGACCAGGCCTATTCGATGTATACGCTGATTCAGCAGAAAAACGCCTTGACGGGGATCGAACAGCTCCAGGCGGCCCAGCAGATGAATATGAACAACACGTTTGCCCACTCCGGCGGCGTCCCGCCGGTTTCCGCCGACTTGAATGCGGGAGGTTCGGCCATCCACCAGAACGTCCAATCTGAAACACATCCGGGCGTTTTTTCCCATTCTGGAACATCCAACTCGTCTTTGAGCGACCTCTGTGGTCCCGAGATGTTGCGTCTGGCCACGATGTTCCCTGGCGCCGCCACTCCACCCACGCAGAGCTTTCCCGACGACAGCATGGACCAGTTTTTCTCCAACACCGAGCTGGACGCCTTGGAGAAATTTCTCGACCGGTTGGCGCTGCTGAACTCGCTGAATCCGCTCGAAATGTATAACACCAACAGCGCCCACCCCAAAATGTCCCCCGTGTTCGACTTGCACACCATGTCCACTTTGGAACAGAGACTGGTCAAGCAAGAGATTCCCGAGGTGGTGAGAAAGGAAATCACCGATGTGTTCAAGCATCCGCCCCACCAGAGCCTCCGCAGCTTCTCCACGCCATCACAAACGAATACCCAGCTTCCCACGCCCGTAGACTCGCGCCAGTCGTCCACGACAAAACGGCCATATGACGATGTGCTATCTCCCACGTCGCCGCTGCTGAAAAAGAAGAGAAGTCTGACCAAGCCGTTGCTCTCGTTGGAGCAGAAGAGACTAAATCATTCGCACAGCGAGCAGAAGCGGAGATTGTTGTGTAAAGAGGCCTACGAGCGGTGCTTGCGTCTCATTACCAACGTGGACGACTACAAGAATGATTTGGTTTCAGCGCTGGCCGTGACGTCGTCAAAGAAGAAGAGCAAGAGAAAGCAGATCAACAAGGACGGTTTGCCCAACTTGTCGAAGCACACGGCCTTGTGCAAGATTAGCGAGGAGATCGAGAAGATCAACGGCAAGAACACGCAGTTGCGTGCGATACTTGAGGCAAATGGGCATAGATGATGGGTTCAATTCTGGTTACGTATTTATTACACGATTTAGGGATACGACCCCGTAAGCTCAGCTTGCTGAGCGAGTAGAGTTCCTAGGTTACCCAGTCGAAGACTGGATACGGGCTGTCTTCCGTATCAAACTGGGGTTTGGATTAAGGGAAACTTACAAAGTTTGGCCGGCCGGATGGAGTAGGTAGGCCTTCAGCAATTTATCCTGTTGGTCTTTTGACTTGGCTAAATTGCCAGCATACAAGTACGCCAATTGGTTTCGGTCAAGTTTCCGTACACTTCTTGCCATCTGTGGTCGGGGTGTTTACCGTCACCGTTGAGTTCGTAGTAGATCATGGCTTCCTTCGCCTTTATCTCGGGATTTCGGGATATGATGTTGCAAGGTGCCTCTGGTGGTTTAACATAGTAAAACAATAGTAGAACTAACCAATGACTAACTAATTGAGCAATAGAACCTAATAACTGCAGTAGGACCTACTCTACGTTGCAGATACCTAAACTTTTACGTGCAACTGTTAAGAATGCAACAGCTAATCAGATAGATAAGTATAATATTAATAATTCTGCAAAGATCTAACTGGGTCTGGGACGAAAATAACGCTGATTTCTGGGACAAGGGGTTAATTTCTGGGACAAGGGGCTAGTTTCTGGGACAAAGCGTAAGTTTAATCTCAGTGTAATATTTTAGGGTAGCCAAGACTGATCTTTTGCTTATGTAGCTTCCACTGCCGTTCTTGGAGACCAAGTGAGTATCTCCACAGAATCTCAACGAAGGGCTCCCAGCACACAAACGAGTTATCTTTGATAAAAACATTGGTAAATCGAAGAGCGAATTTGAGTTAGCCGTCAACTGATCTCAATCCGATGATTCAGTCGCGTCGAGGACATAAAGACATCGCCGTATAAGCGTAGGTGGTCATTAGTGTTCCGAATCTACTGCTTCAAGGCAGACTCGAAGCAATAGCAGTCTGGTGGTGTCGATTCACTTATCAGATCCACTCCTACCTCTCGTTTAAGCGAAAGAAAATGATAAATACTGGCATATCGACTGGCCGTAATAATTCATGGTAGTTCTGGCACTGTGTAACAGATTGTACTTCAGGAAGTGTTTTTCAAAGAGTCTTTATTCTTTGTTTTGGAACTTCTCCCGTTGGAGCTCCTCTCAGGCGTTCCCATAGCGCTGCTACCCTAAGCCTTTCAGACTGTAGGGCCACTTCATCACAGGGTCTATAGTAATAGGTTCATGTTCAGTCTCAGCTCCATGAATCCCCAACTATTACTCTACTCTGAAATATCAAAGTTAATTGTAGAAAGCAATCCACCTACAACATCTCTATAAGTCCATCTCTTCAACTAATTCAATCTCCCTCTCCTACCAAGCTGCGAATCCAACCAATCCTCACTTTCTACCTCTACCGTGTCCCACCCATCACTCCTGATCCAGTAATTCACGGCCACATCCTTCCCTCTTCAATTCCCTCTCCTTCTCTCATTCTTTCTCCTCCTTTTCTTCTTCCCAATTATCCCCATAATTATCCCTCCTAACTCCACCCACCTCCACTATCACCACTCCTACACGCGACTCGCACTTCTTCTTCCACCACAATGCCATCCAGCAAACCTCTGACTCCAGGCCCGGACCTGGGGCATCCGGCCAGCCATTTACGTATAGGAGATGCAGAAGACATCCAGACGCTTCTCAAGTTGACTCCCGTCACGCTTCCCAACGTTTCCACCGTGCAATCTCTAGCAGAAAACTATCCAGCCGACAAAAGATGGACCACTTTCCGCTCGGATCCACGGTACATCTATGTGATGAACTGGATGTACCAGTGCCGCAGCTACATCAAGTTGGCGTCTGAACACTTTGACGCCGATTTGTTCGAAATCGAGTTGTTTGAGTTGGTCCATCCTCCTCCGCTCGACGATCTGACGTTGATCGTCAACAAGACCCGGTTGGCGTTGTTGGCCAAGGTTCACGGCAAGAAGGTCACTTCGTTGGCGTCGTTCGAGCCGCTTTTCCGCATTTATTTCGGCAACAACACCCCGTTGGGTGGAAAAGACGTTGTTGACGAAGATGAGGTGGATATCGACAACTCGGAGTTCCCGCGGTTTGACGATCTCTATATCGACGACAAGATCGACATTCTCTACGTGATGATGCTCGAGGTGTCGCAGTACCCGGATTTCCGCGACTTCATGGACAAGAACAAGCTTGGCCCGGACCAATTGAGAACTTCTCAGATATACGCTCACCCCGTCAAGAAACACGGCCACAGTGAAGACTACTTTTTGGCGTGTGATGGCACTGCCTTGTATAAGCGGACGGTGGGGTATCCTGAGCTTAATGTACCCAAAAGACGGAAGTTGGCTCCACAGTGGCCAGATGAAGAATACGGCGCAGAAAAATTCGATTCCGACTCGATCGAATACGAGTTGATCTTCAGAGACATATACGGGCTCAACGACTACATTGGCACGTTGCTTCCCAACAGAAAAAGCAAGAAGAACAAGGCCATTCTCGATGTGATCCAGCTGCCGGCATTTGTGGCCAATGTGTTCTCGTACGAGATCAGGAAGCGCAAGATCCTTTCCCACAGAAGAAAAGACTTTGAAATGGCCCGGTTGTTAGCAACCAGAAAGCGGTCGCTGCGACTCGAAGCAAAGGAGAAGCAGCGAAACTTGGAAGAGCAGGAAAGAAAGCTTAAAGAGGTGGAAGAGTTGCAGTATGCTGCTAGCCGTCGTCGCTCGCAGCGAGCCCGCCACCAGATGCAATCAAAGATTAACATGGATTACACTGCAGGGCTTTCACGAGAAGAAAGGTTTAAATTGAGACAGAGGGCCCAGGATTCGGCGAACGGGTCTCAGATTTCTTCGCCAGTGTTGACTGATAAAGAGACGACAGTGGAGTTGAAGGACGAGGAGGCGACTGAGGATGAGAGAGATGCAATAACGGAATTGAATGACCTGGCTCCAGTTGAGCTGATGCAGGTGTCGTCTTTTCCGATTCCGCCTGCTTCTTCTCCCTATGGATCTTCCGGCCCTTCCACGTTCGCCATGAATGCCCCATCTGCCATGAATCCTCCATCTGCTCCGTTGGGCTCACAAGATCAAAGCCCTCCTATTTCTCACTTGCCAACTTTGCCTGCCCAGACGTCTCTCCCAAGTTATCCTCAGAAGCACAATTTTCCTCATGCGGCTGTTTCTCCGGCTCAATATGCTACTAATGCTACTCCCTATACTGAAACTCCTCAGGTTATTGCTCCACAATCTGGTTTCCAGTCTGGTCCTCCGACTGGTTCCACGCAGGTGCCTCCTTCCATTCCGTCTCATACATTACCTACCCACCTTTCTTCGGATCCTTCGAGCAATTTCCCATAATATGGTCTTCCTAAAAAAACTTAGGGCTCAGATATCGCATAATGCTATCCATTTCTGAAGCATCTCCTCAATCTAGTCCTAATCCATGAGCTTGCATATTGACAGACGTAAAGCCTCGGACTCTCGGAGACTCCGGTGACTCACTCCTAGATATAATCAATTCTGACTGTAAGGTTTGCCTGATTGGTTCACAAGGTTTGTGTTATTCATGTTGCTTCCTGAAACTCCTTATTACGCTGTGATATTCACCAGCAAACTTCAAGATCTCGATGCGGAGGCATTGGCCCAATATGAGAAGCTTGCTAACAGAATGGTGGAATTGGCTACTCTTCAAACCGGGTTTCTTGGAGTCGAATCGGCCAGGAATGAAGTGGGCATCACAGTATCGTATTGGGCAGACGTAGAAAGTATAAAGAATTGGAAATTGAATGCTGAGCACACGATGGCTAGAAGTCAGCGAAAGTTATTTTACAAACATTATACTACCAGAATCGCTGCCGTTGAACGCCACTACGACTTTTCCCTGATATGACGCTGACGGAATCGATAATCTAAAGATGCTTGTTGCACTATATAATTAATTACAAGTTCAACTCATTAAGAATCTGGCTGGCCAATGTCTTGTAGTTCCAGGTGTTTCCAAGAGTCTTCTTGAACTGCACTCCATACAATCCAACAAGTGGCACCTTGACAATGTTGATTTCGAATTTCAACGGAGTCTTTCTGGTGGAGCCGCTGTCGTTATCATTGCCTTGTTCCCAGGATGCGCTTGTAGATCTATGATGAGCTTTCTGCTCGATCCTCGACGAAATCAACATATCGCTTCCTCCGCCTACCATTGTGCCGCTGAGAGAGTCAACAGAATCGTCATCGGCCAAATGTTCAAGTTGGGCGCGAGTCTCCTCATCAAGATCATCGTAATCCAAGTTTGCAGCACCTAAGAGCAGTTTATTAAGCTTAGCAGCTGCAGGTGTGTTTGGAGGCATCAATGTTTGAGATCCATCCTTCTTTCTGTACGAGTGCAAGATGGATTGTCCAATTGAGAACCTCCGTCTATGGCCGCTGCTCATAGAATTCGAAGACCGATGACCCTTAGCAGACGGTGGTGTCAACAAGTTCGGGTTTCCTTGAGCCACATTGGTATTCAACTTGAGAGACGGTTGCCTGCTGATATGCTTCGAGGACAGTTGAGGCGTAATAACCGCAGGTAATTGAATATCTGGCTCCGGCGTTTTTTCGCTTGATTCCTTATCCTTATGCAAAGAGTCGGACGAGGATTTAAACGCGTCTCCGTAAAGACGCTTTTCTTCGCTATTCTCATCCAGCCTGTATTCGTCAATAATCGTGCTTGCTGTAGGAGTATCTTCACCTGAAGAGTGGGCAATGGCCAATGACGGTGAGTGAACACACACAAATCCACCTTTCACTTCTTGGAATTTGACATCCAACCTCGTCAAGACATTTATGATGTTATAACGAATAACAGGTAATGGCTTTGTCGAAGTTGTTTGCACACTGAAAAAGCCCTTCAAGAAGAGAGTCTTCGGATATTCAATAGAAGGCATGCTGTTGCGTCTAGCTTTATTAAACTGTTCAACAATCTGCTCTTCAGTCAAGTTCGGAAGTTGTTCGTGATCTTGTTCGTCGAGCGTAACATCGTCAAAATACACATCATCCTTTCTTCCCTGGTGAGAATCCTCGTCTTCGTCGCTATTCTGAGAAACCATTGCATTGGGTAAAGCTGGATGATGGCCACCACCTCTATAATAGGCAGTATCCTTTCTTGCATGACCTCCAACAGACTTCGCTCTAGCAGTTGGATGAAATTTCTTGGTCTCAACAGGAACAGCTTCAGACTCAGACTTCTCTGTTTTGATTGAGTTGCTTGCTCCAGCCATCTGACTAGTATTGATATTAGGCAACGGAGGCAAGTACTCGACGGGAACGAAACCGTGAAACTTGTTTCCAGACACAGAAGAAGATCTTGAGTGACTCTTGTAGTTTGGAACTTGTTCACTGGGTGGTCTTTGTTGCTTCACAAGTTGATCCTTTTCAAGGTTCGCCATTGAAGTGCTTGATTTTTCCTTAGCCGTGACCTTCATACTGACACCACGACGGACCATTGGGTCTCTCTTGCTGGAGGTAGATGATTGTGGCAGTAATCTCGAGGGTGTATCATTAAACGTTGTCTTCGGCGTAGCCAACGGTTCGTCACCGAATGAATCCCTTTTGGGTGTTCCGCTTTTGGTTGGCGAAGCAGGATTCTTAGATCTCTTGGCTGATAATTTCCTGAGCAAAGAATTGAAACCCACTGGCTTGCCCGCATTTGGATCCAAGGTCTCATGTGTAACCGAAGTGCTTGGGCTCTGAGGCAATATTTGTTGTTGCATCCGATCCCCATCGTCAGTTACAGGCGACTGTGACTTGCGGTTCAATGAACTTGGAATTGCTGAAGTGTGAGCCTGCTCTGGAACTTGCAAAGTTGGAA
This sequence comes from Sungouiella inulinophila, assembly GCA_030562885.1. Classification (NCBI taxonomy): domain Eukaryota; kingdom Fungi; phylum Ascomycota; class Pichiomycetes; order Serinales; family Metschnikowiaceae; genus Sungouiella; species Sungouiella inulinophila. The sequence goes on from JAKUAG010000016.1 coordinate 256,994, forward strand.
TATTTTGAGGTGGCAGAGCGGTCGGCTTCTGACTTGGCTGAGTGCGGAACGGGTTTTCCGCACTCGCCTCTGGGCGAGTTTCCTGAACCACTGGCGGCTTTGGCGTTTGCGGCAGTGGGACTTGTTGCTTCAGAAGTGTCTGAGAAGAACTTCTGATGGGCGCGGGAATATCATGCTTCACAGGAGGCAAGCTTTGGGTGCTTGCGTCTGCAAAAGCAGCATTTCCTGCTTGCTGTCTCATCTGGGCCCTGATAGCCTCTTCCTTGGCTTTCTTACGCTTACGCATCTCATCAACCAAGTAGTAAATGGAGACCAAAGGATGAAAACCACTGGTTGGATCAGGAAGTGGCATCATCAGGTGTCCCTGTTTGTTTGCTTTGTACCAATTTTCGGAGCTAACTTGATACTCCGCGCTGTTAATGATGTTTGTCAATTCCTCAGACACCAATGGTGCCAGTCCAAGGTCAAAAGAAGCAATGGTGTGAATAATTTCAGGATCCAATGGTAATGTGAGAGGGACTCGCTTTGGCATGTAGTTTGGTGCGGCAATCTCGTACCCCTTATTCATCCAAGGATGCTGAATCACTTCCTGAAGTGTTGCTCTCCTGCTGGGATCAACCACAAGCATGCGAGATAAGAGCGAAACGCATTCCTTGGAGATGAACGAGGGATACTCAACGTTACCCTTTTTGATCTTCTCATGCAATACAGAAACGACCGGGTCGTCGAATGGGACTTTACCGCACACCAAAACATACAATACCACGCCGAACGACCACACGTCCACCTCGGGACCAGTGTACGGTTTAGCGCTCAATAACTCGGGAGCAGCAAAATACAACGAACCGCAGTAGGTCTTGAGCAAATGCTTCGGCATGTACAAGTTCGACAAGCCAAAGTCGATGATTTTGATATCACCCTTCTGGTTGATCATAATATTTTCAATCTTCAAGTCTCTGTGTACCACGTTGTTGCGGTGGCAGTAGTCGAGAGCCAGCGCAATCCCCCTAGCAAACTTACGAGCATACTTCTCGTTAAGGGAGCCGTGCGACACAATGTAGTCAAGCAACTGGCCACCTTCCACGTACTCGAAAAGCATGTAGTAGTGGTTTGTCATGGGCACCATCTCGTAGAGACGGCAAATATGCGGGTGGAAAAGAAGACGGCCCAAAGCACCTTCACGGATGGTTCGCTTATCTCTGGCCACCTCCTTCTCGAACTCTTTTTGTCGCTGAGCAGCCTCTTCTGCGGATTTGAAAGGCGGGTCGTTGGCATGAGCACGCTGATACAACTTAGCAGCACGTGGCACAATCTTCACAGCACACTTTTCGTTGGTAACGTTATGGCGTGCCAACTTCACCTTCCCCATGGAGCCCGCACCAATGGTCCGGATGAAGTCCCAGTCGCCTATGGATTTCCGGTGGAACTGCTGTTGCTGCTGTTGCTGCTGATGCTGAGATGAATGCGACAGCTTATGCTGCGAGTGTGGATTGCCGTGGCTCAGCGACCGTTGGCCTTCCTGGTGGTGCAGATGTTGAGTCAGGTGCTGACTCAGATGCTGACTCAGATGCTGACTCAGATGCTGACTCAGATGCTGGCTCAGATGTTGGCTCAGATGGTGGTGCAGGTGGGGATGCTGGTTTGAGGGAGGAATCTGGGGCAGGGGCTGTGCGGCACCCTTGGCGACAAAATTGGCCGGCGGCAACAACTCCAGAGCGAGGGGCGGCCCCCGTGAGTTGCTGGGAATTCGAGTGTGAGGCGTGTGCGTTGGTTTAGCAGATCCCTCGCCTACGTCTGTTCTTGAATTCTTAACGGAATTGGACACCGACCGGAGCATGCGAGGCGTCGCCGGTTGTCCGGGCGCCAGCGTGTAGTCGTGGGTATGGCGATCGTTTGGCAGATCCATGATTGGCTTCGGTTGGCGGCGGTTAAGAGCAGCAGACTAATACCGGTCTTGATAAGGAAATTGAGACACCACAAGAGGGTCTAGCGGGCGGAGATTGTCGGTAAGACGGCCGGTTTTTCGCAAAGAAACAACGGAACTTACGAGCAGCAGCACAATGGGAAGTTTGGGGCTTTGGCGGGCGGAAACGTCTCAACACCGGTAGATGTTTGCTCTTCCTGGTGGACGGCACAGAATCGAAGTCTTGCAGGGAAAATAACAGCTAAAGGCGCCACGCAAGGTGAATTGAGGCACAGATCTGGAAGGAAAGGTGACGCTCGGAAACCAATGGCAGTGTTGGGAGGCAAAATGGCTGACGGTAAAGTTGTGAGTTAATCGAGGACGGTGCTATGAGGTTTTTTGGTTGGCGCACGTCAGGGGTCCATTCCGAGTTGTAGTGGGGAGGGGGAAGCAAGCGGAGAGGGTGCGGGGGTTAGAGAGTGGGAGGATGGTTGTGAGGGTTTTGAGGAAATATGATTGGCTTTTTGTTTTGTTTTTCTTTGGTTTTGGAATTTTTACGTTGTGTTCCAGGGTTCATTTGTGGAGTGCGAGTGCATTAGCCAAGTAAATTTAAGAATGCGAGTGCGAAGTTACCGATCGGAGAAGGTTAATAGAGGAGAGGACGGGAGAAGCGGAAATGAAAATGAAAAGAATTCGGAGAAAAAAATTAAGTGACAGAATGAGAAGATAGAATTTTGGAAAATGGAGAGAATCGTGGAATGGAAAGGTAGAAAGTGGTGGAATATAAAAACCAGAAGGAGTCCTACATCGAGCACAGGTGCAGAAAGTTTAAATTTAAAGGCGGAGATAGACCCTAGATGCGTAAAACTAAGATTTCGGGGGACATCGGGTGAGGATGAAACGAATGTAGAGATAATGGGGAAATCGAATGATAGGGAGCACGGGGATTTCGATGATGGAGGTTACGTAAATGGCGATATAAAGTAAGCGAGTGGCTTTGGTGGAACCGAGCTAGATAAATGAGAAGGAGGTGAAGAGTATGAACTGTTACATGGACAATGACGGCTGTAGGAATGGATTCTGATAAATAAATGGATTCTAGTAAATGAATGGATTCTGATAAATGAATGGATTCTGATAGATCCAGATGAAATCAGGGATCATAATTGAAAGATCTCATAAGATTCAGATAAGATGAATGGACCTAGGCAAATGAGTGGAACTGGATGCTAGACTCAAAATGTGTAACTTGTGACACACAACGACACTGCAATTGCTCTCAGACAGCTCCACAAAGAAGCCACCTGCTCCTACACTATAGTGAGTGTGGGCTACAGGGCCACCACAGCTCATCTTGAGTGGTTAGAAGACTACTGTTTATAGTGGACAACTCTTCAACCATCTACATCATGGACATCGTCTACTCAACCGTCTATATCATGGACATCTACTGATCGCATCTATATTCTTCAATATTCGTGTATTAGCAATCTAGTGCTTGTGGTGCTTCAAGTGAGACTGGTACTCCCAGGTGTAACCGAAAAGAATGATGAGCACGGCAAGATGAACCAATGGCTTACCAGATGCATTCTCTCCGTCAAAGTAGGCAGCCTTGTACTTGCCCCATGGGGTGACTGGCTTCTTGGCAGCTGGAGCTGGGCCAGTTGGCAACTTCTTGTAGAAAGAGACAACCTCGGCCATTCTCTTGGCGTTAGGGTTGGATCCAAGGTTCTGTGGGTTAGTACTGGAGATATGGGATGGGGAATGAGAAGAAAGAACTGAGAATTGAGAACTGGGGACTGGAGACTGGACCATTTGGAAGATTTGAGGAGTGGGATAGGAATGGGTAGGGAATCGAGGAAAAACACAGGCGACACAGGCGGACCACGGAAAACAGCCAAGACAGGATATGATGATCATTTGGATGGGATTATCACTTAGCATGAAGGTTGGTCTTCGAATTAGATGGACGGTCTTTGAATTGGAAAGTTGGACGTTTGTTCTTTTTTTTTTCCACATATAGGCAAGTCCGATTGATAGGAACAACGCAGCGAATAAAGACGGAAATTTCAACATAGAACATTCAAATAAGCTCCAATTCCAAACAGTTCTCCACAATTCTAATCTATTGTATTCGTTTCTCATAGCGCTCAAGGGCCCGACATTTCGAGCCGAAAATCCCTCGAAGCGATCACCTAACATACCTTGGCAGAAGCAATCTTGGGAGGAATCAAGGTGGACAATTGTCTTCTGATGATGAACGAGGACATGATGGTGTGTGGATAGAAGAAGTTGAAGGTGTTTTTCGGGTCGGATTTTTCCCGTTGCGACCACGACCTCTCATTCGCTAGGACTGTATGCAGGTCGTCAAGGTCGAGAGAGAGGAACAACGGTTGGATTTTTGGGGGGATTTAGAGGGAGAGGGGAGGGGAGAATGAGGAAGGCCGGTGGATATGGGTTGCCAGGTTTGGGAGCCTGAAGGGAGAAATTGGTGGAGATTCGAAGGTTTGGAGGTGGGTCACGTGATGTGAGTAGCAGTGGGTAGCAGTGTGGTTTAGTAGAGTACGTATGGAGTTGTCAGATAGAAGATAAAATTTGTTTTAGTGGAGAAAGGAGTACTTTTGGAAGGGTCAGGTAGTATTCCGATTTTGGTTAAGTAGAGAAAAGAGTAAGTTGGAAGTGTCGATAGAAGACGAGATTTGATTTAGTGGAGAAAAGAGTAAGCCATGAAAGTGTCAGATAGAAGACGAGATTTGATTTATTAGAAAAAAGAGAAAGTCATGAAAGTGTCAAATAGTATACTAATTTGGTTTAGTAGAGCAAAGAGTAGTTTGGAATTGTCAGTTATAAGGCGAAATTTGATTTCGTAGAGTAAAGGGTAAGTCAATAGAAGTGTCAGATAGTAGTCCAATTTTGGTATGGAAATGTAAGACGAAAAACTCATGTCGGTACTTTTTTATTGTCTCAATTCTCGTGGATGGCAATCTGAGTGTCTTGGTTGAGATCCAGTTCAATCCAGATGTACAGCATCCAATCAAGAATAATCAAGTAAGCGTCACCAGCAATTCAGCATAATCTGACTTATGACGTTCATCAAATTTCATCAATTGTGCTGCATGGCCTACTTCCCATGGCACTCCACCTCCTACACCTCTTCAGGCCATTATTCATTATACTAATACACATCTAGTCCTCACTAATGTACAACACTGTCTGTTAGTAATCCAAAAAAAAAAAGTCCATCGAAAATAATTCACATACCGTTGTTTCCTCTGATAAACACATCGCCGAACGCCTTTCCAGCCACCTCGTTGACGTACTCTTTGGCAGAATCCAAAACCACATTCATGTAGCCGTCAATGCTCTGCAAATTGCCTTGGTACAGCACGCCGTTATGAAGCCTGACCACCACGGAGCTTCCGATGATGGAGCTGAGGAACTTGGAGGGGTCTGTTTTCTGGTCGTCGGCCATCTTTAGAGTAGGATAGAAGGTAGTGGCCGAATTTTCTGATAGTTAGTGGTCGTGCACAGACCATAAACACCATAACGGCTAGGACCAAGTCGGGTTTTATTGCTTTCTGGTGGAGGTGTAAATTGGAGAAGGATTTGGGATCAAACATGGTGGCTTCATTAGGTTCAGTTTGACATTATTTGGGTTTGAGATTATTTGAGTTTGAGATTCCGTCCAATCTGTGACCCAGATGAAACTATGGGCCAATCGCACTAAATCTGGAGAGAATTTTAGCTGAATAGGCGTAGAGAGAGAAGGGGAAAAGAAGAAAAAGGAGCAATAGGAAATATCGAAGAAAAGGGAACAAATGAAAAATAGGACGAAATTACGGACTCGTGGAAATTGCTCACTGGTTTCATCAAGACAACTATCTGAATCTACGTATCTTCGTCGGCCGGGCGGCGCACGTGACCACAGGCACATGACCACTGTTTACGCGGGCGGCGCCTCGTCAACGAAAAAGTACAAAAGGACACCGCCTCCACTTCTTTCTCACCATCGAGTAAAATTACAACAATGGACAAGCTCAAGGATGTACGTATACAATTATTGCGCGGCTAATTGCCGAATCAGGAAGGAGCCAGCTCAATTCCGCCTTCCCCCGCTCAGATCAACCTGGATCACCTTCTTTCAGGGGCACACCACTAACCCACCCAGAAAATCAACAGTTTGAAGTTGGACGCCGAGAAGTGGCAAGAGAAGTCGGACGAATTGGCCGAGCGCATCAAGGAGTTGGAGCAGGAGAACATGGACAAGGACCACCAGATCCAGGCGCTCACCAGAAAGAACCAGGTGTTGGAGGATCAGGTTGAGAAATTGGAGACGGACATTACCGAGGTCAAGGAGACAGCAGACCAGTCGCACTCGTTGAAGACATCCAACGAGAACTACACCAAGAAGAACCAGGTGTTGGAGGACGAATTGGAGGAGGCCGACAAGAACTTGAAGGAGACGACTGACAAGTTGAGAGAGACCGACATCAAGGCGGAGCAGTTGGAGCGCAAGGTTGCTTCTTTGGAGCACGAGAAGGACGACTTGGAGAAGAAGTACGAGGACTTGACCGAGAAGTACAATTCTGCCAAGTCTGAGTTGGATGAGATCAGCCAGCAGTTGGAGGCTATTTAGGCTATAGAGCTAGGAATACCAGCATAGGGAAACGAGTAATTTGTACTGGCAGCGGAAACGAGTAATTCAGTAGTGGCAGGCATGATTGGGCAGACATGACAGAATACTGAGAGCCAATCGTGTTGAGGGAAATGGGAGTACCGGTGTTATAGCCAATGCACATTAAGGCGTGTTTTATTTTTTTACGATCCAGGATATATTTTAGCTAACTAAACTAAGCTAAAGAGGGAATTCCAAAAACCCCTATTGTAGAAAGTGGAATATGGAGTCCAATGTAAAATTTGAAAGTGATTGAAGTAAAATGTTCGATATCTGCCTCCGCTAATCAATAGTTCGTGACGATCTGTACTGCAGCATATAGCGTGTTTCGCAACTAATCTAATTAACTCAAGGGAACAGGCAAAGAATATCACCCCAATGATCAATGTGATACATCTGGAGACTAAATTTAACTCGATGGGTGGAGGTTGTTCGGGGATATTTGAAAAAAAATTGGGGAAGTTTACGGAGTTGGTGAGTGGTTAGTTTAGAGTGTACTCGGCCAAGAAATAGTAATTCCTACAAAGATAGCGAAATGGGAATTCAAATAGTGGCCAAGGTTTACCCAATAAGATCATAGGTGGCTAGTGCTGAGTGAATAGAACATCTACGAGCAAAAAATGGCGCAATTTCTTACAGCTGAGAGGTTAGTTTATTGGGGCATGATACGTACGTTGGTGGCTGTAGGTGTGCACGCCAATTGGTCCACCTCAGCAAATTCTCGTAAAACGTGAATAAATCTGGGCGAGACGATTTATCTCTTATCATACAGCTGGATAGATAACGACACAACATTGCCAAATGTTTGGGTAGATAATTATTCAACATTTTCTAGATATGCAAAAGTGGAGTCTTATCTATGCTTAATCTAGTGTACTTGACTTATGTATGCTATGTTCACGCCAGTCTTCTCAAGAACAACAAAATGATAAGCATTTTCTAAGTTGAAAAGTTTACTACTTTATCAACATCAAAGAACAAAAAACCGATCATAGCGCAATCTATCACATGGTGTTTGGTTAGTCTACCAGGGCAAAGAACTGCGATGTTAGAGCAGGTGTTTATGCTCGCCAATTGGTCTCCTCTGCCAATGCTCGTAAAACGGAAATAATTCTGGACGACAAGATCGGCATCAATTGGTATCGAAATCTCATTTGTAGCACCTCAACTTCGTGAATGAACATTCGTATCCAGATATTTTCTGAACTATCCGTATCCATTTCTCAAAACCATTCAGATCCATTTCTCAGAACCATTCACGGATATCCTCTCATCCGAATGGGTGCGAATTGGTCTCGCCTGCCACATCTCATACCCAGTCACACTTCCATCCAAAGTCAGGAAATCCAAAAGAAAGAAGACAAGAAAAAAACCATAGATTCAGCCTATCTACTTCATTCTCCGTTTTCGCTCAATTCTCCTTTTTCTCCCTCCATCCTCTTTTTCTCCCATCTAACACTCTGAGTTCCACGGTGGCCTGTACCTTTATCTCACCTATTCTAATCTCCTACCCTTCTCACCGCCTTACTATCTCCGGCTCTTCTCTCCACCTTTTTCCGCCACTCTATTCGCCCCAGCGGTTTTTGTACAATCAACATTACATATTTATCCGTGGCACCTCACCCACCATGCCCATTCTTAGCGGCTTTCGACGGGGCCTTTCGCAGTCCCAACTACTGGCTCACCACATTGAAGAAAGCTACAACATCCGCCGTCCACGAGACGACCAAGTCCACGACCGTGACCATGAAGACGATCTGGAGGGAATACTCGAAATGCGCCAGTTCTCGCTGCTCGAACCACCGCCCACCTTTTTATCGGTGCAACAGCACCTTTTTGATCCTGGAGAAAGAGTTCCCAGCTACGAGCTGTCTCAGGAACAACACACGGGCCAGGTGCGCATCCGCAGCTCGCGAAACTCCAGTGCCAGCTTGGTTGACACGATTCCGCCCATTGTGACCACCACGAACCTTCGTCGCTATTCGGACTCCAGGCAGTCTAGACCTCGAGATCGTGATAGATCCACCACCAGTCCGTCTCGCAGCGGGCGCAAGTCGCTCAAAACGCTTGGGCTCAAGTTTCTCAATGCTCGCCAGCACATTCTTTTGGCCATTTGTAGGGACATTTCGCTTATTCCGTGCTTCCACGGGCTTTTCCAGGCTTGGTGGGTGTTTCTCCGGTCGAATTCCATCACGAGCGCCCACCTGTCCTTCATCACGTCAGCACGCATGTCCGAGCATTTTCTCACCGGTGTGTGGTGCATTGTAGCGGGCTATTTGCTGTACCAGGTGCTTGACGGTCTTATGGTGCGCTGGATCGTCACTTATTCCACCACCGGCGCCATTGTGCGAATGCTATCGATGTCAACCATTCTTATAGCCATCGAGGAGTACTTGATAGCGACGTTTTCGGCCGAGGGCTACACCTACGCTCTCCACACGTGGATTATCATTTCGTGTGCGCTCACCTTGCTCTATATAGCGCAGAATTTTGTCACTTCCAACGTTGACTTGAAGGGGAAAACCCGGCCGCGGTTCTTTGATTTTTATGCCATTGCTGTGTTTGCTGTGGTTCCTGTGGGGCTTGCGAGTTTCTTCACCATGGTTGGCGTATTGAGGTCGTTGCTTATTCTACGGATGGATCTTGATGAGCTGCGAATAAGAGGGTATCTGTGAGGTCGGAGGTTTCATGTTGAGGGTGTTATGTTGAGCTTGCGAGCTCACCCTTTCCATTTGAAGGCCATTTCTGCTACGTTCTGCCGAGTTTCCAGTCCACTTGCGGGTCAAATGGATTGTTAGGCAGGATGTGCTTATCTCTTCTCCGGATATGCAGCTTTCATTGATTTCTGATGTTCTATTTTTGTGCTTTGGCGTCCCGATAGCATGCTTCGGCTTTCGTAATCGGCTCGGCCGTGGCCTAACTCTGCCTTGACTGATTCAAGATGGGAAGAAGATCCTTGTGAGGGTACTCTCGAAGGTGCTTTGTGAATATTCTCGATATGTCGTTCAGAGTCTCGCCGATGGACAACTTAAAGATCTGTACAAAAAGATTCTGAAATGTCTTGAATAACTCCACAGAGGGGGTGCAAAGTTTGGAAGGCTGGTAACTATGAGAACCGCCAACAAGTCATCGTGTGGTTTCAGTGGAGGGTAGATCTGGCCAATTTTAAGATCAGCTCCAACCAGGTATCTAAAAGCAAGGTATATGAGTTTTTCGTCGATGATATTAGAAGCGTTTACTAAATCTGCCTTGGCTGCTCCCTAACGAATCCTCGGATTTTGGGCGCTGTCAGTCCATGCTTCCATGGGCTGGACTACTAGGCACTGCCCAACCTAAGAAGATCGGGGCCTTAATACGCTAATGCACCTCATGCGGAGGCCTACCGGTAAGAGAATCTGGGCTACAGCACTCACTCAGCAAGCTAACTTCTAGTTATCCTGATCCTGCTAGTAATCATATACTTGTCTCAAAGATAAAGCCATGCATGTCTAAGTATATAATTATTGTACAGTGAAACTTCGAATGGCTCATTATATCAGTTGTCGTCTATTTGATAGTACCTTGTTAATTGGCATACGCCAGGCATTCTAGAGTTAATACTTGCGCACAAGCCCGATCCCAGGAAGGTCTGTATTTATTAGATAGAGCACTTTCGGTTTCAACAGGTCGCACACCACAAAAGAGTGATTCTGGCTGCGGCCGCCGAAAATGATGGATTGAATCCTCTGAATTCCACAGTTATTTACGATAAGGATCAACCAAGAGTATCTGAAGGTATATAAATGTTACTCCCATCAAATCACTTATACTTCACTATATTTTTGCGAGTACATCTGCTCCACTCACCTACATTGTACACCACCAAAATCTCAGAAAAAAATCTCAACTTGAAAAAACTAACCATGGGTGTCCATATCTTTGGAAAGTCCATCAAGCACAACGCCCTCGTGAGAATAGGGTTGGCCAAGCGGATTTTCGGCGTCGGCTACAAAACCGCCCAGGAAATCTGCGCCAAAGTGGGCATCTATCCAAGAATGAGAATGAACCAGTTGACCGAACCTCAGATCATGGCCATCAACAAGGAGTTGTCGGACTTGACCATCGAGGGACACTTGAAGCAGAGCATTTTGGAGAATATCCAGCAGAAGAGAGCCATCGGCTCGTATGCTGGTGGAAGACACGCCGCAGGGTTGCCAGTGCGTGGACAGAGAACTAGAAACAACGCTTCTGTGGCCAAGAGGTTGAACAGACTCGATAGAAAGTTGTAGGGATTACTTGTATATAATTGAGGAGACTGTAGGGTTTCAATAAAGGATTACAGAAGAGGATAGTAGGATGAGAGGGATTGTAAGATTAGAGAAATGGGTTTTAGGATTGAAGAAGACGATTTGAGGGTTAGAGAAGACGATTTGAGGGTTAGAGAAGAGGAATTTAGGATTAAAAGAGGATTGTAGGATTACAATGGAGTAATAGAAGAGAGCCATATACGATAGGAACAGAGTCGGATCCAGAGTAGGATCACAGAAGAGAGCCATATAATTGGATCACAGAACAGGTCACAATTCGGATCACAAATCGAATCATAGGAAAATAATTCATCAACACAAATCAACGTTACAGATAGTCCCATACCCTCAAGCGAAATAATACAGAGTAATAAAAATTACATTCCCCAGTTCTATTCTATATGCAATTATCCAAACAACTGGATGGTGTCCTGGCCAGCCACAATCTCGTCATCCTCGCTCTCCTCCTCGTCATCGTCCTCCTTCATGTTCACCTTCTGGCCCAAAAGTGATGCAAAGAACTCGTCGATCTGGTCGTCGTTCCATTTCAACGAATCTCGAGGCGTTTCAAAGTTGGCAATGGGCTCCTGGACGTGGTACCGAAGCTTCCGGCCCTTGGATGCCTTGTTGTCGACGTTCTTCTTCAACTTAGTCGACGCTGCTCCCCTCAATGCAAACTGGAGTCCAGAGGTAGGGTCGTTCGACTGGATCTTCTTGTCGACCAAGTCGTTGAGCAATACTCTGTAGAAGTCCTCGTCGTCGAAAATCAGACTCAATTCCTCCATGTTGTGCGATCTGTTCTGAACTGCGTTGGGAATATCTCCGTTGTCGTCATTGTCGCTCTCGTCTTCCTTCTTTTCGATCTTCTTGTAGCCCAAAGGCTTCACCTGTCTTCTGTTGAGGCGCGTACGCTTGACGAGTCTGTCCATATCTGAGAGGTTGTTGACGACCTGCTGCTCAGCAGACTGATTCAACGCTTTGAACTTGGAGGCATTCATGGCACTGGACCCAGACGAGTTCTGGATCTTGGCCAGCCATTTCGTCAACACAGATGCTCGGTATTTGTTCAAGATGTCGTCGTAGAAGCTTGTGGTGGCCAAGTACTGGTCCAAGGTTCTCTTTTTCGGTGTCTTCTCTACTGGCTCTGTCACAATCTTTTCGTTGGAGTAAAGCTGAGAACGCAATTGGAAGATGGTGTCGAGCAAGTCGTAGCACTTGTCTGTGGCGGTCTGGATGTAGTTGTTGGTGCTTTCTGATGCCAAAGCTTCACTTTCGAGGACTTCTTCCGATGCCGGAAGCAAGTTGGAGTTGGCTACGGCCTTCTGGATCTTCAATCGCGAGTCGATCACCGCATCGAATAACTTGTGCTGCTGCATTATAGCGTAGCCCTTGAGTGCATCCAGAGTGGCTGCCTGCGAGAGTCTGCTCACAATGTGGCCTCTTTCCTTGGCCATCATGGCCTTGATTCTGGCCCGTTTGATGTCTGCGTCTTCAACATCACTTTCGCTGTCACCATCGTCGTTTTCGCTTTGCTCATCACTATCTTCGCTTTCGCTGTTTGCTCTGAGCGATGCACCCGAGTCGCTGTCTTGGGCCTCTTCTTCTCCATCCATATCCTCTTCTCCATCGATATCAACCTCTTCCTCTCCATCCATATCTTCCTCCTCTTCTTCTTCCTCTTCGTCTTCCTTTTGATCTTCTCCTTCACTATCGTACAAAGCACTTCTATCTCTCACCTGGCCCGTATACTTTTTATCCACCACAAGTCTGTCATTCTTTTTTCTTAACTGAGACTTGGGCATCGACACATAATGCTCATTTCTCAATTCGGAGTCCGACTCGCCCAGGGACATGCCGTCGGAGCCCTCAAAGGGATCAGCCAACTCTGTAGATTCGATATCAAAATCATTCTGGGGCTTGCTGAGCTCGGCAATCTGCTCTGCCAAAGATTTTCTAGCCATGGTTGGTGATGATGGACTCATCTCAAAAAAGTATGCGAAGACCTGTGGGTAGTGAGCCTTCACATAAGCAGGAGAACTGGCAGATGGCAGAAGGAGTACTGGCAGAAAGATAAAATTGGCAAAAAAAATAGAGAATACTTGCGAAATTCTCCCTGGAATTAAATGGGATTAGAGAAGTTACAGGAATGTAGGTATAGGCAGTGGCCTGAGAAGGGAACGTTTTTGGTGGTAAATGTGTGTTAATTTGTGCGTTTCTTTGCATCAGGATGTCTCTAACTATAGTGATGAGAAGCAGATTTCTACCACGAAAAAATTCAGCGATTAGAAGTAGATATCTCGATGACGGAGAAGTGATGAGAACCAAACTTCTGTCAAGATGCTTCAGTAATGAGAGCCAGATATCTCCATACGGAGGAATTCAGTGATGATTACCAAATATTTCTATCACGGAATAATTTCAATGATACGAAGCAGATCTCCATCGCGGAGAAAATTCAGCGATTTCAAAATGCATGTAACTTCAATTCCTAGTGTTCATCGATGTGGCCGTACTATCTAGTACATGATTGTACTGACTGATACCAGTTTGGGTTCCCAGTCATGAACGAGCCACGAACCTGATATTCCCAAGTCACTTGTGCATTAACAGTCTTTCCCCGTAATCCTCTCGGCTCAGCTCACTTCTCCAAATCGAAAATGCCCCGTGGCCTCTGCGTGCTTGCTGGCCCCCATCTCTCCCACCAACACCTCGTAACATTGAAGACAGCGAACACGAAATGTGGTGGTGTTGGTGGTGTAATTCCGTTTTTGTAACAACAGCACCAACTCGCTGGACGAGGCGACAATTTCCAGCTCGTGGGCCGTCCAGTTTCCTATATCGTTACTTCTAGCTTCGGTCAAGTGACGATTCGTGACAAAACAGTCGTAGTGAATGCCGGAGTACACCAACACAATGAACTTGGAGGGAGCGTTTGTTTCATCCTGAAACACCATCCTGCTGCCCAGCTCGACATCAAAGCAGTTGATGCGGACTCCCAAGAAGTCGGCCAAAATGCCGAGCTCAATGGCTCCTCCCCACGATTCACTTTTTTCGATCCACTCACAGTACTTATCGATGGGTCTACCCAAAACAATTTCGTCGTAAGTGGCTGGGCTGCCTCGAATGGTCTCGGCCACGATATGCCGAAGATCCAAATCTGGCCACTTGAAGCTGCCTGTGAGGGCATACAGAATGGCATTGAAGAGACAGGAATTATCATCGGGGACGTTCCTAAGAATCACGTACTCGTCCAATTTGGTAATATGTACGTGGGCGATCTTATCGTTGGCGCCATTGGTCTTATCGTTGGCCGCGTGGGTCTTATCGGGTGCTGGTTTGGTATTCGAGATCTGGGATCTAGTACCTCCATCTTGAGCCTCCAGAGACTTGGAATTTGTGTTGGTGCCATTTAAAGAACCTGATATGGCCACCAACTGCTCATTGGCCTTGATTCCCGCATCGTTCAATGTTTGGTCGGAGCTAGCATCCACAGTCTTGGCTGGGAATCCATATCGATAAGAGGTGATGGATTCACCTTCAAGCGGTGTGCCTGCTAGGTGGACGGAGAGGTCCAGAACTTTCCAGGTACTTTCAACAGTCAAAACAGCCGCCTTTGGACCTGTTTTGATCTTCAACTTCATGGTTATTGGTAACTTTTCGAGTGGTGGTTTGCTTTAGGAGATTGTGGAGTACATACACCCTTACCTCTCAGTGGTAAGTATGTGATAGCTAGTATAGCTTGTGTGAAGTAGAACTTGCTAGTGTCAAGAATAAATTGCAGGTGTCAAGCATTTAAATTTCTTGTGCCAAGCATATAAATTTCTTGTGCCAAGTATATAATTTGCTGGTGTCAAGTATTGAAATTGCAAGTGTAGAGTATATGAATTGCGAGTGTAGAGTGAATTACTAGTGTAGCGTACTTGAATTGCTAGTGTCAAGAATAAAATGCTTATTTGTAGTAGTTCCGGGTACAGCCTCCATGTAATAACATTTCGGTATTAACTACGTACCACTAACTATTCTGGGCAAAAGATCAAGATGTCATGTTGTTAGACGCGGGTGTAGGACTGTTAGGGTGCGAGAAGCGAGATAAGGTAACGACTAAAGACCTCCGGGCTGTTGTGGATGCCGAAGAGGAGGACACGATAGTGATGAAAACCATCGGGTGTCTTGAAGGCTGTCAAATTCTCGGTATCAGGGTTATTTGCTAGTGTCAAGAATAAATTAGTGTCAAGAATAAATCGCTAGTGTCAACTATATGAACTGTTAGTGTTAAGTATATAAATTGCTAGTGTCAAAGCATATGAATTGCCAATGTCAAGTAAATTACTGTCAAGTAAATTACTGTCAAGTATGAATCTGAATTGCTAGTGTTGAGTGTTTGAATTGGTAGCGATAAGTATTTGGCTTGCTAGTGCTAAGAATATGAATTGCTAATGTCAATGAATTGTCAGTGTTATAAATTGCTAGTGTACAAGTATAAATGCATATCGAATGATGGCTGTCGGGCATGGGTGACGGTGGTGTTGTAGTTGAGGGCTGATACATTGGATCTGGAACACACACTCAAATTGCCTGAATCAACAGTACGATACCACTTCATCTCAAGTCTTATGCCTCCACCTATCTAGGCTCTGGATCCATTCGTCGGCCCGTCAAACCAAATCAGCTCATAAAGTCTAATCAGCCCGTAAAGCCAACCTGTTCTGCCCAAAGCCACCTATTCAGCCATCTCAACCTCATTGGCCCGGAGAGAACTCTCCCGCTTCTCCCCCTCAAGCTCCCCCGATGGAACTCCAGTGATGATGGCATCCAAAGTGTCCTTCTTTTCACTTTTGATCGCATCCAACTCCTCCTTGTTCTCCGTCTTGTACTCCTCCACCTTCTTATACTTTTCCACCGCATCCAAAAACTTCTGGACATTGTAGCCAGCACATGCCTCGCTTTCTAGCGGCGTGTATGGTCTCTGCCTGAGGTCCTTCACTCTTCTTTTGTGAACTTTTCCCTTGGTGTGACGGTCCAAGCTGATTTGATTTTCGAAATATTTGGCACACTCCACACAGTAATATTGGCCCAATCCCGGTTTTGTCTCGTCCAAGGCCTGATTTTTCAATGCACGCACGGATTCCTTAGTGGCGAGATCACCGTAGACGAGATCGAGATCTCTGGTTCTTCTCTTAGTTTTGTATCTTTTGACGCTGTATCTTCCCATTTTGTGATTAGGTGTAATAGGAGATCTTATCGATGGCTGCGATGAGCATAAATTTCTATCGCACTGCAGAGAAGAGAGGAAAGAGGCAGAGGAGGGGAGTAGAGACAAGATGGGGATATGATTTTGTTGGAAACAGAATTGGAGTTTGAGATTGACTTTGCCTTTAGTGGATGGTACCTCCATTCTGATGTTTCTTTCATTTGTTTATCTTAGATTTTGATTTAGATTCATGCCACAATTAGCTCCTTTGTATATGTACTTACCGAAATTAGACTTTATATGAATTTAAGGAGGTTTTTATTAATTCTCCAATCAAAGGCTAACAAGAAGATACAAATCTACTTTTCAAAGGCGTACATGACATATATATAAAGTAAGATGTGATGTGGTAGTTCTTGGTGTAGGAACTAGTCAAGGTTATTGAGGTCTACGGTAGATTGAGCAAACAAACATAATTTTTGCTGGACAAACATTGGAATCGATTATATGGGCCTAAATCATCCAATATCATCTCCTCCCCATCCGATCCTCTCCTTCTACCGCCAGTTCAACCTCCCAGAAGACTCATAAGCAACAGTCACGGTCGCGCACGTGATCCTCCAATTAGTAATCCCGCACGAGCCCTCGTGTTGCATGCACTCCCCACACCGCACAGTGAGAGAAAAAATTTTGGTCAACCACCAAAAATTTTCTTACCAGACATAGTTCCTAAAAGGTATGTTCGCCATTATACCGAAGTGAAGCGTTATATGTGTGGAAATGGAGATCACAGTGAGCAAAGAGAAGTCTAATTGACGAATTTGGCAATAGCGGGCCAAGTCCAGCCGAGGACTTTCTCTTTGAAAAGTCAGTCAGAGGCAAAGACTAGAGAAATGGAAAAGCACCCAAAAGCAGTAAAAGAAGCAAAAGCAGCAAAAGCAGTCAAAAGACATGAAAGCACACGAATAGCGGGCGCAACCCCGATATTTGCCACCGTCCTTGTCATTTTTTCCGTTTGGTTTTCTTTTGCCTCCATTACTAAGCACTATATAAGTCACGCATTCCCACCACAATTTTTCCCATACTAACTTCCAGACACAATGGCTAGAAGACCAGCTAGATGCTACAGATACTGTAAGAACAAGCCTTACCCAAAGTCTAGATACAACAGAGCTGTCCCAGACGCTAAGATCAGAATCTACGACTTGGGTAGAAAGAAGGCCGCTGTCGACGAGTTCCCATTGTGTGTTCACTTGGTGTCCAACGAAATTGAGCAGTTGTCCTCCGAGGCTTTGGAAGCCGCCCGTATTTGTGCCAACAAGTACATCACCAAGATCTCCGGTAGAGATTCTTTCCACTTGAGAGTGAGAGTCCACCCATTCCACGTTTTGAGAATCAACAAGATGTTGTCGTGTGCCGGTGCTGATAGATTGCAGCAGGGTATGAGAGGTGCTTGGGGTAAGCCACACGGTTTGGCCGCCAGAGTCTCCATTGGCCAGATTCTTATGTCTGCCAGAACCAAGGACTCTAACAAGGACGTTGTCATTGAGGGTTTGAGAAGAGCCAGATACAAGTTCCCAGGTCAGCAGAAGATCATTATCTCCAAGAAGTGGGGTTTCACTCCTCTTGACAGAGACCAGTACATTGCCAAGAAGAACAACGGTGAGGTCAAGGACGACGGTGCTTACGTCAAGTTCTTGTCTAAGAAGGGTAACTTGGCTGAGAACTTGGCCCAGTTCCCAAACTACCAGTACGAGGTTTAAGTATGGGTAATTGACTGATCTTGAAAATGTTGTAGTCGTAGTAAAGAAAGTTCGCTAGTGTGGTAGATTAGTCTTCGGGGATGAATGTAATTTGATGTCGATCAGATTGGACTTTGTCTTGATAATTTGCTTGATCTCTGTTTCGTCCTGACTTAATCTTCTGGTACTTACCGACTAATAGTGCGTTCTGTCTTCTGTTAATCCGTGAATGAGTGACAATTTGGGCTTGGAAAAGATGATTCCAAATTGAAGTTATGAGATAGTTTACAAAGAGTACTCGGGCCGAGAAAACTCCATCACTTCCTTTCAAGAAAGGGAAAAGAGAACCATTTAAATTGTAGCCAAGACTTACCTGAAACGATTCATAGGTAGTTCTAGAACTGAATGAAAAGAGCATGTTATCCTTCGAGGGACCAACATGATTGGACTTCGATGAGATTTGAATATCCAGTCTTTATCTTCATATTTTGCTTGTTCTGTTTAGAGCTGAGTTCATCGTCTGGTTGGCCATCCGCCTAATCGTGCGTTGTGTCCTGTTCTGCTAATCCAAGATAGTGTCAATTTTAGGCTCGAATTCCAAAATTGTAGTTATTCCGCTCTCGGTATGGCTCTAAGTCTCGAACTGTTAAGAAGGTGAAATTTAGTCGAAGAGTTGATACCCAAATTGTAGTTATTCCTATGAATTTAGCTGAGATACGGGAGCGGGCTGCCAGTGAGAGAGGCAATAGAAAGATGAAGAAGCAAGAATCACATATTTGCGTTTTTGAACGCTCTAACATGATTCTATGCTGTCGAAGGCCTCTGGCTGCTCCACCTGAGAGGTCGACTGTCCTTCATAATCAATAATTACTTGTCTATAGACTGCTAATTAACATTTTCTTTTAAAAAAAAGCTGAACAAGAATTACATTACATAAATTCCACCTTATCACCCAATCTCTCTATTTCGCGATATTCCAATCCGGCTTCATCTTGGACATTTACTAGTGCGTTCTGTCTTGTAACACTAATGCGCGAATGCCAGCCGTCAGTACCTCATTTCTACAACTAGTCAGGTATCCAAACAATATCCGTCAGATATCCAAACTATATCAATTTGTATCCAATTGTAACCAAGGTTTCGACAAATCTTACGTAGCTTCTTAGAAACCGCCAATTTTTTTTCTCCATTGTCGTTTCTTAACAATCTTCCTGTCTGGCCGCCTCCTGATGTTGTGCATACTCACTCTTGATCAGGGTAGACTGTTGAACGGCGCACTACCGGCATAAGTGGCTGGCTCTAGTGCTAGAAGGTGACTTATCTCTTATCAATGTTTGGGTAGATAAGGATTCAGCATTTTCATGGTAGACAGGAATTCAGCATTTCCATCCATTTGGGTAGCTAAGGATCCAACATTCGTCCAGTTGCAAAGGTGGAGTCAATCCTATGTTTAATGTGATGCCCTGGGCATTTACATACCTGGGGTTTATGCTTGTCCTCTGAATCAAAGAAGAATAAGATCAACGTGTAACATTTATTTTTTCAGTTTTGACTAGCAGAAATACAATTGCTTGTTACTAAAACGCTCTCCCTAACTGAGAGATACAACACATTCCATTTCGACAGCACATTCCATTTCGGGCTGCACATCTGTAGAATCTAGCTCTTACGCCTGATGTACTCTGCACATAGACGTTATTATTCTCCATATGCAGACCACTTACAGCGACAGCTTAGTAGGCAGCCAGCCGTGTCACCAGAAACCCAATCACAAACCACAAAAAAAAACGATAAGCGGGAAAAAATCTCTCAAAACTATAAATACAGCGCCCTTTTCCTCCTTTCTCACCCTCTCCCCCAATTTCACACCCCATTTTCCCGCCCTAATTTCCGTATTTGGTCCCTCGTGTCTGACGTGGCAGTTCCGGACAACGCGCACCCTGACCGTATAAATATCGCGACTCGTCCACCATATTAATTTTCCCAACCTACCCGCCTTATACCCAACATGTCCTTCTCTCACAAGCAGAACCCTAAGACCTTGGTGTTGTTCGATGTCGACGGCACCTTGACCCCAGCCAGATTGACCATCTCCGACGAGATGAAGCAGACTTTGGCTGCCTTGAGAAAGAAGGTTGTCATTGGTTTTGTTGGCGGCTCCGACCTCTCCAAGCAGGTGGAGCAGCTCGGCGACACCGTGTTGCAGGACTTCGACTACTGTTTCTCCGAGAACGGTTTGACCGCCTACAAGTTGGGCAAGGAGCTCGCCTCGCAGTCGTTCATCCAGTGGATTGGTAACGAGAAGTACAACAAGCTTGTCAAGTTTATCTTGCGTTACTTGTCTGACATTGACATTCCAATTAGAAGAGGTACCTTCATTGAGTTCAGAAACGGTATGATCAACGTGTCTCCTGTCGGAAGAAACGCCTCCACTCAGGAGCGTAACGACTTTGAGAAGTACGACCTCGAGCACAAGATCAGAGAGAAGCTTGTGAACGCATTGAAGGAGAACTTCAGCGACTACGGCTTGACCTACTCCATCGGTGGCCAGATCTCCTTTGACGTGTTCCCAACCGGTTGGGACAAGACCTACTGCTTGCAGCACGTGGAGGACGAGGGTTTCACCGAGATCCACTTCTTCGGTGACAAGTCCTACAAGGGTGGTAACGACTACGAGATCTACAACGACTCAAGAACTATCGGCCACGCCGTCAAGGAGCCTGCTGACACCATCAAGATCTTGAAGGAGTTGTTTGACTTGTGATTTATAGACTATTTACACTGTTAATTCCCACAATTGTGAACCTTACCTACCGTAAGCTACTGTCTGCGGTAGAAGATGGCGGACGCTTCGTTTCCGCCGACGACCACTTGCTCCACGTGCTTCTTTCCTATCTTCTCGTCCAAAAGCTGGAGCCTATTGGAGAAGGGATCATTAAGTTTCCTGGCCAATTGACTTCTGGTTGTCGCCGACTGGTCGCCCACATCCGAAGGCTCGACAAGCTTGGGCAACTCGATAGGCTTTGACGATTTCACGGCTTTTCCGTTTCCAAATTGTCCTTTCAAGTTATCACCAAACACAACCACATCTTTGGACCCCGAGTTGTCCAACGTGACGAAAACGTGATCGTTCCCCGTAGCCACGCCTTTCAACCCAATGTTGGCCACGCTTTTAGCGTTTTCGTCGTATTCGGCCAACCCCACAAGCGACTTCAACACTCTTGGTGAAGAACTAGCATGGATATATCTGGAAAGGCCCAACTGGCCCTTGATTCCAGATCCGAACGACACCAACAAATCCTGGCTCATGCCAGCGACACTCTCAACTTCGTACCTCAAAAGAGCAAAAGCCGTGGCGTCACTAGCAAACACTTCTTTGACGAAAAGCGGGCCATTGGCTGCTCTGTCTGGCAAACTGTACTTTACGATATGTTTCAAAGATTCGGCGCTGCAAACCAACTTAGGCACCTGCTGAATGTCCGATGCCGAGCCCACTTCCTTGCCACATTGGCCGCTGGAGTTATCTCCCCAAGTCCACACATTTCCGTTGAAATCACAAGCAATATTAAAGTTCTTGCCAGCAGCCACCGAGACGAATGTTCTGGGCCTGACAACCTTTGAGTCCTTCAATGGCACCACCTCGTAGTTGAGATTGGTCAATTCGTATGGCACATTGGCCACCAACTCGTCGTTGGCTGCGTATGGAGCATACTTGGGAAGACCAAACTGGCCCAAATTGGTAGGATTCGACGAGGTCGCAGCCTCGAACACTCGTCCCTCGGACGATAAAATGAGCAAGTGGCTTTCACCTGAAGACAATTGCTTCACTGTTTCTCCCCGAGCAAACTCAGAAAACTTGATGGTTTCCACCGGGTACTCGACTCCAGATCTAAACCATCCGGAAGAGGAGAAGTCAGGCACAAATCTGTCGCCCACGTAAATTTGGTTTCCTTTCTTGCTCAAGTAGTAGAACTTTCCACTGGAGAAGACCACCGACTGGATCTTGGCTGGCAAGCGAATCTCCGCAGGCTTTTCCATCTTGGACGAGTAGTGGAACACCTTACCTGATTCGTCCACGGCGACGATATAGTCGTTAGCCACCAAAACATCCGAAAAATACATATTGTCAAAACCGGGAATACGTGAAGGCAACTTTCCGTAGCCTGCTCCAAAGACGTAAACTCCTGGCGTTTTCGAATCTTTCAAGTTGGCCACGAAATCGGGCCCAATTTCAGCAGCCATGCGTTCCACCAAATTGTCCGCCGTCTTCAAGTTCCCCTTGGGGTCATTGAGATCGTGGACCTTCGAGTCGTCGATGCCAAACACAAATTTGCTCTTGTACCACTGCTTGATGTACTTATAGTTCATGACAAACAGATAAGCGGAGAGAATCGCCACGAGCGCCGCAATGCCGACCGCCATGCCCTTGAGTCTCTCAATGGTCTCCCACTTGGCTCTCTGTTTCTCCTGCTCGGCCTGAAACTCCTTCTGAATCAAGTGCAATTGGTACTTGAATTCTGCCGAGTTGGGTGTGAGGCCCTGGAGCCGAGGATGGTTCAGGAGATCGAGCTGCGGGGCCTCAAAGCCTCCGTTGTCGAGTGACTCTCTTGTGTTTGACTTGGGTGTTTCTGGGTTGTCCACGGCGGCGCCAAACAGAAACTCTTTCTTGTGCTTGTTGAATTCGTTAATGGACAGGTATTTGTCTGAATTTTTTTCTGAATATGAGCGCAAAAAGCCAGCTCTTTGGACAGCAGGGATCCTTGGTACACCTAGAAAGCGAAGGCCGAGACGATAGCTCCTCGCCGATGTTGCATAAAGAGTCATTCCCAGTGCTTAGTATTCGATGGATGACTATAGGCCATTCACTATGTGAGATTATGTGTAGTACTTGCTCACAGTCGTGATATCAGCCTTACAATCAGCTTCGACTACTTTCTGTAGCGGAAACGATAAAAGTTTGTTATTTGACATTTTTTTGCTGCCACCTCAAGCGACTCTCTTCTTCTCGTTTCGTGCCGTCTCGAGAAAACAGCAACTTATTACTATTTTAGCAACACTCGTTCACTATCTACAAATAAGGCCAAATGTGGAAGTTTGGCGTCTTCGTCCCCAGAAGATCGCTCGGATCCATTACCAAATTCGACACCAAGAAGTTTGTTCGATCGTTACAGGAACAGGGAGGGTTCACCCCGGAGCAGGCCGAGGCTGCGGTGACAATCGTCAACAAGGCTGTCAACGATGGAATCAGCCAGATCGCCAAGAACTTGGTGGCCAAAGAGAAGTTGAATTCGGTGGCATATCAGCAGAAGGTCGATTTTGCCAAGTTGAAGGGCGAGCTCCAGATGCTGGACAAGTCGGAGTTCACCAACCTCAAGAAAGAACAGGAGGAGCTTCGGGCCAACATCACCAATTTACAGAACCGTCTCAGAGAGGACATCACGAAGAGCCTGGCGGGCGTGCGGCTCGATTTGAATTTGGAGAAGGGCCGTATACGTGAAGAAAGCTCGATACATGAGCTGAAGATCGAGGACACCTATACACGAATCGACGAGGAGATCGCCAACATGCAAATGCAGATCAAGTCGGTTAAGACGCAAGTGATGCAGTGGTTGATTGGTGTGAGCTCGGGTACGGCGGCGCTCATGTTAGCGTTTGTTCGTTTTTTCGGGTAGGATCAGGGTATTTGCTCTGAGATGGAAATGAGAAGGGAAAGGATGTTTTCTTGGATTCAAGACCGGAGACGGGCTTGACTGAAATCGGAAGTTTGCTGATATTTTGGCGTGGGTCTCTCTGTTGCGCGTGTCCTATTATCTGACGAGTGTCCTATTATCTGAGAGCATCAATTATACTGTCCTATTTCTGAGAACTAGTACGGGAATGAAAGGCATTCTGTCCTATTTCGGAGAACACTGAGTACTCTGTCGTGTTTCTGATAACATCAACTGTCCTTTTATCTGAGAACGTCAGCAATCTGCCCTATTTCTGAGAACATCAATTATGCTGTCGTATCTGAGAACATCACAAATCTATCCTATTGCTGACAACGTCAACTATCAACATGAAACGCTCAAGAGCTTCAACGTTCCATAATAATTATACCCCAATATTTTCCCCTTCAGAGATCAAATGTTGGAAACGCAATTGCTAAGAATCTCACTCTAGTTCTCGTCTAGCAATTCCACGCCTGAAGACCAACACTAAGAACTATGGCTTCAGATGTTTAAATTCACAAAAATGTTACAAAAACACCACATAAATCCCCATCACTTCCCCATCACTTCCCTGCCCTCTCTCCTACTTCCATTTCAAGCACTCCACAGTCTCACGTGGACAAGTTGTGCACAATTCACTAAAACATCTCCAAACCTCAACCTGGCCACACGGAAAAGGAAAACACCACCCATGAACTCGCTATATAACCACGGAGTCAAGCAGACGCAGCTACTCACGCGAGATTTGACGTCGCTAGAACGAAATTTGAGAACGTCGCCCATGTCGCTCCAGGGCACCATTATCACGTCACTCACGGCGTTCAGAAAGACAATCAAGGAGTACAAGGACTTGATCAACCAGAATTCATTCACGGAAGAGAAACATCAGGCGCGATTGGAGAAGTTCGAGGCGGACTTGGCGCAGTTCTCGGCCAAATTCGACAGTTTGCGCCAACAGCGAGAACTCCAACTCCAGACAGATTCGCATCAGGAATTGTTGGGCAGAAGAACGACGGTGACCTCCGACAATCCTTACGACGAGAACCAGGCCGCCAACCAGGCGTCACAGCAGCAGCTGATGTCGTATCTGGAGGGACTCTACAAGGAGAAACAGTCGCTTTCTCGAGGAAGTCAGCAGCTTGATCAGATTCTTGAAATGGGCCAGAGTGCGTTCGAGGACTTGGTGGAGCAGAACGAAACGTTGAAGCGATTGGGTGCTACTTTTGAGACAGCCATGCTCACGCTTGGTGTCAGTCAAGGGACAATTCGGCGAGTGGAGCGTCGAGCTAAGCAGGACAAGTGGCTTTTCTGGGGCGGGGTGATTGTGTTCTTTGTGTTGTGCTACTATATTCTCAAGTGGTTCCACTGAGGCGGGTGATGAGAAAGGTGGAGGAGAGGTGGTAGAGAAGAGAGGAAGAATGAAGGTGACAAGAAAAGGAGGAATTAATGAAGTTGGCTTGGTCGAGCAAGATAAAGAACCAATGAGAAAGATGGAAAACTTATTAGGTAGGTTTGGCTGAGAAAGATGGAAAACCATTCAAGTTAGTTTGGTCGAAAAAATTGGAAATCAATGAGGTTGGATTGGTCACAAAAGATGGAAACCGTCCAGCTAGATTGGTCGAGGAAGATGAAAACCCAATGAGGTCGGATTGGTGGAGAAAAATGAAACCCTACTAGATATAATTGGTCGAGAAAGATGATAAACTATCAAGTTGGATAGGTCGAGAAGAAACCAATGAGATTGGGGCCAGACTGACAGTGTCCGTCGAGCTGAATCTACGCCTTTCGGAATTGTGCTATTCGAAGAAAAATACCCATTAGTTTCACATTACCACCCAAGTTTGAACTTTTTGGTTGTCAAGACGGACATAGCTAACGGGGTTTCCCCACTGCGTACCTACCAAGAGGCTTTGAAGCCAACAAGTGTCGTCTCTGTTTCCTATTCTGGTGCCTGCACTTGGCGGTGTCCAGTATCTAGAGGCTTTTATGTATGGACCGGGAATAGCATGAAAAGCAGCGGCGTTCGTGCCACACCCATGATAAACGTTGTAGATTGATGAAAATGCTCTTCGAGCGGTTTTTATCGTGTCTGTCGTCGTCGCATACTTTTGCACTTCTAGTCGATCTCTGATTCACACTAATACTTCCTTAATACTTCCACCGCATTTTCACCAGCACCAGAGCAAAGAAATCGACCCCACTTCCTCATCGGGAAAATCGGCAATTGCATGGTGTCAAAGTGCCACCTGTGGTCACCGGGGATTCCTAAATGGGAGAAATCGTTGGCACCTCTCGCTTCGTGGCCATTGCCTAATCGGGCAATCGGCCGGTGGCTGCGAAATCTGTCATTGCCCAAACGGGACATGATATTGAATTGTGCTCTTCACCTCGACAATGCCTCCTCCGCCATTAATATATAATCTGGTGGCCGCTCTCCCCTCCAAAATCTCTCTTCCTTCAGTTTCCAGTCTGGCTCTCCTGTCTAGTGAATCCATTGATACCTCTCGTCTATACGATCCTTTTCACTACTTCGTCTGTTCGATCCTTTCACATTAGTCGGTCCTAGTCACTAGAGACCATTCTTCCCGCCATTGGTACTAGATATCCACTTCAACATTGGTACTAAATATTCACTGAGAGCTCTCCCTTTATTATGCGTTTTAGACTTCTTGTTGTGGCTGCCCTCGCAACGGCGTTGCCCATCCAAGAAAGAAAGAGAGAAGGTATCTTGGCCCAGCTCTTTGGGCTTGGATCTACTTCAGTTGCGGCCGTTACAATTCCTGCTGCCACGATAGCAACTGTAGCTCCTACGACTGCGGCCGTGGCTGCTGCTGCAGTTACCACGGCTCAAACTGCTCCTGCTGCTGTTGCTCCTGCTGCTGCCACTTCTGCTGCTACTCCTGCTGCTAATTCAGCTGCTCCCTCCAAAGGGTTTCTCGCGTCCTTCTGGGACATTTTTGACAATGGAGGAGGCTCTAGTTCTGCTGCTGCTGTTGCGTCTCCCACACCTGCGTCTTCCACGCCAGTGGCTGCCACACCTGCGGCTGCCACACCTGCGGCAAGCTCTTCTGGATCGGGCTGGTTCTCCAATTTGTTTCTGAATCTCTTTGGATCTTCGTCATCGGGAACCACTGCCACTCCGCCTGCAACGGCTACGCCTGCAACAGGTGGAACTTCTTCTAGTGCAGCTTTCTCTCCTAATCCAGCGGTTTCTAATTCAGCTGTTTCTGCTAATCCAGTTTCCCCTAGTCCAGTCTCTCTGGCCTCTTTGGCGATGACGAGTGCATCCTCGTCATCTCTCAATATTCTCAACCTCTTTCTGTCTGCTTCGCAATCTCTGGAATCGCCTGGCTTCTCCGGTCTTGTGGAGGTTGGAGGAACAGGATCAGGAGACACTGGGTCTGAGTCCTCGGGGACAGCCAACATTGCTCTGAACTCCGAAATCGCTCAGGTAGCTGGCTACTCCGAAAAAGGTGCCGGTATCACCTACTCGCCATACACCAAATCTGGAGGATGTAAGTCGGCATCGCAGGTTGCTCAGGACATCAAAGCACTTCTGGCCTATTCCATGATCAGATTGTATTCGGTGGACTGCTCGGGCATCCAGAATGTCGTCAGTGCCATGTCTTCGCTGCAGAAGTTGTTCCTCGGAGTGTGGGACGTCGATAACTTGAACACCGACTTGCCTTCGATGCAAACACAGGTTCTCTCTGGCTCAAGAGGATGGCTGGCCGTCCACACGGTTGCTATTGGCAACGAGTTGGTGAACGCGGGAACGAAAACAGTAGCTCAGGTTAAAGCTGCCGTGTCCAACGCCAGAAGCTGGTTCAAGTCAAATGCCTCTGGCTACTCCGGATACATTGTGTCGGTGGACACATTGGCAGCGGTGATGGCCGACTCGTCCATGTGCGATATTAGCGATTACTTGGCAGTCAATTGCCATCCATATTTCAGTGGCATCGAGGCGCTGACGTCAGGAACCTGGTTGAAATCTCAGGTAGCGTCGTTGCAGAGCCACTGCAACAACGGAAAACTGATTCTCATTACCGAGAGCGGATGGCCCACCTACGGAAACACCGTGGGCCAAGCTGTTCCATCGCAGGATAACCAATTGTTGGCTGTGAAGGGCTTGGCCAACGTCATGGGCAGCCAGGTGATTATGTTCACCACTTACAACGATTACTGGAAGGCTCCTGGGCCTTACAATGTGGAGCAGCACTGGGGGATTTACGGAGACCCCTCAGCATGATGTAACGAGGTAGAATAAAAGGATTTATAAGGTGATGTGGGATTTGATGTAGGAGATGGGGGGAATTTTAAAAGAATTGACGTCTTCTGTGTGGTGCTCTCTTTCAAATAACTGTTAATTAAGAGTCTATAGATATTATAGCAGATTGTCGGATGTTGGATTGTCAACCCTCTCATAGGCGGAGAAGTCTGAAGTCTTCGGTACTCTAGTCCGAAGTATACCCCCGCGCCGCAACGTCGTCAAGTCATGTTCTTAATTGTATTAGCTTACAGAGGGTACTCGTGCAAAGGAGGTAAGATTTTGCTACTATTTAAATGGTGATTCTAGGACTGAGTGAAAGGAACATTAAAGAACAAAAACACTGATTGTGGCGCAATCCATTACAATATTTTAAATTTACGCAAAAACTAGAATCCTGCTTTGTTTGTCAGTTTATTAGTTTTGAGTGAGATGGACAGAAAAGCGCAAAAATGAAAATGACAGAGAAAAATCATTGTCGTCAAGTAGACACAAGTTGAACGTCAGAATGCTGTTACTGGTCACACGGACTTGTTAATTTCTTCCTCTATGATCTAGATTGTATGATCGTGGTTCATTATAATGGTAACTGGTGATTCTGCTGAGTCTACTCCACGGTCAAGTCGTGAATCAGAACATGCAGAGCCACAAATTGATCACTTTTTTAAGAAATAACATATTGATGAGATCAAATGTGGAAAGTGGTACTTCCAAACTACCCTTACCAAGAATATGGACTTAGGAATGAATGACACTGATTCACCGAATGTGACAACCATTGATATGTTTGACGAGACTAATTTGGAATCGCCAATCATTCAGAGTACTGAAACAGGATATGCCTGATCGTGTGATGGTTATCCAGACCACTTTCACTCATGTCTTACAATATGTGAAGAATCCTCTGGACACTGGAATTCATTATGCCAACGAGAACAGAGACATAAAAATTCCTGGCTATTCTGATCCGGATTGGGCTGGAAACCTACTGAACTCCAATATACATCTGAAATTGTGTTTACTTTAGGCGATGGGTCAATTTGGAGGAAATCGTAGTTGAAAACATCGGATGCACTAGCAGTTTCTGAAGCTGAGATTGTTACACTCCGCGAAACTGCGAAAACTGCCATGTGGATTCGAAATATGTTGGAGGAGATCCTCAACGCGGAGCAGATTATTGCAAAAGAAGAAAAAATAATAAATAACCCAACACGATGTGTCATGATTAACTCAACAAACCTCTTAAAAGCTAAGAACACCTTTCAATTTCCACCAACAGTCCCACGAACATTGGCAATACTCCTGCATACAAACCCAACCTCTTCCAACACAAAACATTAAGTACTAAACTGAAAGTCTCCTACTACACCATCCAAATGTCGGAGCGCGAGCTCAAAAAATTGGCCACGCGCCTCAACAACCTCTTTGAGAGCGTCTACAGCCTCACCAACGGCTCGGGATCCGCCATCTACGCCGATTTCCAAAAGCTTCCCTCCAGAACCGGAACCGATTACTACAAGTACATTACCCGCCCTATTTCACTCCACACCATTGGCAGAAACATCAAGAGATTCTCATACAAGGACGGACAATCGTTTGTGAACGACTTGGCCCAGATCACCTGGAACGCCCGCCACTACAACGAGCCCGGCTCCGAGATATACGAAAACGCTCTTTTGTTGGACAGATTCATCAAGGACACCGTGATTCCTAAGCTAGCGGCAGACCCAAAGGTGCCCAACCACACCTCCTTGCACTACCCGGACTTGGGTCCCTTGGACGAGTACGGCGCGGGCCGCTTTGACGACGACGGTGCCACGGCTAGTCCATATTTGAAGAACGAGGATTATGACGACGACGACACCTCCATGATGGGCTACGGCCACCTCAATCTCAAGTCGATGCTGACGCCACCAAAACCCGCCGAGGGAGGCGTGAGACGCGGAAGACCTCCCATCATTGACAAGCCGTACGAGTCACGTATAAAGTCTATTTTGAAGCTCTTTAAGAAGATCAGACACCCTGACGACGAGGGGCACATTTTGACAGGCCATTTCGAGAAATTGCCTGATAAGTCGCTTCCGGGATACTACGATGTGATTGTCAACCCGATCAGTTTGAACGAAATTAGAACCAAGGTGCGCTCACGCAAGTATACCGACGTGCAGCAGTTCTTGGACGATCTCTCGCTCATGATCAGCAACGCGAAGCTCTACTACTCGTCTGACCCAGGCATGACCAACGAAATCACTCTTTTTGAGAAACAGGCCGAGTCCATTATCGAGAAGGAGATGGCTCGGCCAGAACGTGACTTCCTCGTGGCCACGGCTTCCGGCTCTGACGGCATGAAGTTACCGTTGGATCTGGTGACTGTTCGTAACCACACTTACAAGGTTGGAGACTGGGTGCTCATCCGAAACCCCAACGATGCCAACAAGCCTATTTGTGGCCAGATCTTCCGTTTATGGTCTACGGACGGCGTCCAGTATACCAATGTATGCTGGTACATACGGCCCGAACAGACCGTACATCGTGTGGATCGGTTGTTTTACGTCAATGAAGTGTGCAAAACGGGTGAATACAGAGACCATTTGGCAGAGGACATCATTGCTCCATGCTATGTGATCTTCTTGACCCACTACCAAAAGGGAGACATCCCACCCAATTTGCTTCCTGAGGGAACCGAGTGGTTCATCTGTGAGTTCCGTTATAACGCAAACACCTACCAGTTCAACCGTATTAGAACATGGAAAGCGTGCTTGCCAGACGAGATCCGTCATGTCGACCAGCCGATTGTGCCCATCAACGAGCCTAGAAGACTCATCAAATACGAGTCCCCGCTTAAGCACCTTCTTCCCGCTGACGCACACGACGATATGGCTGTCAGGGGCCCCACACCTGGCCCCAATGCAAACGGCCCACCTATTGTTGGATCCGTTTACAAGAAGCCGCCATACTACAATGACGAATTGGGTCAGTGCTCTACTTCTCCCAATGTAACGCCTGCGCCTGAATTCGACGACAGAGTGAACGACCGCAGAGCCTACATTTTCACTCCCGTTTCCCAGTTGAAGAGTGTGACCGGACTGGGCATTTACTCGTCATCAGGAACACGCTCAGTGCCACCCTCCTACATTCCCGGCCAGTTTGAGGAGCCCACGCTCACGGCATCTTCCTCATACGACAACCTCTCATACAAGCCATACCAGCAGCCAGACTACAAGTCTCCATATGGTGCACTGGCATATCCCAAGGCCAGTTACCCACCGGGAAATGCCTACAAGCCATTGCCCGTGAAGCCATATGTACGTCCAGACATGTCACCTAGCGCCAGTCTTCGTGGCACTCCGCCTGTACCATATGTCGGGTCTACAGGTGCAAACCAATCGTCCACATCAATTTATTCTGGTGTGCTTCCGGGCGGAGTGGTTTCGTACGTGGAGAAAAGAGAGGGCGACGACGATGACGGCAACAACTTGATTGAAGTGAGCGAGATGCTCATTACATCCGGCGATAGTGCCGTGTGGTTCAGAGCTCCTCCAGTGATGGTTTCAGCCAAGGTGGCTACCCCTGTGGGACACACAGCCAAGTATTTGGCATGGAAGCTCAAGAAGAGCCAAAAGGCATAATGTGAATGTACAATATGATCGTGAGTTCCTGCGAAGTCGCAGTGATAAGACAAGCCCAAGAACCGTGAATTTCAAGTAAAATGGCAGGACCCGAAGGCGCAAACCCCCTAGCCGCAAAATCGACAGAGAATTAAAAAGTGTCCAGTACTAGTCAGGAGTCGAGACCTAAGCCTAAGGAACTCCCACCATAATCGTTTCCACACCCCACAGTCGAGCTCGTCCAGTATGCATGAAAGTTGATAATGTGAGATACAACTAGACCCTGCAAGCCATCTTAAAACTAAATCCCTCAAGAAGACATAGAAAGGGTTGTCAGAGCTGACACGAAACACATAAAATTCAAAACACCGAGAAGGGAACATCAGCCATGTGTTCCCATCTCGCAGAATTCCAAGAGTGTCTAGCCAAACTGAAACGCATCGTCGCTCTTGTAGGAGCCGGGCTCTCGGTCTCGTCAGGACTCCCCGTATTCCGAGGGTCTCAAGGACTCTGGAAGAACTTTAACATGATCGATTTGGCCACGCCAGACGCCTTCTACATTGACCCGGGCCTTGTATGGCAGTTTTACCTGTGGAGACGGCACCAGGCACTATTGGCCCAGCCAAATGAGGGACACAAGGCATTAGCGAAACTTGCGGAGGACAAGGGCCGAAGCTTTATCACCATCACACAGAATGTCGATGGGTTGCTGGCGAGAGCAGGACATCCAGCCAAAAGTCTATACGAGATCCACGGATCTCTATTTCAATTGCGATGCACGAGTTTTACTTGCACATATGTGGACAAGAAGAACACAGAAGATCCGTTGACAGATGCGTTGGCCACGACGGAGGAGTTTGAGCTAGAAGGTGCAGAATTGGCTGATTTACATCGTGGAGGTGCAGAATTGGCGGATTCACATCGTGAATCCGCAAGTGCACAGCCGTCTCCACAATTCACACCCATCAAGGAATTGACGATGGACGAGCTCCCGAAATGCCCTGTGTGCTCGTCGCTAATGCGGCCAGGTGTGGTGTGGTTTGGCGAGTCGTTACCTCTTCGTGCACTCGATGGCATAGATACGTTTCTCGAAGCTGGACCTGTCGATCTAATCTTGGTGATTGGGACGTCTGGCACGGTGTATCCCGCAAACAGCTATGTTGAGTTGGTTCGACAGCGAGGAGGCCATGTTGCGATATTCAATACTGATGTCGAGGACGAGGTATTGGAGGGAAAGGTGGAGAAGACGTGGGGCTTCAAGGGCGATGCGGCGGAGTGGTTGCCACGAGCGCTCGAGCCGGTGATAGGCACATAGAAGGGGAAATGGGACGACGTGGAAATGATAGAATGGGAAGGGCTCATGAAGTGAAGCATGTTGAGGTGTGGCGATTGGTAACTCACCCCGCAATACAACCACCGTGAAGATCGAAAGCTGGTTCAGGGAATGTACTTCAGGACCTGCGTATCTGTTCCTACGTTGGAATAGAACGATTGAGTGTGGCGGCGATAGTCGCAAAGTACTAGAAGCTAGTCGCAAAGTACTAGAGGCTAGTCGCAAAGTACTAGAAGCTTGTCGCAAAGTGCTAGAAGCTAGTCGCAAAGTACTAGAAACTAGTCGCAAAGTACTAGAAGCCAAGAACCAGTTGATGCTCGTAGGCTGACGGCCAACACTGCTCTAATTGGTTTCGTCTTCGCCGACTTGCAATCCAAAACCGGCTCCTTATCATGTCCGTTAACGTATGAATGAGATACGCATGGATGCGACCACAGGCCGCACGCAACAGGAAAGACAGAAAATCTTTGGCTTATCCACAAGGAATCGAGCGGAGGTGCTAAAAATAGTCGATAGGTCGACCGGAGAACAAATTACTAATTGCACCACCAATGGTTATCGGACATAGATGGCTTCCCAAGATGGAGGTTCCTGTGGTACGCGTGCGTCAGACTGGCCGATAGGCCGCATTCCACATCTGAAATTAGCGGCGCCAAAGAGCATCCGGCGGGCCTCAAAACGGAGCTTAGATACGGAGCCACGGATGATAAAAGAGCCTATTCACTGCGTCTAGAAGCTCCAGATGCAAACGCGAGACTGCCCGCGCCAGAATAAGAATACTCGCTGCTTGGCGCTAGAATGTTTGGAACGATCGGACCATGTAGCGACAATACCTTGCGCGGTGCCTTTTGCATGTGAGATCGATTGCCTTTCTGCACCAGCACCTGGCAACAAGGGTAGGTGGAGAAGCGGCCTAGTGGGTAGGGCTTGAAGGGGTATGAAGTGAAACTGGGCATAGAGGTTAATAAACCGGAAGACAATGAGCAAGAGGGGAAACTGGGGAATTGCAAAAGACAATCGCTTTCGGAGATGAGAACTGCCGAGTAGGACGTTAATAGATGAGAGCCGAATAGCAAGGTAATAGATAGGGATGCCAATTAGCAAGTTGATAGATGAGCTGAAGTTGATAGATGAGCTGAAGTTGATAGATGAGAGCTGCAAAATATGGGAACAGACGAGTCTTTAATAGTCAGCCTTAAATGACCATAAAGACCATAAATGAGCCAAATGGATGCAAAAACGCGTCCTGAGGCCCACACTTCGCCCTACTGTTAATGTAGTCATAAACGTTCATCTAAAAATCGATTCCTCGCCTGGACGCCCGCGCCCAGTGAGTGGTGTTTCTCCCAATTCAAACGTACAGAGATTTTCGCCCAACAGACGAACAAAAGACGCTGGTAGCTTTCGGTTGGGCGACCCCCGGCCGCGGTAAAACGGGTTACCAACGTAGGTGGCCACCGTGTTGCGTCGCTCGATGCGACGCGGTTTTGGAGTGATCAGCAGCGCCAGAAGCAGCCGTACGCCCAACGGGTTAGGCCTGATAGACTCGGCGCGGGCCGGCTTCAGCAACGAGAGGGTGCGGCGCATGCCAGGGCGCAGATCGCTGGCAGGGTAGATGGGGGTGAAATTGGAGCGAGAGAAGGCAGCGCAGGAGGGGCCGGCGCTGGGGTTAGGTGAACATGGCGGGATGGAGCCGATAGGCGCACCAGCTGACGTATCGATAGAGGCGCCAAGTGAGGGGCCATTGGGACCAATTGAATGACCAATTGATGCAAGGCTGGCTTCGTCCCGTCCAGGGCCGTAGTTGGTGGTGTAGACGGCATTGTGACTTGTGTGGATGTTAATTGAAACGGGATTGTTGAGGTTGAGATGCGTAGAATGTGTGGACTGTGGGCTGTTGCAGTTGGTGGAATTGCAGATGGCAGAACTGGAGAAATTGCAGTCGGAATTGTTGGCGTTCTCCTCGCCGTTCAAGTCAAAGACCCCAGGGTACTCGAGCCTAGGAACATCCTCCAGGTCCCGAGGCCCAAGTAACGGCGAAGAAAGCCGCAAAGTGCACCCAATGGCCAGCGACGCTAGCTTGGCTGTCACCTGATGGTAGCTCTCCAAGTATCGAGAATCGAACTCGTCCAACGCATCCACAAGATTGTCCACCTCCATCACAGTCGGCGGTTGTGTGGAGAGTTGGAGGTTGAGTAGGCGACTACCAGTGCGGACCGCATGGTATTTATTACCACTACGGCCTCCGATAAATCACCAAACAGGAATGGTAATGCATTGGATACTTGCATCATTGCAGGTTCCTCTGCGGGTCGAGCGCCAATACGATCGTCGTCTGCGAGGCCCTACACAGGCTAATGTTTCAGTCGGCGCCAGTGCTGCGCACCGGTGCTGGACATTGACAATTAATTCCGAGGTGAGCGGTTCCCCTATTGGCGGAGGAAGGAAAGTAAAGACCGAAAGCCACAGGTGCGAAGCGAAGGCCCGAAAAGAGCAGGAATCCGAGCTGAAGGAAGAGAGAAGGGTCACCGCAAAATACATCATGATAGCCACAATACTATCAAGGGCAAATCGGAACAAACAACCACACCTAGCAACGGATGTGTGCAGTGGCACGTAAATGCCACCGGATTCCAATGACAGAAAACAGAAAACCATCCCGCGGTCTGATACCACCGTCATTGTGGAAGGCCTCCATACCGGCTAGGGCCGCACTGTGCGTCGTTGCTGGGACTGTAAAGCTAAAATGGGGCGTAATCGGGAGGTGACCCAGGAAGCTGGGCCTTTGGATGTTGGACATTGGGCGTTGGTCCAGAGAGATTATGTGATTTATACTCCGTTAGGCATCCCATCTATGCTACTGTTCGCCTTCTGCCACGAAGATCACTATCGACGACTCCAGGTCTAGACTATCGCATAGGCCGCACGGTGCAGAATAACCACCCACAGCCACAACTGGCGCCACGCCTCCTACTCAACTTGGCTACTGTGTCCACTCTACCATTTGGCACGCGTCGCCACGCGTCGGGCCTGTATCGAGCATTGAAGTGGCTCGGGATTTGTCCTTGGTTGGTTCAAGATCAGGATCAGCATCGAGAAAAAATGGCATGACCGAGAGCAAAAGATCACCATCACGACCACAATCTCAATCACAATCTCTTGATTTTGCATCGCACTCAGAATCTCAAACGTCTCCTACTTCTCACCTAGTCCTATTCTCCTCGGCCTGCGCACGGCCCATGCACCACCTCTAAAGTGGCCGTCAACCACGGCCAGCGTTTCCTTCGGACAAATTATCTGCACGAAGAAACCCAGTGAACTCATCATGGCTCACGGGTCCCAACTCCATGGTCGTGTGCTCCATGGTCTTGTATCCATGGTCTTGTATCCATGGTCGTGTATCCTTGTGCCCCGTAATCCTATGTGGCCCGTAATCCTATGTGGCCCGTAATCCTATGCGGCCCGTACTTCATGCGGCCGTGCACTCCGATGTTGGGCCGATAGCACTGTCGCGAGCCAATTAGACAATAGGCCGGAACAGTCGTGCTCTCAACGGGTATCTACGATCGTACCATGGGCCGGGCTCCAACTCGGCAACGCAGCGTTGACTCGTGTGTGGTGGCAACGGACCAATTGTTTTATTGGGGGTTGTAGTGAAAGTTGGGAGTTGTTGTGAAAATGTGGAGATTTATGTGGATATTCTACGTGTGATCCGATCTGGATGATCGGAATGAAACGATATGGGAATCACTATGGAAATCGATATGGATCTCAATTTTGGAAATTCGGTATGGAAATCAATAGGGAAATCACAAGAGAAAGTCCATACGGAAATCCTATGCAAGCCCATAAGGAAAGTCGATAGAAAATCCGATATGGAGAATTTCGGTCAAGGTCAGTTACCACCGCTCTCCGTTTGTTGCATGGACCATATTGCATGGACCATATTGCATGGACCATGTCGCACTTCATGCCGTTCACACTTGCACCACAATAACCTCGATAACGTCATCGTTGAATCCACATTGTGATAGCGGTGGCTTCTTGCCTATTGTGTCTGCCATTGCTCACATTTCCATTGTCTTATTTCGTAGCCA
This sequence comes from Sungouiella inulinophila, assembly GCA_030562885.1. NCBI lineage: Eukaryota > Fungi > Ascomycota > Pichiomycetes > Serinales > Metschnikowiaceae > Sungouiella > Sungouiella inulinophila. The sequence continues at coordinate 293,807 of JAKUAG010000016.1, forward strand.
AATCGTGTGGGGAACCAGATGTCGTCTATAAGTGGCCAATTGAAACGTTCGCTCAAGTGACACCGATGGCTAATTGGAATTCTGACAACATACCGCGGCCTGTGCTCGATCTAGCGATGTTCAGTCTGTGATGGGAAAACACATCACACGCATTGCGTCAGAATGCGACATCCGTCAGACAAATCGACATTCTCAACTGCTCACCGACAATGCCCAGTGCTACTTTACATTCTAGTGGCCGTTTTGTGGTCGATACTTCGGGGGCCCGGAGAATTCTCCATTAGGCATTTCAAGAGAATCCAGTATTCTCTTGGCTCATTCCGTTGCCTACTGTCTTGGCCATAGCTGGATCCATCAATGTTCTGGCGAAAGAAGTAGGGAACGGTGCCTGTGAGACAAAAACGGATTCCAACAGAGCTGATGCCGAGCGTTTTGTCCAAGCTCTTTGGAACTAGGCAGCAGACCTCTTCTGGAAGAGTATTCCAGTATATTGATGGCTTACTGCCGATAATCGCCTTTGCGGTAACTTCTACTTGTATTTGGATAGGGCCCAGTCGTCGTACGGACCACAGCCAGCCTCAGAACGTAGCCAGAGACTCCTCCTGAGATTAACGCCATCTCTTGAATTGGATTTTGCTTGCTATTCGTGAGCCTCCGACTAGCGAATGAATGCTATTTCACCTACAATTCGATCAGTTTGGGCTGTTGGGACCTCCTATCTGTGCTTCTGATGGAAATTTGTATTAAGAATCCATTTCATCTCCTGTTGCACGGCTTTTGGCCGGCCTACGGATATCTGGAATTGGGTCGTTTTCGTCGTGAAGACGCCTTATTGAACACTTCAGAACGAGAGTGGGACATCTTTTCTTTACGATTTTAGCTCTTCATGATTGGACTAAGCAAATGAATACCCAGTAGGAATGAAAGAATGCCATGGAAAATGCAAAGAGATGCAAGATCGACAACTTGATGAGAGCAGATTGGAAACGTGTTGTAGCTCTCAGTTAAATAAAACCTTTGGACAAACTCTTAAGTTCTTCTTCCTTATCAGGAGAGCTGGCTTAAATCCCTAGTTATATACCTGTTCTAGACTTTCCTTGGCCGTTCATAGATACGGTAAATATATTACCGGTGCTTCTGTCAACTAGCCATTTAGTATCAGTGTTATATCCGTGTTACATCCTGGACCTCATGTTGATAGGAGTTTGTACTCGAGATATTTCACCAAACTCCAGCACTCAGGAGCCCACACTCATACTGAAGTATACAGCTCAACACAAAGTGCAGTAACTTAATCAAGAGTCTGCATTCTCATCAGAAAATTATTCCTGCACGAACTCCGACATTCCTGCGGCATCGGAATTGATGTACTGATTTGAAGACGAATTCAGAATTGGGACAATGACATGTACAGCTTTGCAAATCACACTGCATATTCATAGCGCACTCCTATCCAATGTCGTGTTTTGGCTATCACAATTTGCTTCACCGAGCAGATCTGGGTTGGATTCACCGTATCGGACTTTATGAACTCAGCACAGTAGGTTCCTTTTCCATTGCGCTCTGTGCTTAATGGCTGAGCAAATTTTGATATTGCTGCTGACAGCCCCGATATATTCCCCTATAGCTCAGACTTCAGTCAATTGATGAGACATTTCTAGTGGAATGAACTATCGAAGCCACTTCCCTGCCCCGAAATCCCCCTAAGCCAACAGTATCAAACCCGCTAACCCCGGTTTCGTATCTAACAATTTTCTCACTCACTATTTTTCAATTTGCTTACCTCTTCCGGTAAATTCGTCCAAGACGCGCAGTCACACGAATTGACTGAAGCACCGGAGAGCCACGTTTGTAAACACAAATCCATCGAGCTTTTGCGGGATAGCAATTCTGAAAAATTCTCAATGCCTCAGCGCACATTATCGCTATGCGAGATAACAAAAAAGGTTGGAGCCGCGAAAAAGATAACGCGTCGGGCCTGGAGAGGCATAGACTAAGGCTCACTTGCCACGCCTCGCTCCTCGCTGTACGTCACTATCCCATTTCCTAGTTGACGAATCATTGATCTTCGACCCGGCACCAGTTGCCTAATTCCACACTCCGTTGCTTGCCCTTACTAGCCGTTGAAGTCAGTGTGCCGTATCATGCAATTATATTGCTCAATCGGGTCAGGAACGAATGCCATGCTGTGACGAGCGAGAAGGCAACCAAGTGGAAATCTCATAAGCAATACAAACGATCCCCACATCAGGCTATCCATCAGCATATACTTCTGGCGCCCATGCATTCGGGGCTCTTGTTCCCGGTCGAAAAAGCGAGCCTGTCAAAATCTTAGATAATTACGCAAGATGCCTTTGTGAGGCGCTGCCGCGAAGCATTCCTGCAACCACAAGATAGGAAAGCATATAGCCGACATTGGAGATTCTGTCAAAACCATGCCAGGGACACCCTCATGTGCGCACGGCCATCTGCGTTGTCGATCCGCGAGTACATCTGCGTCGCTAGCGGCCCCACCAATTCCGATTTCCGCTCCACAACCCGACAGAATCACGAAGGTTAGCGACTCGGTTATTGACGAGCCAGTCGCATGTATGGCGGCGCCTCCACGCCATGCATGTTGTGTAAAGGATAACTAGTCTTGCAGTCGCGTGGCCCACTAAGATTTTATAAGCGATGTTGCCTGCTGACATTTCCGACAGCATCTTTTTTTCGGTGTTTCAACCGCTTCAAAATGTCTGCGTTTGTGATGTTGGCCACCGCTCCGCGGACGCCCACCCCACCCTCACGAAATCGCTCACTCTCAGTCCAAAGTCCTCGCCAGCCCATACGCCCGAGGCAGAGCCTGCTGGGCGGGCGGTCGATATCCATGGCTGCAAGCACTATTTCCGGAAACAAGCCCAAGAGAATCTTCGATCCGAAAGTAATGCAATACGTCGATGTCGAGGACTTGATGTCGCCGTTCGAGCAGCAGATCCATATCTACGAAGAGAAAGTGAAGGATTTCGCAAAGTCCGACAGGTACGGCGACCTTACAGAGCTCCTCAACAGTTCTCTTCGAAGTGAGCCGGACTCACAGGGAAAGCATTCACGGCTCCTCGCAATTGAGGAGTTGGAGCACATGCGGTTCTGCTACTTTGAGGAGTTTGAACCTGACTTGGCTGCTGTCCAGAATCGGCTTTCCTCCTATTCTCCGCAATACAAGGAAATGGTTTCATACAACGAGAAATTGGCCAGGTACTCCGACACTCAACAGAGAAACACCAAACACAGAAACACTAGCATGCTGCGACCCATCGACGTATTCGTTCTGAGCATTTCTGGCATTCGCAATGTCCTTCAACAGCCACTGCTCTGGAATGATGTGTATCTGGACATCAAGATGGAATCTGCTTCTCACTATGATTGTCTTCCGAATAGGGTCGTGGCGCAGAAGCTAGTGGGGGATTTGGCTGACATATCTCTTTCACATGTCCATTTCATTTCTTGTCACATCGATGGCTCGAGTGATCTCAGTGCGGACGAGCTTTTTGAATTGAAAAAGCAGCAATTCTTTTATTTCGGCATCCGCGGCTACGCAGACCTCGCTGCGCTCAAGAAAGAGGTGTATAATGACTTTATAGTCCACATGCATCATCTTTATATGGAAGTCCGGAAGGATGACATCTTGAAACTTCTCGAAGTGTTGATCCGATGTGTGTGCGACAACCTTCTCATACAATATTATGGCCGTCGCGGGGCCGAGCTAATATTGGACCATTTCAGAGAGTACATGACTGTCGTAGCCGACATTATGCTCCGAACTCCTGCAGACGCAGAGAGGATGAGAGATGACGTGGGGAGCCAAGAAGATAGTTTAAAGGATGTGACCCTCAAGAATAGGAGTCCTAGGAGCTCCAAAGGCCACACAGGATCAAGCCCAGCTTCACTGCCACTGAGCTCGATGTTGATGTCCGCAGCTGCAAGTGTGAAATCACTGAAGTCCTCCTTGGACCAGCCATGGCACTCACTGAAAGTGCAGGAAAAGTCTCTGAAGCGAACGAAAAAGTTTTTCAGTACTTTTGGAAGCAAGATGATACCCAAGCGGCAGGAACGCTAGAGCTGGATGGAACATAGTGCCATTTGTAATCATAGATCTTTCGCAACGTCATCTTGTATCAGCTATCAACTAGAATTTGACGGCTGGCTCCCTCGGGTCGACTTTGCCGTATTGACGCAGGAGCATGCGTGAGAAATTCATCGCCCTGCAGGCTCCAAAGTATAATCAATAGGCTTTCCCAATTAGGACTTTTGTTTTCGCCGGCCAGACCAAACACAGAGCCCACTTCAAGGAGCTGGAAACGTGGGTAGGAAACATCGTCATGCTTCCAGGAACGGCAGTAGAGACCGTCTTTTTCCAGTTTATCTCTGGTCATTCTCACCCCTCCCCCTGACGTTGACATCTGTCCCCACTCGCCGCACTCCATATAGCGCATTCTATTTATGTCAAAAGTCAACACCCCGAAAATAGCTTGGCATTGCACCACAGCTATATAACGGCCAACCTCACTGTCGCTTATATAACGACCGCTTCCCTTGCATGAGGCTTTGATTTTTCTATTATTTCCCCATACTACTTCCCCTTGTTACTTCCCCATATTATCCTTTCCAGTCTTTATGATACCTCCTGCCTCCAATGATTACCGTCTCATGACCGAGCACGCTTACTACGAACGCAGCACTGACGACCAGCAGATGAACATCCAGGCCCCCTGGACGGTAACTGTAGTTGCTGTGGCTGCTGCCTTCACATTATACAAGGTCACGGCATTTGTTATGAGATCGTGGCGAAAGGACCGAACGGGCCCTATTTTACCTGAGCATGCTGTCTGAAGGTAGCTGCATCTCACTAGTTCGACCCTACCTTGTGGCTTTTTCCTTCGCAAATTTCTGCCTTCATCTTCGCCTTCATCTTCGCCTTCATCTTCGCCTTTTATTCGACAGACGTTTTGCCGTCTCCTGCGCCTCCGAGCCTTTCACAATACCACCATCATCAACAGCATTATCAAACTCATCATAATCAGCATCGTCAATATTCGTTATCCACTTGCTTAATATAATTCGAGCCGTGCTCCCACTTGAAGATCATCACTGTAGGCCCCTTAATGCGAAGGGAGTGTAGGTAAGTGTGTCGTGCATACCAACGGAAGTTTAAACCGACGAGATTCTGCAGGCTCTTTAGTCGGCCAATAATCTTTCCTGTTTTCATTGAAGTAACCTGGTCTACCTGCCACTAGAACGGTTATAAGGTATTCAGGGCCTCAGGGAACTCAAAGAAAAGAGATTGTAGGGAAGCGAGTCTTAGCGACATTGTCTTATCCGGGGTGGACTCGCGGCGGTTAAATGTGTTTTATTTTTGGCACTTCCGGCGTAAAACTTTATGCGGCAGGTTGGAACTCGCTATTTTACAGCAGGAGGCTTCGTTCTTCAGAAAATGCAACAATGCATGAGGGAGTTGGCCAACGAATTTATGTCTATTATCACCAGTCTGCGGTGACCAGAAGGGCAAACTGAAACGGTGTAGAAAAGAGTGGAGATCCAAGTCGCACACAAGCAATACTCTTAGGACAGCGTAAAGCATTGACAACAGCAAGACAGAAAAAAAAAGTCACTACAACGCTTATCCCGAGCGTGTTTTGACCTGAAGGCTCGCCATCTCCAAGTCCCAGAGGTTCCAGTCATACCACACTATTGGAGGGAATATTGTACAGAAGTGCCAGAGCAGGTGAGCGTCCACCAACCCGGCAATAGGATCGAAGTCCACCATTTCAAGCGAAGCCGCCGCCACAAGCGCAAGGTTCAACGCTACCGGAATAAGCGGAATGTACTTTGTTTTGGAGAGCCCCACCAAATTGAGTTTGCTGAGGATTCGCGTCTCGTAAGGCAACAAATGAATGGAGTTGTTATAGTAGTGAGGCCTGCGTAGGTAATGGCGGTGAACCAGCACAGAGTGCAGTATCCAGAGCACCAGGGCGGCCAATCCCACTGCCACATTGAACCGCATGTTGTACCCATAGTCCCATTGCAAGTACAACTTTGCATAGTGGAGAAGGAGAACACCGCATAGAAGCGTCTGGAAGACGGCGCGGGCGCGGGTCTTGTCGGCGCGGTAGAGGCCAAATTTCCGGACGAAAATGGCGTTGAAGTTGGCGGCTATGATGGCTCCGGCGCCAAGATAGTCGAGGGTCTCAGTGACGGGAAAATCCCGAATGTGGAATATAGTGCTGCAGAACCAGCCCCCCATCGAAACCACCAAGAGAAGCAAATACTGGTGCAACATCGTGGCGCGTTCATCGTCCTTGTATGCGGCGAGTTTGTACTGGCGCTTGACCTTGAAGTAGTTCCTATAGTTGACGTAAAAGTTGGCGAGGGAAAACACAGATGAGAAGAATTCGGTGATTCCCAAAATGCGCTTAAACGGCCATTTCCCATAGAACTGCACCATGGGGAGACCATCGGCAGCTCTTTGTCTCGTGACGATTTGTTGACATTTGTAATTGCAGTCCAGGGCACAATCCCATTGGAAGAGGGCGGCAGAGATCCAATTTACTGAGTCTTGAGAGAATTTGGAGTCCGCCGGGTCTTGGCACGTCGCCTGGCAGTCGGAAAGACACTGCTTGAATGCCGGAAGACTATCACCCACCGACGCTACAGCCGCCGGTATTAGAAGGAGGAGGGATAACTTCATGGTGGGCTAGTTGTAGTAGACGTGGATGGTTTAACAGATGGTTGGCATGTGTGCAGTCTGTGAGAGGTTACATGCACTCTATACACTGATTCGGGCTAGGTGCATTCTGAGCGAAATTAGTGGGATTTATACTCTCCTGGGATGGATTTGCAGCCTAGCTTATCACATGCTTTGTTGTATTTACTCCTCTATAATTTGTGGATATATAAGGAGGCCCCCTGCCCATTCTGGGGTCACCAATTATACGGTTTAGTTTTCGCTCTAGATTTGCAGCTATGGCTAAGGGCTTTTCCTCTCAAATCCACTTGTAAGTTTTGTACTTTGGGATTAATCCTTGTGAGTAAATTATGAAAATTAGTTCTCTGAATACCTCCAAAAATTGTTTGGCCTCGCCTCACAGACACAGCGCTGCTAATTTTAGAGTCTGGACCGGTGTCACTAATACATGGCCATTTGTTAACAATTCGCCGCATTATCAAATGGGAAAACATCCTTGTAGATCTTCCTGAGGGGGAATGTTGCGACTGAAGTGAAATTGATATTTGAGAACGGCGTCTAAATGAGCATTGAGCCAATATAGCGGGATCATTTTATTTTAGAACACTAAGTATTGAAAAATGGGGGAATTAAGCTTTAGGTATTGCTTTCATACACTTCCCCACAGAGCAAGGGCTTGGGCATTTCTAATTGAACTCCGCAATTTAGGGATTGGGGAAGCTCATGATGTTGCGACTCTGAACAGTATTCCGTATCCTGGGTGATACTGTATTGGAGGGTACGGTTGAAGGAAGTAAGTGCAGGATACCCAAATGCTCTTAACCTATTAGCTCAAGATCCCAATGAATTTGGGGCAAATGGAGACGAACAAGTGATAAGCTTTACACATTTGAGCCTGGAAATTATGAACGGGTTCTGTTCAACAATTCAATAAGAGCTCAGGTGCCTCATCTGAGAAGCGCTGTTGCCGAGAGGAGACACCTGACCTCTAATTGAATGCATCAGGTCCCCTGACACCTTCTTGAAGCTAATAATCTCAAAGGAATGACCAGAGCTAGGAAAGAATATGAAAAGTGAAAGAAGGCTGCAGCCGCTTGCTGTATCTTCTCCTCTACCGATCATTCGGTGCTAACTGTCCTCGTCGTGTGTAGAACGATAGAAAGAAGGCAATTGAGAGTATGTCTGAGAACCCGGAGGTATTTTTGGCTTCAAATTGTGAAACTGTTGAACATATCAAGGTGGGGACCGACGTAAGTGCAACTTCAATGGATTTGTTCACAAACAAGCTAAACCCTGTTCATATTGTTAACTGACCTAACGATATTGGTCGATATCCCTGACCGCAAGCAGGGATCTTTAGACATGGCGATTGTCTTCTGGAAGGAATTGGGTCCTTAGATATTATGTTTGATTACGTGATCTATATCACGGGAAAGCATTCATATTGTACAGGATAAATAATCAGACAGAATACTGGAAGCCAGATGCGGCTATCCTTGCGATAAATTGGGAGAGATACTGATCTTGCAAGGGATTTTGGTTTGCGGAGAGGAGTTTGATAAGCACCTCACTGTACCATTCAGATCAGAATCGCTAAAGATGCATCGTGAGTGGAAAACTACGGTTGTTGGTGGAAAGTCTTTTGGGGTCAATTGCATTCGGCGGTGTTATTGTCACAAAATACGTTGTCGTAAGTGGATGCCCGTGGCGGAGGGGTCGATGCTGATTCCTCTAATAAATCAACCCGCACACACAGGATACTATTGGACTGCTTCGGACATTGAGAGACTTGACAAATTCTTTTTCTTTTTTGAAATTTATCTGTGGAAAAAGCATGACTGGGTCTAATTTCTGGACAGCCGTTCAATTTCAGACAACGATGTAAACATTCTGGGGCGAGGCTGCTTGGTTCTTATTTCATTTTCTCAGATCTTTCTTCATTCCATTTTTCAGTTCATTATGACGGTCCACGTCTCATCACGAACACCAAGCGATCAATTCGTCGCCTATTCCGATTTATTATTGTTGCTCCTCAAACGCATGTAAACCGTCTTATCATGGATTAATCAGGTGTACTGGCCTAATAACTTAGGGATAGTCAGTATGCACACGTTCAAGTACCGATTACCCCGTATTCGACTTCTACACAAGCATGAGAGTATTGTACGTCATGAGGCTGACATACATGACACACGTTGCTATCGGGGATGTTTCTTCCGTCTCTGCGAGTGAAGAGCGCGAGAAGCATGGAAGCATGGAAGACTGGCAGAAGCAGAAAAGCATGGAACTAAGAAGAAGAACATGGCCTGGAATTAAGAAAAAGAACAAAAAGGCAATATAAAAGAGCAAAGAACAAAACGAAACGCAAAACGAAAGGAAAGCGCAAGCGATAACAATACAAAGCGCATTATCAAAGTGCAAGAACAGCATTCTCCTCACCACTGCAGCTGTGCAATTTTAGGAGTATGTGCAATCTGCTCCGATATCAATATGAGCGATAATAGCTGGAATTTCTCTCAAAAGTTGCTCTTTTGATATCAGTACACTACTGTTGGCATGGTCGCTTCCTGTAATTCCTCATTCCCGGTCTCCCTCCGTGGCCACCATAACGGCCCAACCTCATAGAGGAACAAAATCTTCCCTGCATGAAAGCGCACAATCCATGCGGAATTCTGCACGAGTATGAAAAATTGAGGTTCGCTCATTCGCTGGCGGCGAACATTCTGCAGTGAGCTTTAGCCAGACAGATCGTTGCCGTTTTACCGAGAAGAATCCAAAACACCGGAAAAGGAGGAAAAAAATAAAAATAAAAAAAAAAAAAAAAGAAAATGCCGTGCTACTCACCGGCGAAGCTACCTCAATCCTCAAGCCAAAGAGCAATCAATCTGACAGTCTTACAATTAGACTAGCAGGTATGTATCTTCCTGGAGTCCGTGGAACAAAACCTGTTTCCGCAATTACGTATTTGAAAGAGGAGAAGGGTATACTTTTTTTTTTTGCGCCTCTATGCCAGATCTCGCTTTTTTTTTTTTTTTTTTTTTGTTCTCCTCCTCAACCTGCCTTCCAGAATTTCCTAAAGTGCACAGCTTATGACTGTTAGTCTGTACCAGACTGCTGTGGCAGCGTAAATCCCCTAAAATTTTCGACCAAACACAATCTCCCTATTCTGACCTCCAGCCTTTCGTCGCCATTTTTTTTTGCCTTCCAAATTCCGGCGTGGTCCGGCATATCCATGCGGCTCAAATTTTTTTTTTTATGCCTTACAACCAACACTATATATTGACGAAGTTCCCCACGGCTTGGCTCTTCTTCAAGAATTTCGTTAGTTGTAACGTTGTCGGCTCCAAGATTCTCCGCCACTTCCGAAAAGCTTTCTCGAGTCGTCTGCCAAATACTTCTCTGTGCCAAGCGAATATCTTCTTCCAAGTGAAAAAACTCTTCTTCATTTGCCTTGCCACTTTTGCATACTTCACTTCTTCCAGGTAATTTTCTACCGGTTTCTTTCACATCACTATGTTGCCACGTATGTCCTGCCGTCGTCGCACCCTTTCCGCCAAAGGAATGGCCCACGAAGCACAAACTAACAATGCAGTTCGAAAGAGGAAAATGTCTAATGTCCAAAAAGGCGACACCTTAACGAAATGCCACAAACGCTCCCGCTCAGACTCCAAGTCCACACTGCACGTGCTACTGCTCCCACGCGAGCCGGAAAAGCGCTCATCGGCGCCCCAATTGACATGTTCAGCTGTGGGAGAAGACGACAAGATCGATCCGGTAGAGAAGCTCTTGAGCATGAGCTCCACCAACGAGATTCTCCACATGGACTCGGACCTGGCTCCGGACTCGCCCCTTGCGCTCGACTCGCTCGACTCGTCGCCCTTTGCATCGTCATCTTCTGCATATCCAAGTCTCACCTTGAACTTCGACAAGGCCATTAACGATAATTTGCGCTCGTACTACCTGCGGCTTCGCAAGTCTCCCATGGAGATCCACAACGACCATTCGTCGTTTTCCATTTTGAACGATAAGCCTCGTGAGGAGGAGCCTCCCAAGGCGTGTGCTTCTGCATCACAAGTGCCTTTCTTCAGGAATGTCAACTTCAGTTCTACTCCTTCGTTCCAGAAACTCGACGACTACATCTTCTGCAACGATGACGACGAGAACGAGCCTTCGTCTACCGATTCCGAGCACGAGGAGATGCCACCCACCGCTGCCAGCCAGTGGCGGTTGCCGCTCCAGGAGTCGGGCAAGATGTCGTTCCACTATCGCCAGAATTCCAATATGAATTTGTCATTGAGCGATGTGCACACTGAGCAGGATCCTCAGGATATTTTCAAGTTTATGAACAAGCGGTCTGTGATCTCTGGCCGTGCCAGTGAGATGATCGGGACGTCGACGTTTATGCTCAAGGACTTTTTCTTCTAGTGTTCACTTCTGTGTATAATAATGTTTTAGAATTGTGAGTGCAAGTGTAAGTACAAGTAGACGGTTGGAGGCGCCAATCACCGAGATGTGCCCTCGGATTAATGCCCAATCATTAGCCCCCCTCGGATTGTAACCCTCGGATTGCTCGGATATCCCCCCGCCTCTGCCCGCCTTAACGCGCACCAGCCACCCCGCGCACCTTCCGCCCCTCACCCCGGCTGTCACCTGGTCACCCCTCGGTCTCCGCTACGTCACCCCCGGTTCGCACGTTTGCCCCCGGAGCTCCTCCAGCCACCTCTTTACCATCATCAACCAGTGATCTTCTTCTTCACTCTCATGTCTTACCTACTGTTGCTCTATGCCTATCTTTTGGGCGGCATCACGTTTCTCCCGTTGCTCCTCTTGGCGTTTTTCGTGCTCCATCCCAAGAAAAAACCCCAGCCGCAACCGGAACTCTTGAAAGCTGGAGAAATAGAAGAGCTGACCAACTCCGGCCTAGATGCCTTCAAACAGGGCTGGATCACCGTCACTCACGAGTACATCGAGTCTCGTGACCAGCTCTCGTCTTCTTCGCAATCAGTTTCTGAGTCCAGCGAAGGAAAATCCGCATATGCCTCGCTCTACAAGTTGGTGAAGAACGCCAATTCCAAACTGAGCAAGAGCGCCAGCAGCAGCGCTACATCGGTCGAAACCGCCGAAACAATTGAGTCGCCCATGGCGGGAAGTACGGGGAACGGACCGAAACCCACTAACAAAAAGCATCGCTACTATGGCGTGTTGAAACACAGCAATCTCTTTCTCTACAAAGACGAGCGATTGCGGGACGTCAAGCACGTGGTGGTGCTTTCCAATCACATTGTGGCACTCTGGCCCCGCAACTTGTCGGAAGGCTCGTTGTTCACCGCCTACTCGTGCATTGCTATCTTGAAAAAGGATTGGAAGAGACCCCGCAGACTCTCTGATAATCTCGGAGACTCGGCCAGTGTAGACTGGAGCGACGACAAGAAAATCACCATCGAAGATGTTTTGGATCCGGCAAAGGACTTGCCGGCGCCGCCAGGAACGTTTTTCATCTACACCGACGTCAATATCGATAAGGAGGATTGGTACTTTGCGCTTATCCGGGCCACCAAGTCAGAAAGCGACAAGTATCCCAAGCTTGACCCGCAAGTGCACGCCAAAACCCTCCATTTCGAGACCCAGAATATGGTCAATCTCATCCAAACTCTCTACAGCTCCGAGGGCCAGCTTCAAACCAAATGGTTCAATGCGTTAATGGGCCGGTTGTTTCTCTCGCTCGAAAAGACAGATTTCATGAGAAACTACCTCACTGCCCGCATCGAAAGGAAGCTCAACAAATTGAAAACACCTGGTTTTCTCGATAAGTTCCAGATCACTAAAGTCAGTGCTGGCCACGGCGCTCCGTTCATCACTTTCCCTGTCTTGAAAGAGATCAATCCCGACGGAGATCTTCTTGTTTCTCTCTACATGCAATATTCCGGCGGTGTGGCCATTCAGATCGCCACCAAGTTCAATTTGAACTTGGGCACTCGCTTCAAGTCGAGAGAAATGGATGTGTTGCTCTCCATTACTCTTGAAAAGCTCGAAGGTCCCATGCTCATCAAAGTGAAGCCTCCTCCCTCGGCCAGGATGTGGTACACTTTTGAAAACGAGCCCATCATGTCGGTAAAAATCGAGCCTGTCATCAGTTCCAGGCAGATGTCATACACTATCATCACCAACTCCATCGAGAAAAAGTTGAAGGAGGCGGTCAAGGACTCGTTGGTTCTTCCGCATTGGGACGACTTTATCTTCTACAATACCACTGACGAATTGTACCGAGGCGGCGTGTGGGATAAGGATTCCAGAAATACTCACGGTGAAAAGGATTCCAGAAATGCCAATGGTGGAGAAGAAAAGGCGCCCGAAGACGTCAATACCGACACCGCCTCATTTGTTCCATTGTCAACTGACGAAGCTCTGAGCATCCTTACCTTTGATGAAGGCGATACGCTATCTGCGGGGTCTGAAGCAGTATCGTTGACCGACGCTGTTCCTCTAAAGTCTCAGAAGACAAAGCTTTCGGCTACACTAGGAGATTTTTCTAAACGTTTGAGAAAGGGAAAGTCTGCTCATACTCTAGGGGTAGATGAGACTAACTGTCTATCTGATGGCTCCGTTGTGGAGAATAGCGGCAATAAACCAATCTCGAATGACGAGGTGGAAGGCACTACTTCAGACGCAAAGAATAACACCAATACCTTTAGCAAGTTGGGAACCTGGTACCACAGCGAGAAACCCGGAGGTTCAGATCCAACTCCGCCTTCCTCTCCAGGCTACATTGCGCCCGAGATGATCAGCAACCGTCGTCGGAGCCGAAAACAGTCGTCTGCGACCCTTTCGTCAGATCCACAGACCACTACAGAAGGAAACTCGTATGACTTTGGTGCCGCTCTCACAGAACCAAATCTAATAGCCCGAAGCATCGACACGAATGCCCAACTCTTCGCTCCGGCTGCACCTACGCTGCCTGAACCGTCCGTTTTAAATGTGACTTCCACGCCTTGGGATTTATCCACCCACAGCCAGAGTGTTGATCCTCCTCAATCGCTTCTGAGGTCTGAGACTGTTCTTCATCGGAAACCTCCTCCTCCGGGCCCTGCTCCCGACTTTCCTGAAGAGGAAAGTCAACCTTGATTCGCTCAACGGAAATATTCTAAAAGTTAACATGATTTGATGCTCCTTCATTACTCTATAATTCGTTGCTCTATTATTCATTATTCTAGAATCCATTACTCTATTCCTTAGTCTATTCATTACTCTATAATTCATTACTCTATAACTCATTACTTCATTCTCACCACTAGATATACGGTGCCCATCCTCCATACATCTGCGATAAGTTTTCTGTGGAGACTGCCTCTTGGATCAACACATCAACTTGCCCGTGGACGTTCATGGGCAACCCTTCCTTTTCGTCAAGAAGACCACGGATTTTACGCCTCACTTTTCTCAAATGATTCTGGGGGTTCTCCAGAGTTTTCCAATCGAGCAATGGATCGTAAATCAATGTCTCCAAGATGTTCATCAATGACGCTTCGTTTTCCCTAACAATCTGCGCCGTTACCTCGCATGTTATGCGGAAAGTTCCCTCGATGCCTGTAATGCCCATCGCATCCACCATGTTCTGAGTGAGTCGGAAGGGAACAATCTCTGGAGTAGGCAATGTTGCACCTTTGTCAAACAAGCAGTCAAAGTCGATGTGTAATGCCTTTCCGTTCTTCTTGAAAAACAAAATATTCTCACAATGGCGATCTCCAAGGCCTACCACGTAGCCAACAATTGACATTACAGCAGCAGTGGTGGTGTACCCTTTTCTAGCCAAATACCAAACTGCTGGATCAGAAAATTGATCAATGAACCACTGGTGAAGGACAGGTGGATTTTGCTCACACAATTTTTCAAAGAAGTCAACGAGTGTACTGAGAGACTCCGGGTCCCTCAGTGCCTTGACAATCTTTTGATAGTGAGCTAATTTTTCGAAAACCTTTCTCTCGTTGACAACATGCCCTGTCTTTATTTGCTGGTGGTGAATCACAGACTTCATTGTTGCGACGTCTTGAACGAATTCGATAACCCCCATATCCTCAGCCAAAGGAATCACAGAATAATTCTCAATTACAAGATTCCTCTTTCTGGCGTCACGATTGGCAAATAAGAGCCTGTTGATCATGTTGGTGAATTCAAACACTTTTGCATCCTTTCGAGTGTCGTCTCTCTTGACCATCAATCTGTACGGCTTATTGTCGGTTCCCCTGATGGTTATCTGCTTTGGTTTCTGCAACGAGTAGAAAACTGACACTTCAGAGTGAAATCCATCGAATGTGACGGATGCAGATTTAGGAAACGCCAAGTTCGCCTTACTGGTATGACGACCAGCAGGTAAACGGATCTCGAGATTTGATTTGACTGGGATCACCAAAGAGTCATATCTTTTGCTTAGATCCTCGATACCAAAATCAGCGTTCAAGAACCACCTCTTATTCAGCATTTTCTTGATTTTGTGAGAAGCGAGTCTCTCGAGGATTTCAAATAGTTCTTTGGCATTGACAATGCTTGAGGCGAGAGTGCGATCTGATTGCACATTCATCAAGATCTTGGTCACTTTTTCTCTTCGAACGAGATCTTTAGACTTCAAATGTGACAAAACGTACCATAAACTGTGCTTGGAATAAGTTCGAACCAACAACTCAATAATTTGCTGCATCATCTCGGCACTCGGAGGGTGTTTATGAGTGATTCTCGACAACAATTGGGTAATTGAGGTATACCAAACATAAACAGGTATTGACAGCCTGTATGATTGAATATCTTGCACAATCTGGTTGAGCCTCCTTTCGGCATCCTTGCTTAGGTTAGGTCTCTGGGCAAAATCAAGCCAGACGGTGATAAATTTTGGGAGTGCTTCGAAAATGTAGGTAGGACCAAGTCCCAAAGCTTTCAAGTAAAACCTGATGATTTCCTGTTCATAGGTGCCGCTAGTATCGTTGCGTGACTCCATCACCTTGCTGTAGTATTTTCCCAATTCGAAGTATGGTTTTTCCCACGTTGGATCGAACTTGAACGCTTTAGTGTATTCTGCAATAATAGTTGCGGAGGAACTATGACTGGATTCGTCTAACCACAATGCGTACTGAAGTTGCGTTGTAGCTCCCTTACGAACATCGGAAAACGACTTTTTGGGCAAATTCTCGAACAAAGTCTTAATGGCTTCTGTTTGCTTCCCTTCATCCCAAAGCAAATGCGCGTACTCGACATTTGCCAGCTGATCGTTTAGAACCATTGCGTTCATTATGCTTTTCGTGGCAATGTCAAATCGATCGCTTCTTCTTGCGATTTCAGAACACTTCAACAAGATTTCAGAAATCTTACTAGTATTCTTGATGAGCGAATTGGCCACTCGATGGGCAGACAAGATTCGCCATTGATTATCAAAGGAAAGATCCGTATTTGCCAATCGTTCCCTCAACACCAGTTCCAATTCCGTTTGCAGATTTGGGTCCACATCTCCGAGTGCCGATGCAATCAATGAAGTGTCGAACACAACATGTAGTTGCGTCATTAAATTAGAATTTCGAGAAAATGACGATGACTTGGACAGCGACAAAGATTGGCCAATGAGCTCATAGATTTGGTTCACGTAGCCACTGAAATTTTCGTGACATCCGTCGAGTGAAAGTAAAGCTTCAGAAAATTTGAAATTTACAACGCTTTCAACATCTTGTGCACGTCCAATCGAGCCAGATATCATTTGCCATTTCCGAATTTGTTCGCTTTCTCCAGAAGCAATTGCAGCCCTGAGTCCAACTGTAGCCCATGCCATCGGCATCTTCGAGATGCTTTCATTGTTGTACTTCGAGTCCAAGGTGGAGAGCACCTTGTCGTAAAGAGCATGGTCAGCCAAGGACTTGAGAAGTTTAGTGTTGTACTCAACTCTTTCACCCTCGCCTCCAATATTACTTAAAACTTGAAAGGATTCTTGGGCAATCGACCAGTTCTCGTTGTACTGAAAAGTATCAAGCTTTTCAGCCAAATTCGATGTTGAAAACTTCTTGAGCACGCCATCTAAGGCATCAAAATCATCAATGTTCGAGTAGACGGATTGTAAAGTGGATGCGATACTAAGGTTATCCAACTTGTTATTTTTCTCCACCTTCCCATCTCGGTAGCATTTCTCCAAATAGAGGATGGTTCTTTCATAACTATCACATTCTGAAGAAGTCACTGCAATCAACTCCATGGGAATTTCCTTAAGGAACGCCTTCACGTACGATCTGTTTTTCTTAAGATTGTTTGAATCGTTCTTTGAGAGCAGCGTATCGCTGAGCTTCTGCGTGGCAGCCGACACCCACTCATTAAAGTAGTCAACGACTTCAAAAACTGCCTGAAAGCACAATTTGAGATTCTCAATTCTCTCGGATGATGATGAGAGCGACCCACTTGTGTTAAGAATGGACATGAACTCGTTAAGGATGTCTGTCTTCGCTTTCTCATCTCCATTCACAATGTGACTCAACGCAACATATTTGAGTATGTGTTGCGAAATGGATATTTCCTCATCTCTAATCAACATCGAACAAGTCTGGAAGATAACCGTTCTTTTGTATCCAGGGTCATTCTTTCGAGGAGGGTGGGGAAACGGACGCCGAACCAAATTGACCGTGAAATCAACCAACCACTTATCGTATCTCATACCCAACTTGTAAATGGGATACTTGATGGATTCATACCGAGGATTTGGCGCCATGTACTTGGAGGAGAGAAGTGGCGTCAAAGTCGACTTGTCGATGTCGGAAAAGGAATTCCACACTTTGCTTAAATAACCCTGGCTTTCTGATCCCAAGATAGATTCATTCAATCCCATCACCTTCAAGAATTCTTGCATGGAATAAGCTGAGAACAATTGTTTGAAAGGGTCATTCGAAGCCCAGAAGTTCTTGATGACTTTCTCCTTGATGAAATTGCATAAGAATTCGGAATTCTCGTTGTAGTCATGGAAATCAAAGAGAATGATAATCTGCGACTTGATAGTCTTGAAATTGAAACGGTTGGAGTCTAAGGCACCGATGCTTGCAATTGCTTTGGCACATTTTGTTGATATTGAAGGTGTTTTCGTTTTGAACTGAACAGAAATGTCGAGCAAGTTCCGGACAAGGACCGACAAGTATTCTTCGTTTGCAGTATCTCGAAACTCTTCACGCTGACAACTTTCCTGGTATTTGTTTGTGAAGTTGAGAAGATCATCGAGTGCCTGATGGACAACATATTTGTTATTGGTTTGAAGCCTTCTTGCAAACTCGGGAAAATAACTCAATTTCGATTTTGGCTTCATCGAGCTGATGACAGATGGTTCCAAGAAAAAGTACTTATCAAGATCCTCAATGAATGGAACTGAAAAGTAGTAAAGTGCATACTTATTGTAGTCCCTCAACTCCATGAATAATCTATTGAGAATCTCCGTTGCAATTAGCTTGGACTTGTGTTGAAAGCTTGAAAATTTTTGAAAGATCAATGATATCGTAATATCAAACAACGACACCAAATGACGAGTTTTGAGGTTTTGCACAAGCACATTCCAGCATTCAATCGCTGGGACCTCCAATGATTTGTTCTCCAAGGAAGCTTGCAAACAGGTCGATATTTGTCCCAAAGCAGACGAGGCAGCGTCGATATCTCGACTGATCAAAAATTGCATAGCTTTTAGGGATCCAACTTTCTCCAAGTAAGGCTTGATCCCTTTCACATGATGAACATTCTCTGAGAATCTCCGGACTAGCTCCAAGACATGGTCACCCAAGACGTATTTCACGTAATCGAAGGACTCCTTATCCGGAGGATTCTGGGCATTTCCTTGATATTTTGCTCTGTTGGCCCAGTGGACTTTAGCCACATATATTATGGCAGCGAAGATTCTTTTCTCATTTAAAAGTTTTCCCTTTTCGTCGAATTGCATTTGAAGGAGAATATACCATAATACCTCGCCCACATCTATCAATTCAGAAACGGTAACATTTTGATAGCTAGGACTTGCGTTTCTCAACACGTTCATAATGTAGCCCATATCGATCTTGTCATCTTTGCAAAGGTATGTAGCCATGATTCGAGGCAATGTTTTGGCCATCAACTTCGCCTTATCCATGTTGGAAGCATCAGCAATTTCCTGAATAAAGTCATGCTGATAATATTCCAAGAGGCGGGGGGTCGTGTAGTCTCTTGTGTTGTTTAAGAAATATTTCTTAGAAAGGCGTAAGAGTTCAATCAACCGCGAGAACATGCGGGGATTTCTGATTATTCTTTCTGCCATGCTAGGTAGAAACGGCGACAAGAGCTTGTATGGTGTTACTGACTTGGCTGCGGCAACATAAAGTATGCAATTATGAGCAAGGTTAACGTGCTGCTCGTTGGGTTCGCCGAATGCATCGATCAATTTGAAGAAAATCACACAGAGCCATTCCCCTTCACTGACAACAGCCAATTCGCTGAGTGCTAAGAGAGAAGATTCGGCCAAATAGACTTGACCATTTCCCTCTCTGTAATTGACCATCGAGATCGACTTGAATATGTGTCTGAATATGGCTTCCAGGGTGTCGTCCAAATCCCGGATAATGAACAACGGTAGCATACGACTTGCCAATATTCTGACATCTCTGTTCTTGGTCCCGCTCAAGCACTGGAGGACAAACTGAAGGCATGGTTCGTTTTCGGCCCGGGTAGGTCGGTACGTCAGAAATAAATTAAACAATGCAAGAAGCAAATTGGTGGCAAGCAATGGATTCTCATGCAACTCCTTGGACTTTTGGCGTAGAATGAAGCCACAAACAATCTCCGTATAGAATATGTTCGCCTCGAATTGTTCGTTGATCGGCTTTCGTTTGGCAGAGATTTCAGAGTACACATTTTTGGCCGCATGCTTGTCACATTTCGTACAAGTACCCGAGTCGAAGTCAAAGTCGCCGTTGATGATGCAAGGCACGTAGTGCAAAGCGGTAATGAAGGTGTAGAAAGTCATTCGACTATCGAAGATTCTTGCACCCAGTGGTTTCTTGTGATGGATAAGATCAGTGGCGTAATCGAGCCATTGAGAGATCTCAGAGCCTCCATTCTTTACCGACTTTTTCTGGGAGCGATATTGTAGATACAGATGCTGGGAGCTGACGATGAATTTCAAGGTGGTGGAAATAGTACCTAGCAGATGATTCAAGATCAGATCACGCAACGAATCGTGCTCGTTATCGGCAAACGCAACCGAGGCCAAAGAGTACGTATGTGCTGCCGCCTGGGCTTCTTGAAGATTTGAAAGGATTGATAGCTGGAAATGTAGGACGTTTAGCACTTTGAGAATCGCCGGAGGATAGATCGACTCTGGAGGTTGTGAATGCGGGAGGGATCGGCCCACCGGAAACGCATGCATTTGAAATGAGTGGTAGAAGCTTGTCAAGAGGCCCTTGTCCCGACACATTAGGAATATCCTCATAACACATGAACATGTGGCTCTATTGTAGCTTTTCATAAAAGAACGCCTCGGAGAGGCCCTGAACGACTCAAAATGCGCCCGGATCCACCGTAGGACCAATTCGACCTGCGACCACTTGGTGTTTCCGTCTAGTAGCATGTTGTATGTCATGTTGAGCAAGAGCACACTTCTCAAGTTGTCGACAAGTCTCAGATTTGGATCGGACCCGTCGGAGAGCAAAGACTCCAAGTGAGTGGAGGAGAAGATAAATTCCAACTTGCGAGCAATTGCGCCGAATCGAAGTGCCGTTCCCACGTCATGAAGAGCGAGTTTGTGAGTGATATCGTAGTCATTGACTATCGTGAAGATATGCACGCCGCTCGAGAGAAGAGGAGCATAAACGCCAGCAAAGTCGTCGCCCAGAGTGATAAGCTGCATGTAGTCGAACAATTTGGCCACGTTGGCCTCGACCAAGTCCACGAGAATGGCCCTTAGATGCTTCTTATAGCGAAACGCATGGAGATGGACCGCAACGGTATTGACGAGCGCCATCAAGAAGCCCTTGACTACGTTGGTAATCTCCATGCTCTCGGGAAACCGCAGGAGCCACGAACACGCAAAATGGACCGCCCATTCGTACATCATGATGGAAGTTGAAGTGGGAATCGTCACCACAGACGAGCCATCAAGAACGGCCCTCAAGTCGTCGGCCGAAACCGGGGTGTTGAGCAAGTGCTTTTTGGCGGTAAGAACCATATCAATGCAATCGAAGAGCCTCGTGACGAGCGCTAGGTTTTGTGGAGATGCATTGGTGGAGATATTGAGTAGGTTGACGTTTGTAAAGCCGAAAAGGTATAACACCAATTTCTTGAAGTCTGTGTTGTCGTCATGTGAGACGTTTTTGGCCACGTCGTCGAGAAACTGCGATAACTCTGCCGTGGAGATGTTGTGGTACGGCGCCATGAAGAGTTTCGTGTATGTAGGTGAGATGGTGAAGCGAGAGGTGAGACAAGTGAGAGAAGGAACTGAGAAGAGAGAAAAGAGGGAACGGAGAAGAGAAAAGGAAATCAGAAATTAATCCAGAGAATTTCACACTCTACCACCGGCACTAAACCTACACCCATCCTCAATGAACTATCCATTTTCTATACGAATATCTATTTCCCCAGTCACTGGCCAAAGTTGATGGCACGCTTAAAGAGCAAAATATGAGGCTCTGGCGCGTGCGTCTCGTAGTGGACCCATCCCAACGACTGAATAATGCCTAATCCTCTCCATTCCTCCTCCAACAATATGCGCAACGTTCCGGTTTCTGGATTGAAGTAGTCCTGAGGAATCGCCTTGAGCATGGCCTTGGGAAGCATCACGTGGCGGTACTCGTGGTTGTCATCTTTGTAGTGGGGGCTGTAGTGGATTTGGTCGGAGAATTCGAGCACTTTGGACCGCTCTGTGTCTGTCAAATAGCGTGGCCTACTCATGGTGGAGAATGGGTAGTTGGCGAGTTCACGCGATTGGAGTGTGTAGTTGGGTGTAGTCGGCCAATACAGGACTGGAGAAGATTGATAGGTTGTGTTGGAGAAGTGAAGGAGCTTTTTTTATTAGCAGAGGCGTGGTTCTGCCAGCGTCTACATTTAAATTAGAGACGATGTCTTGTCTTTTCCGGGATTCGGTCTCTGGAAGATTGGTCGTTGGCACGGCATGAACCACCTTCTATAACCAAGACTTGAAATTGGCGATGCTTTGTCCTCTTTAATTCTTATCAAATTCCTCAGCAGTGTACGGGGCGGGGATTCAATATTTTCGGTCCAATACCATTCTCCTATCGCTAATTTCTCTAGCCTAGCAACACGATATCCTTCATTGAGTTCAGCTTGCTGCGAAGTTTGACCTACTAAACTCGTGATCTTTGAGAGAGAGCATTAATTTTATTTCTATTACTATGCTCCTCCCATTTTTGAAGCTGAGCCTGTAGAAACCAGAATAATCTCGAGAATAACTTTTTTCAGCATTTGCTGAGACTGCTTCGTCAAAGAGCCGCACTGCCCTTTAACTGCCTTGAGTAAGAGGCCGTCAGTCCACCATTCGACAATCTATTATAATTAGCTGTCTATAGACTTTTAATTTATTATGTTATTCCAATAAAGAGTAAGTCTTTCCTTCAGTAATACCACGCACAATAGAGCTGTCGCATAGCCAGCTTTCTCCCATATCTGTAGACCAAAAAGGAGGGATCAGGTAGAATGTGAATGGGCTCGCAGAATCCCAAATAAGTTCAACTTTCCAGTGAATAAAACGGAGTTATCCTGAGATTTGGTTTCTTCAGCAGCAAGCTCTTGAGATGTGATTCACGTCTACAGGTTTTGCCGTTTACTTTGATTTCTTAAACCTCGCTCTCGTTCTGATTGGTTAGGTCCTTCCGTCCATGACAAGCAAACAGCATATGATCAGAAGATGAGCAGACAAAGCATGACGAAGCTTTCAGTTCTTCTTCACAAGAAATCAAGTTTCCTCTGATACTTCACTGGATCATTATTTTAGCAAAATTACCCGAACATGAGCAGAGCCTTCAATATTGGGAAACTTTTCGCAGCCACATAGGCATCAATTGCATGCATCTCACTAGGATGTCTGCAGATTTTACTAAATGTGGATTTTACTAAATTCGGCTCGTTTTGAAGTTTCATGCAGAAAATTGAATAATGAACAAGCTCAGAGGCATCGTCAATTTCAGACTTTTTCCTATGAGACTTCCCGTAAAGCAAACCCTGTACAAATCTACTAATAAGTACTGCATCTCTATTCTAAATGGAATAGACCTCGATCTCCTATGGCTGGCCCGCAAATTGGCCTCATCGTAAATTCTATTCATGATACCCGTCAGCCCAATTTCTTTGTTCCGACAGAAAAACTTGCAAGCGCCCGTCTCCGTGACGACGACCGCGTCGGAGCCAACGCCATATACTTGGGTAGCTTTAAATTCGATCAGTTGGACCCAAAGCTAAATGACTACTTTCTGCAGTTGAGGTCGAAATACAAGGGAATCTCATTTTTGTTCGAAATTGAAGTGAGGAAATACAATCGCTTGGGAGACTTAACAAAGTTCTTGTCCGCCATCGATTCCGTGGAACTCCAACTGTCGATTGTAATGATTGTTCCGGCTATGGAAGACTTGGAGTACTGGGCCGCCCTCAGAGACTACAACGGACATTTGCGTTTTGGCCTCAAGCTAGTGTCTCTGCTTTCGCTGGATTTTGTGGCCAGATACAAGACATTGGCGTTTGACGTTATATTTGCGAAATCCAAGTGCTTCATCGATATTGCTGTCGAGATGGCAGTCAAAACGTCCCCTCCAGATATAATCATAGAGAAAGATGATCCATTCGGTACCCTTGTCAACTATGCCAAGAGAGTTGTTCCATTGCATGCTATTGAGCCATATTCAGATATGTTGATCGATCCTCTCCAACCATTGACCACAGAGATGGATATGGATGTTTATGAGAATTTCGAGACTGACCGAGTGAAGTACTATCAGTACGACGCGGCAATAGAGGAGGCCATTGGTGATTTTCGGCGTAAATCAACAAGTTTGTCAATCTTGGTAATTGGCCCAGGACGAGGTCGGTTGCTACAATCAGTATTGATACACAGAGGGCCGGACGACAGGGTTGTGGCGGTGGAGAAAAACAGAAAATGCATGGACTTGCTAGTTGAGGTCGTCCGTGACCATGAGAATGTGAAGCTTTACTGCGGAGATGTCCGAAACCTCCAAAATGACAATTACGATTTGGTGATCTCCGAGCTTCTCGGCTCGTTTGGGTGCAACGAGGCATGTCCAGAGATTCTACAACATTTGACCAATTCGTCGCTGATTTTCATTCCCTTCAAGTACTCGAGCGGTCTCCAGCCGATCTATACTGATTTGCTGCTCAAGAACATCACCCGACCATACTTGGTATCTTTGAACAGCTGGTTTCCAGTTGGAGAAATCAGCTGGGTGTTCGGCCACCGTCACACATACACTCAATTAAACCTGGAGATGACGTTCACCATTCAAAGAAGATTGGGTGTATATCCAAATATCGACTTTGCCAACGCCCTCCTCGGGTACTTTCACGCAAACTTATATAAATTTCATTGCATCAGTGTTCTTCCACAAGCCAGGCTGCATGAGAAATGTGAGTCGTGGTATCCGATGATATTTCCGATCGGAAAAGCAGAAATGGGTGACGAAGTTACCATGCGCAGACGTAGCGACGGTCAGAAGATGTGGTACGAGTGGAAGGTTGGCGACAGGCTGTATAATGTTGGGGGAACGTACTCTGTTGCTCTTCACTGATGTTCCCGTTCATCTTTTCTTTCTGTTCTGGACGAATTAGAATCGTTGGTTCTGTGGCCAGATCCGTGACTTGACCTGTGGCTTGACCTGTCGCTCCTGGATCTGTGGCTCGAGCTGTGACTTGAACTATGACTGGACGATTTTTGGCTGGGCGATCTGTGGCTGGAAGATCTGTGGCTGGAGGATCTGTGACTGGAAGATTTGTGATCAGAAGATCTGTGATCAGAAGATCCGTGGCTTGACTTCTGCAGACTCGAGTGGTCAGATCGCGCTCCATCTCGACTATAGTGACCCGACTTCGACAGTCGATGACGACTCTCTTCTCGAGATCTTCTCTCTGGAGATGCTTCTCTATTTCTGTCCCTGTCGTCCCTACCCTCAGTTCTTCGTTTCACCTGTTCTCTCTTGATCTTCAACAACGGATCGTCGCTCAAGCTGGAAGCGGGCCGCTTGGATCCCACCGTGGCCACCTGGTCGAACCTCGAGCCAGCACTCTTTTTCACCATTTGTCCGCCTTTCAAGAGCTGCTCCACATCGTCTTTGTTCAGTAGGAAGTCTTCCTCGACTTCTCGGAATCCAGACTCGTTCACCTCGTCCTCCTTTTTCGGAACATCCGTGTACATCCATCCGAGCTTGTTGAGCTCTAGCTTGTGCTTTGTGGGCAAATTGGCTTGGTCATTTCCATATTGAAGTCTGATCAACTCTTCTTTCTCGCGTTCTTGCTCGATTTCCTTTCTGCGCTGCTTGATTTGTTGGTATTCCTTCAATGCATCCTGTTCACGTTCCCAGACTTTCTTCTGGTTTTTGACTAGGGCCGGATTCCACGACTTTTTTAGGTTCAAGTCGCCTGGCATGAGATGAGATGTGGTAGGTAGTGTATAAGAACAGAGATAAGGTATGCCGAGAGGAATAGGAATATCGACTGAGAGAAAAATGAAGGAACGGATAAAAAGTTAATAAATCGGTTGTAGATCAAATCGTTTGTAAAGAGATAAATCATTTATGATGGAAAATTTTGTTTTACTCTTTTCACGGTTGACGCCTTTTTGATCCTGAGCAACCCTGATTAAAATGCGATGCCCAACAAGAATGCGATTAGGTAGTCGAACAGAATCAGGTGGCCTCCCAGGCCCATAAGTATCACCAGACTACTTGTTTTGCCCATAGACTTCCCTGTTTTCAATTTCCACTACTCAACTTCCCCCACTCATCCTCCACTTTCCAATTTTCCCTACTCATCTTCCCCCACTCTCCCACTCATCTTCCCTACTCTACCTCACTCTCTACAACCTCTCTGATCACCTCACTTCACTATAAACCTAGAAACCGTGGATCTTGATGTTCTTCTTAGGCAACTGCAACTGCCCAGTCAAGAACTCCGACACCTTCACTCTTTGATCGCCCTGCAACTGAATAACCTCTCCCAACTCGTCGTCCTTGACGATGTTGCCGTTACAAGCGAAATCCTTCTTCAAAACCTTCAAGATCTTCTTCAAGTCATACTCACTTGGCACACCCTGCACCGTGGTAAGAGTCTTACGACCGTTACGCTGCTGGATACGGATGTGGATGTAGTTTGTTGGCTGAGCTTCGGAATCACCAGTGTCGGCGAAAGGATCTGGGGTTAGTATGTGGACGGGGAAGCGAGAATGCGGCGGTGCAAAAAAAAACATACCAAATGAGGTTAAGTTTTGGATAGTTGACATATAAGTGTTCTGGATGGATAAAGAAAGTCTTGCTGAAGGATTTTTTTACATGGGTGCGACATGGTGAGAGAGGTGGGATTGCCTTCAGATGTGGGAGGTAAGGATGTTTTCGGGGTTCCGGCGAATTTTCTGCTAAAAGCCTGGCAACATCTAAAAGGCTGGGGAGATCAAAGCCGTGTCTTCGCTTCGGCCTTTATCGAATGTTTTCCGCTCATAGCTCCGTCGTTCTTCCGCACTGACACAGCTATCCTGCAGATAACGTATTTCCATGTGACAACCTACCTAGAGAAGCAAACACCGGGAAGAAATGCCGCTAACCAGAGCGGGCTGTCGCGCGTGAACGTTGTGGGAGCACCTCCTGGTGAAACACCCGTACCACCCGTACCTCCCGGAGTAGCCGGCCCCCGCGACCCACCCGATAGCACCTTCCCTTGGTGGGTGGGTGGATGGCCTGTCTATCTGCAGGACATCTTGTTCAACTCATGGGCAAATCAACTATCTCAAATCTCACCTTTGTTGTTACGCGCTGTAGGCTACACTTTTCTTTCAGAAAACCTCGGATTTCCCGCCGCTAGCCGTCTGTCTGCCGATTGCCCCTTTGTGCTCAATGGCTTCCAAGAAATCACCTTCGCCCTCGGCGAAGAAAAACACCTTGGAGAAATCGCCTCCAACTACCAAAGATGAAGTGGCTGTGGTCAACGAAAGAGAAAAGAAAAAGCAGACGTTCATCACGAGAACCATATGGACGGTGGTGATGATTTCCGGCTTTGCGGTGACGATTTTGCTGGGCCATGTGCCCCTTATTGGCATTGTGCTCTTGTTCGAGGCTTTGACCTTCAAGGAAATCATTGCCTTGACGGCAGAACCGGCCAGAGACAAGAACATCCCCTACAACAAAACGCTCAACTGGTACCTTTTGGTGTCCACTGTTTACTACTTGGACGGCGAGTCGTTTTTCCTGTTTCTTGCGGAGACGGTTTATTCGCTGAAGGTTTTGACGCTCATGTACAAGAACCACAAGTTCATTTCGTATGCGTTCTACATCGCCGGATTCGTGTTTTTTGTGTGGTCTTTGAAGAAGGGCTTCTACAAGTTCCAGTTTGCTTCGTTGTGCATTACCCACACCACCTTGATTCTTGTAGTGTTCCAGGCGCATCTCATCATTGAAAACATTCTCAACGGCATCATCTGGTTCATGCTTCCGGTGTCGTTGGTGATTGTCAACGACATCTTCGCCTACCTTTGCGGCATCACGTTTGGAAGAACGCAATTGATTGAGATTTCCCCCAAGAAAACCGTCGAGGGCTTCGTGGGCGCATGGATCTGTACCGGGTTTGCTGCGGTGTTGCTCACCCAGTTGTTGTCCAAGTCGGACTTCTTGATCTGTCCTGCCGTCAACTTGCACACCAACGTCTACAACTATCCTCACTGCGACCCCAACCCGGTGTTTATTCCTCAGATCTACCAGGTGCCCGCCAACATTGCCGAATGGACGGGCGTCGACGTCATCACCTTCATGCCCGTGTACTTCCATGTGACGATGCTCGCTACATTTGCGTCATTGATTGCGCCATTCGGAGGGTTTTTCGCCAGTGGCTTGAAAAGAGCGTTCGGCATCAAGGACTTTGGCGACACCATTCCGGGCCACGGAGGCATCACCGACAGATTCGACTGCCAGTTCTTGATGGGATCGTTCTCGTACCTCTACTACCAGACGTTTATTGCATCCAGCAACATCAGCTTGGGCAATGTGTTGCAATTGGCGGTGTTCCACTTGTCGACGGACGAGATCGAGCAGTTGGTCAAGTCGCTATTGAAGTACTTGAACACTTCGGGTGCATTGGACCAGGAAAAGCTAGAGGCCATTTTCAACGTGATGAACTAAAGGTAGCATAATTGTTCGATCTCAACATCGAAATATACATTGTAATTACTAGCACGGTGCATTGACTAGCGCAGTATATTGTAATTACTAGTGCAGTAAATTGTAACTACTGGCGCAGGACATGTAATGACTAGCGCAGTGCAATGAAGTTAATAGCACAGTATTTTGTAATTACTAGCACAGTATTCTGTAAACTAGCACAGTCAATTGTAATTACTAGTACAGTATTTAAATCAATAGAACAGCAATTGTAATTACTAGCACAGTACTTGAATTAGTAGAATAGCAATTGTAATTACTAGCTTACCTTAAAAGAAAAGATACTAGCACAGTAAATTGTAGTTACTAGCATAGCATTTTTTTAATTACTATGGTATATTACCACATAGCCAGCATCGATGTCTGTCCTGCAGGAAGCCGCTGTCTGATCTGGCCCGAAATCTTGCCCTATCCATTTCGGTCACCAGTCACAGCAGGACCAAGAAGCGAAATCGTTCCTGATTCTGAGCACATTCCGCTGTCTCCTGGCCCTTGATCTCATGTGCAACCAGTCGCAAAGTGGGATCCCGAACATGTATTGATCTATGCACGCAGAACCCGGCCAGTGCTGGCCCAAAATGACAGCAAAATCCGATTTGGCCATATCCCGCCCCCATCATGCTGAACATTCCCCCACCGAACAATTTACGAGCATAATCAGCTCGAATCGGGCTGCGAAATGGCTGGTGACAGAACCTCCGGCTGGTCGTCCTGCACAGACGCTGGGCATGTTCCCAATGCGGATTGACAGGCAGCCGTTTTTCGCAGCCATTATGATTACTCTGGTGATGACGAGAGATTGCTGGAGACAGATCCATGCTGGCTGAAAAAAATATATAAGAGCGTGAAATCTGTCAGGGTTGTTCTGCAAGATCTCACTCATTATTTTCTTCAACCTACGTTCGCTTACAATGACAATGACAATGTACTCGGTTATCTTCCTTCTTTTTATCCAGACCATCGTCGCCATTCCGCTTCCCATATTGGTGACTAGAATGCACACTGCTGACCCTATCACGACCACCCTTCTTACTACTACTGGCACCACGACCATCTGGTTGCCACCTGTCGAGATTTTCATTTCCAACGGAGTGACTTACACTTTCACCATGACTGAAGGCCAATGGGCCACCACACCAAACACCATCACTTCTGTTTACAACGACGAGCCTACCCAAGCCGCTGCTCCACCTACCGAGGCAACTACCACCGCCCAAGCTGAGACTACTTCGACTCCTCCAGCTGCTCAGGATCCAACTACTCCAGCTACGCCAACTACTTCGACTACGCCAACTACGTCGACTACTCCAACAACTCAAGCTGCTCCAACTACTTCGACTACTCCAACTACTTCGGCTACGCCAACTACTTCGGCTACCACCTCCCAGTCTACCTCGACCGGATCTGACACTACTATCACCATTGACATCACGCTGACAATCACTGAGTCTTCTTCTACCCAGGTTCCAACCACTCAGGCTCCCACCACCACGACCGTTGCCACCTCGTCATCGTCTTCCTCATCGTCTTCCTCGTCGTCATCTGCCTCCTCTTCCGCTTCAAGTGGATCCATCCTGCCACCATCCTACATCGTCTACAGTCCTTACGCCAACGACCGCTCATGCAAAGACTACGACACCATCAATAGCGATTTGGACTTGATCCAGTCCAAGGGAATCAACAAACTCAGAATCTACTCCACCGATTGTGCCACACTCACCGCCATTCTTCCGCTTGCTAAGTCCAAGGGTATGAAAATCAACCAAGGTTTCTGGATTTCGCCTGCCGGAGTTGACTCCATTGACCAGAATGTCTCTGACTTGATCAACTGGGCCGGCGATAACGGATGGGACTTGTTTGAATTCATCACCATTGGTAACGAGGCCATCATCAATGGCTGGTGCTCGGTATCCGACTTGATTGCCAAAATCGCCAGTGTCAAGGCCTTGTTGAACGGGGCTGGCTACAACGGCGACGTCACCACCTCTGAGCCTCCGGCTCTGTTCATTTCCAACCCGGAGTTGTGCACGGACTCCGAAATCGACTTTGTCGGTATCAATTCTTACTCCTACTTCAACGCTAACTTGTACCCATCCCAGGCTGGAGAGTACGCAGTTGGCCAGCAGAAGCAGATCGCCCAGCTTTGCTCTAAGAGGGCCTTTATAACCGAATCAGGCTATCCACACCAGGGAGACACTTACGGAAACAACGTCCCATCTCCAGAGAATCAGTACACTGCTATCCAGACAATCATTGAGAGTACGGGAGGAGACGTGACCATTTTGACCACATTCGATGACTTCTGGAAGGATCCAGGACAGTATGGTGTCGAGCAGTACTTTGGAACCATCAACCTTTTCTAAGTGGACTTCGCTACACTTCCAACTTACACTTCTTAAGATCTCAGGATCTAACCTTCGTTTTGAGTTATCTGAACTCACCTTACTTTTGCATTTCCTTAGCATATACTTGTACAATAAATCAAATAGATACTACTGGTAGCCAATCATTCTTACTTCTGATGACCTTACTCTTGTCTACTGTTGACCTCACTCTTGTTTATTGAGGACCTCATTCTTGTCTACTCATAGATTGCACCAAAATCAATGTGTTTGTTGGTAATGTTTCTATTCTTTCTATTCGGATCGTCTCATCTAAGGCGTTTCACGTTAGGCGTCTCAGCCTACGCCATTTTTTGCACTTCTGCCGAGACAAATTGAGTCTATTTCTTAAGGGCCTCTTCGTCGCAGGGTTTGTAATAGAATACGCTACAATCGGTGTTTTTGTTCTTTAATGTACTTTTCACTCAGTTCTAGAACAACCTGTGAATTAGATAAGCGTTGGATACCTTTTAAATGTTTCTGTTCCGCTCTCTTGATAGGATAACGACCTTGTCTTGGCCCAGGTACACTTTGTAAACTAATACAGGGTTAATAGTAATATCTTAATTCGCCATTTACTCTACGAATCCCTCAACCATTACAGTACCTCCCTCTTGTCTACTGACACACCACCCTTATACCTTCCCATCATACATTAAGCTTATTAATCCACAAGATCGATATCGACTGTCCCATCGAACTCTCCCCAATATTACACTAAAATTCAATCGTCTTTCTAAAATTCAATCGTCTTGCCTGGAAAGTACTCATCGATCAACTCCAAGTAGTATTCCTTGAGCGTCTCCACGTTGTAATGCTCATCCGTCTTCGAATATAGATCATACTTGTTGAATGCCCGCACTGCCTTCAACATCTCCCCGTCATGCGTATCCATAAGATAGGTGTATGCGTTCTCTTGATGCCACGGGTAGAACGAATGGTAGCGGATCATAGCCAATGCTTCGGGCGGGAGCGTCGAGTTGATTTTGGCAATATGGTACATATACTCGTCGTGGCCCCAGCTCAACATCACCGAGTCCAACCCGCAGTTCTTTGAGTAGATGCCAAACTTCGTGCTGTACAAGGGGTTGGAGAAGTCTGGATTCTTGCGGAAACTCTCGGGAAAGATCACCTTCTTCAGAAACTTACACCCCACGGGAAACGTATCTCCCACCACGTCCCACTGGCCCTTGGAGTCGAAAAAATAGAGCAACTTGCCGAGATCGTGGATGAGGCCCACGAGCTGCATCCACCGAGGTTTTTTGTCTCTCCGTATGGCTTCTGCCGTTTGTAGAGCATGGTCGATTTGCGAAAGCTCGGTGTCTGGATCACTGTCATCTAGGAGCTTATTGAGCCTCTCCAAACCTTCCCATACCGTCATTTTCGCTCTGACCTTCGTTTTGAAGTTGATCCGGGCCTGGATATTGTAGGCAACCGTCTGCTTCTCGTGCTGTTCTTCATAAAACAGTCTGACTTTCGAACATGCTAAGTCGTACTGTCGAAATGCTTTTTTGTCGATATTCTTGTAGAATTCTGATTCCTTGTCCCAATTACTCTGTTCATCGTCAAGATTATTGTCGTTTTGTTCGTTTATCTCGTTGGCAGCGCCAGATTCTTTGCTAGCGGTCTTGCTGTTGGCCCTGATGTCTTCTTTGAGTTTGTTAACAAGCAACACGTCGTCATCGATGGTTTCTAGAAGCTTTCCATTTTTGGTTTTGGTCCGAGGTAGCTCTTCTGGCCTAATTTGTGTTGGTTTAGTGACGGCCATGAAAGGTAGATGATTAATGTGTGCAGAACAGAGTCGGACTCAATAATAAAAGATGAGAAGGAAAATGCTATGAAAAGGAACTGTAAAAGGCGAAAAGGAAAATGCTGAAAAAGGAAAAGGAAAATGCTGATAAAGGTCTTGAAATCTGATGATGTACTGAAAATGCTACTAATGTACAAACTTGAGGCCCATTCTGTTTATCAATACCAGCCGTAGAGTTATATGTTTAGCTCTTAACAGGCGGTTTCTTAGATATGCTGATGACCTTATTGCCATCGATCAGCGAGGTTTTGTTTCCTCGCGTCATATTGATGACAATATTGCTCAAGTACGGAATTTAACCGTACTCATATGGGCGAATGCTTCGGCAGACGGTCCATCTGGATCTTCTTCGCCGTGTTCTATACCCAATTGGAAAGATCTTGGGATTATCATGCTTGATCTAACTAAAGCGTTTGATCGCATCTCCCACCAATTTGTTGACAAAATACTTGTCCATAATCGTTTCGGGCCTGTGATCAGAAGGACTATTATGATGATCCTCACTGGTCAGATTGCTCGACTATACATCAACCGTACTCGGAGTCAAAGCTTTCCAATTCAGGTGGGAACGATGCAAGGGAATCCTTTTTCTCCTTTCATCTTCCTCCTTTGTGTTGAGCCATTCCTAGAACACATCAGAAGATGTCTATGCGGTATTGAACTTTCGCTTCGTCAGAGCGTTAGCATTAATATTCACACTATCGCCTTCGCTGACGATATTGTGGTGTTTGTTAATAAGCAGCGCGATATGGAAAAGTTAGCTGAGATCATTGCACGCTTTGAGCTGGTTTCCAACAGCTTGGTCAACAAGGACAAATCGATCATGTACGATTTTGTTCAGCATCGGGAGGATGAAATACATCCGCTTTTGGGATTCCCAATGAAGCATTACGACCTCTCCACCTCCACGTACTTTGGTTTTCCTAATCAGGATATTAAATGGAACAAAGAAATTGCACGCATTTTGTCTGTTGTTGAGATCGCTGAGTATTGGGACGCTTCTACTCTGTACCAGAGCAGTGGCTGTCAATACTTATATCTTCTCCAAGTTCTATTTTCGGGATCTTCATAGTCCTATGATGGACCCTGACTTCCAGACATTACAAAAGCAGATTTCGTGGTACATGCCCTCAATTCTGCTCTCTAAACTCTATGCCCCAGTGGACAAGGGAGGTTTCGGCTTAATTGAAATGAAGCGACAGCTTCTAGGCAGACGGGCCAAAATCATTCATTACGTCCTTACAGATGAACACCAATGGCATTACTTATTGTTTCGCCATAAGTTACAGATGTATGCTTTAGAGAACTGTGTTGAGCGTCGTTATGCTCATGAGCGACGAGTTATCCCATGGTTCGCGTTACTTTTGGGATACAAGATCACATTTCAGGATCATCCAAGGAAGACCATCAAGGTGCGTTTAAAGGCCTCCTCTCTCTTCACTAAGACTGAAAAAGCCTATTTCGAGGCATGGTTTACTATTATGGAGCCTCTTTTTGTCAATAATGAAGAATTCCACCCGGTATACTTTTCTTCAGTTGCGAGCTTGACGTCTAAACCCAGGCGTATCGAAGATATCGAGGTTCGAATTAAAGAATACACGACTGCACTCTTCAAGAGTTATAGCCACAAGTATCACGAAGACCACTCTCAGGTCCGTCATTGCCCAGCCTTGTCAGGATTGGTCAACTACGCTCCACCCAACTGGAAAAAGTTCTGGAAATCTTGAAAAAAGCTTCCTATCGCTTGACTTCTCGCGTGGACAATATTCGTTGCTTCAATTTGGGCATGTACTTCGCTCAGACCAAGTGTGGGAAACATCCGACGGCTTGTTCTTTGTGTTTGGACCTGTCTCTTTTTGCGGAAAACGAACGTCAAGGCCGTCGGGCTGAACATCTATACCTCAAGTGTTCCGTTTCTGGGTTTATCTGGAAGCATCTCAACATGCCTGAGGTCCTTCGTTGTGCAAATGTGATGGTTGGTCGATACAATCCAATTCCATCCGACTCTTTCAATTACAACCAGCTTGATAAGTATCTTTTTATTGTTCAGCGTCTTAACCGTGCTCGACGAACTCGATGGGATGCGTATCCTCTGGATGCCCTCCCTGAGTTAGACGAGCCTGAGTTGAAGCGGTGGATACTTTATTATATGCTGCAGTACAGATAGTCACTAGCTATTGATTAGCGGTGGCAGACCT